>JAVGWX010000004.1:33787750-34253178 GCA_036924085.1 Ariolimax columbianus | reverse complement strand
TGTTTTACTTGTATGTGTACGTGATGTGTCTAAGTTACTTAGTGTGCAATTGAAATCCCCAGCAAGTTTCATGTTTTACTTGTATGTGTACGTGATGTGTCTAAGTTACTTAGTGTGCAATTGAAATCCCCAGCAAGTTTCATGTTTTACTTGTCTGTGTACGTGATGTGTCTAAGTTACTTAGTGTGGCAATTGAAATCCCCAGCAAGTTTCATGTTTTACTTGTCTGTGTACGTGATGTGTCTAAGTTACTTAGTGTGCAATTGAAATCCCCAGCAAGTTTCATGTTTTACTTGTCTGTGTACGTGATGTGTCTAAGTTACTTAGTGTGCAATTGAAATCCCCAGCAAGTATCATGTTTTACTTGTATGTGTACGTGATGTGTCTAAGTTACTTAGTGTGCAATTGAAATCCCCAGCAAGTTTCATGTTTTACTTGTCTGTGTACGTGATGTGTCTAAGTTACTTAGTGTGCAGTTGAAATCCCCAGCAAGTATCATGTTTTACTTGTCTGTGTACGTGATGTGTCTAAGTTACTTAGTGAGCAATTGAAATCCCCAGCAAGTATCATGTTTTACTTGTGTGTGTACGTGATGTGTCTAAGTTACTTAGTGAGCAGTTGAAATCCCCAGCAAGTATCATGTTTTACTTGTCTGTGTACGTGATGTGTCTAAGTTACTTAGTGTGCAGTTGAAATCCCCAGCAAGTATCATGTTTTACTTGTCTGTGTACGTGATGTGTCTAAGTTACTTAGTGAGCAATTGAAATCCCCAGCAAGTATCATGTTTTACTTGTGTGTGTACGTGATGTGTCTAAGTTACTTAGTGAGCAATTGAAATCCCCAGCAAGTTTCATGTTTTACTTGTCTGTGTACGTGATGTGTCTAAGTTACTTAGTGAGCAATTGAAATCCCCAGCAAGTATCATGTTTTACTTGTGTGTGTACGTGATGTGTCTAAGTTACTTAGTGTGCAATTGAAATCCCCAGCAAGTTTCATGTTTTACTTGTATGTGTACGTGATGTGTCTAAGTTACTTAGTGTGCAATTGAAATCCCCAGCAAGTTTCATGTTTTACTTGTATGTGTACGTGATGTGTCTAAGTTACTTAGTGTGCAATTGAAATCCCCAGCAAGTTTCATGTTTTGATTGTCTGTGTACGTGATGTGTCTAAGTTACTTAGTGAGCAATTGAAATCTCCAGCAAGTATCATGTTTTACTTGTGTGTGTACGTGATGTGTCTAAGTTACTTAGTGTGCAATTGAAATCCCCAGCAAGTTTCATGTTTTACTTGTATGTGTACGTGATGTGTCTAAGTTACTTAGTGTGCAATTGAAATCCCCAGCAAGTTTCATGTTTTACTTGTATGTGTACGTGATGTGTCTAAGTTACTTAGTGAGCAATTGAAATCCCAGCAAGTTTCAGGTTTTGATTGTCTGTGTACGTGATGTGTCTAAGTTACTTAGTGTGCAGTGGAAATCCCCAGCAAGTATCATGTTTTACTTGTATGTGTACGTGATGTGTCTAAGTTACTTAGTGTGCAGTTGAAATCCCCAGCAAGTATCATGTTTTACTTGTATGTGTACGTGATGTGTCTAAGTTACTTAGTGAGCAATTGAAATCCCCAGCAAGTTTCAGGTTTTGATTGTCTGTGTACGTGATGTGTCTAAGTTACTTAGTGTGCAGTGGAAATCCCCAGCAAGTATCATGTTTTACTTGTATGTGTACGTGATGTGTCTAAGTTACTTAGTGTGCAATTGAAATCCCCAGCAAGTATCATGTTTTACTTGTATGTGTACGTGATGTGTCTAAGTTACTTAGTGAGCAATTGAAATCCCCAGCAAGTTTCATGTTTTTACTTGTCTGTGTACGTGATGTGTCTAAGTTACTTAGTGTGCAGCTGAAATCCCCAGCAAGTTTCATGTTTTACTTGTATGTGTACGTGATGTGTCTAAGTTACTTAGTGAGCAATTGAAATCCCCAGCAAGTTTCATGTTTTACTTGTATGTGTACGTGATGTGTCTAAGTTACTTAGTGTGCAGTGGAAATCCCCAGCAAGTATCATGTTTTACTTGTATGTGTACGTGATGTGTCTAAGTTACTTAGTGTGCAATTGAAATCCCCAGCAAGTATCATGTTTTACTTGTATGTGTACGTGATGTGTCTAAGTTACTTAGTGAGCAATTGAAATCCCCAGCAAGTTTCATGTTTTACTTGTCTGTGTACGTGATGTGTCTAAGTTACTTAGTGTGCAATTGAAATCCCCAGCAAGTTTCATGTTTTACTTGTCTGTGTACGTGATGTGTCTAAGTTACTTAGTGTGCAATTGAAATCCCCAGCAAGTTTCATGTTTTACTTGTCTGTGTACGTGATGTGTCTAAGTTACTTAGTGTGCAGTTGAAATCCCCAGCAAGTATCATGTTTTACTTGTATGTGTACGTGATGTGTCTAAGTTACTTAGTGTGCAATTGAAATCCCCAGCAAGTTTCATGTTTTACTTGTCTGTGTACGTGATGTGTCTAAGTTACTTAGTGTGCAGTTGAAATCCCCAGCAAGTATCATGTTTTACTTGTCTGTGTACGTGATGTGTCTAAGTTACTTAGTGAGCAATTGAAATCCCCAGCAAGTATCATGTTTTACTTGTGTGTGTACGTGATGTGTCTAAGTTACTTAGTGAGCAGTTGAAATCCCCAGCAAGTATCATGTTTTACTTGTCTGTGTACGTGATGTGTCTAAGTTACTTAGTGTGCAGTTGAAATCCCCAGCAAGTATCATGTTTTACTTGTCTGTGTACGTGATGTGTCTAAGTTACTTAGTGAGCAATTGAAATCCCCAGCAAGTATCATGTTTTACTTGTGTGTGTACGTGATGTGTCTAAGTTACTTAGTGAGCAATTGAAATCCCCAGCAAGTTTCATGTTTTACTTGTCTGTGTACGTGATGTGTCTAAGTTACTTAGTGAGCAATTGAAATCCCCAGCAAGTATCATGTTTTACTTGTGTGTGTACGTGATGTGTCTAAGTTACTTAGTGTGCAATTGAAATCCCCAGCAAGTTTCATGTTTTACTTGTATGTGTACGTGATGTGTCTAAGTTACTTAGTGTGCAATTGAAATCCCCAGCAAGTTTCATGTTTTACTTGTATGTGTACGTGATGTGTCTAAGTTACTTAGTGTGCAATTGAAATCCCCAGCAAGTTTCATGTTTTGATTGTCTGTGTACGTGATGTGTCTAAGTTACTTAGTGAGCAATTGAAATCCCCAGCAAGTATCATGTTTTACTTGTGTGTGTACGTGATGTGTCTAAGTTACTTAGTGTGCAATTGAAATCCCCAGCAAGTTTCATGTTTTACTTGTATGTGTACGTGATGTGTCTAAGTTACTTAGTGTGCAATTGAAATCCCCAGCAAGTTTCATGTTTTACTTGTATGTGTACGTGATGTGTCTAAGTTACTTAGTGTGCAATTGAAATCCCCAGCAAGTTTCATGTTTTGATTGTCTGTGTACGTGATGTGTCTAAGTTACTTAGTGTGCAATTGAAATCCCCAGCAAGTATCATGTTTTACTTGTATGTGTACGTGATGTGTCTAAGTTACTTAGTGAGCAATTGAAATCCCCAGCAAGTTTCATGTTTTACTTGTATGTGTACGTGATGTGTCTAAGTTACTTAGTGTGCAATTGAAATCCCCAGCAAGTTTCATGTTTTACTTGTATGTGTACGTGATGTGTCTAAGTTACTTAGTGTGCAATTGAAATCCCAGCAAGTTTCATGTTTTGATTGTCTGTGTACGTGATGTGTCTAAGTTACTTAGTGAGCAATTGAAATCCCCAGCAAGTATCATGTTTTACTTGTGTGTGTATGTGATGTGTCTAAGTTACTTAGTGTGCAATTGAAATCCCCAGCAAGTTTCATGTTTTACTTGTATGTGTACGTGATGTGTCTAAGTTACTTAGTGTGCAATTGAAATCCCCAGCAAGTTTCATGTTTTACTTGTATGTGTACGTGATGTGTCTAAGTTACTTAGTGTGCAATTGAAATCCCCAGCAAGTTTCATGTTTTGATTGTCTGTGTACGTGATGTGTCTAAGTTACTTAGTGTGCAATTGAAATCCCCAGCAAGTATCATGTTTTACTTGTATGTGTACGTGATGTGTCTAAGTTACTTAGTGAGCAATTGAAATCCCCAGCAAGTTTCATGTTTTACTTGTCTGTGTACGTGATGTGTCTAAGTTACTTAGTGTGCAATTGAAATCCCCAGCAAGTTTCATGTTTTACTTGTCTGTGTACGTGATGTGTCTAAGTTACTTAGTGTGCAATTGAAATCCCCAGCAAGTTTCATGTTTTACTTGTCTGTGTACGTGATGTGTCTAAGTTACTTAGTGTGCAGTTGAAATCCCCAGCAAGTATCATGTTTTACTTGTATGTGTACGTGATGTGTCTAAGTTACTTAGTGTGCAATTGAAATCCCCAGCAAGTTTCATGTTTTACTTGTCTGTGTACGTGATGTGTCTAAGTTACTTAGTGTGCAGTTGAAATCCCCAGCAAGTATCATGTTTTACTTGTCTGTGTACGTGATGTGTCTAAGTTACTTAGTGAGCAATTGAAATCCCCAGCAAGTATCATGTTTTACTTGTGTGTGTACGTGATGTGTCTAAGTTACTTAGTGAGCAGTTGAAATCCCCAGCAAGTATCATGTTTTACTTGTCTGTGTACGTGATGTGTCTAAGTTACTTAGTGTGCAGTTGAAATCCCCAGCAAGTATCATGTTTTACTTGTCTGTGTACGTGATGTGTCTAAGTTACTTAGTGAGCAATTGAAATCCCCAGCAAGTATCATGTTTTACTTGTGTGTGTACGTGATGTGTCTAAGTTACTTAGTGAGCAATTGAAATCCCCAGCAAGTTTCATGTTTTACTTGTCTGTGTACGTGATGTGTCTAAGTTACTTAGTGAGCAATTGAAATCCCCAGCAAGTATCATGTTTTACTTGTGTGTGTACGTGATGTGTCTAAGTTACTTAGTGTGCAATTGAAATCCCCAGCAAGTTTCATGTTTTACTTGTATGTGTACGTGATGTGTCTAAGTTACTTAGTGTGCAATTGAAATCCCCAGCAAGTTTCATGTTTTACTTGTATGTGTACGTGATGTGTCTAAGTTACTTAGTGTGCAATTGAAATCCCCAGCAAGTTTCATGTTTTGATTGTCTGTGTACGTGATGTGTCTAAGTTACTTAGTGAGCAATTGAAATCCCCAGCAAGTATCATGTTTTACTTGTGTGTGTACGTGATGTGTCTAAGTTACTTAGTGTGCAATTGAAATCCCCAGCAAGTTTCATGTTTTACTTGTATGTGTACGTGATGTGTCTAAGTTACTTAGTGTGCAATTGAAATCCCCAGCAAGTTTCATGTTTTACTTGTATGTGTACGTGATGTGTCTAAGTTACTTAGTGAGCAATTGAAATCCCCAGCAAGTTTCAGGTTTTGATTGTCTGTGTACGTGATGTGTCTAAGTTACTTAGTGTGCAGTGGAAATCCCCAGCAAGTATCATGTTTTACTTGTATGTGTACGTGATGTGTCTAAGTTACTTAGTGTGCAGTTGAAATCCCCAGCAAGTATCATGTTTTACTTGTATGTGTACGTGATGTGTCTAAGTTACTTAGTGAGCAATTGAAATCCCCAGCAAGTTTCAGGTTTTGATTGTCTGTGTACGTGATGTGTCTAAGTTACTTAGTGTGCAGTGGAAATCCCCAGCAAGTATCATGTTTTACTTGTATGTGTACGTGATGTGTCTAAGTTACTTAGTGTGCAATTGAAATCCCCAGCAAGTATCATGTTTTACTTGTATGTGTACGTGATGTGTCTAAGTTACTTAGTGAGCAATTGAAATCCCCAGCAAGTTTCATGTTTTACTTGTCTGTGTACGTGATGTGTCTAAGTTACTTAGTGTGCAGCTGAAATCCCCAGCAAGTTTCATGTTTTACTTGTATGTGTACGTGATGTGTCTAAGTTACTTAGTGAGCAATTGAAATCCCCAGCAAGTTTCATGTTTTACTTGTATGTGTACGTGATGTGTCTAAGTTACTTAGTGTGCAGTGGAAATCCCCAGCAAGTATCATGTTTTACTTGTATGTGTACGTGATGTGTCTAAGTTACTTAGTGTGCAATTGAAATCCCCAGCAAGTATCATGTTTTACTTGTATGTGTACGTGATGTGTCTAAGTTACTTAGTGAGCAATTGAAATCCCCAGCAAGTTTCATGTTTTACTTGTCTGTGTACGTGATGTGTCTAAGTTACTTAGTGTGCAATTGAAATCCCCAGCAAGTTTCATGTTTTACTTGTCTGTGTACGTGATGTGTCTAAGTTACTTAGTGTGCAATTGAAATCCCCAGCAAGTTTCATGTTTTACTTGTCTGTGTACGTGATGTGTCTAAGTTACTTAGTGTGCAGTTGAAATCCCCAGCAAGTATCATGTTTTACTTGTATGTGTACGTGATGTGTCTAAGTTACTTAGTGTGCAATTGAAATCCCCAGCAAGTTTCATGTTTTACTTGTCTGTGTACGTGATGTGTCTAAGTTACTTAGTGTGCAGTTGAAATCCCCAGCAAGTATCATGTTTTACTTGTCTGTGTACGTGATGTGTCTAAGTTACTTAGTGAGCAATTGAAATCCCCAGCAAGTATCATGTTTTACTTGTGTGTGTACGTGATGTGTCTAAGTTACTTAGTGAGCAGTTGAAATCCCCAGCAAGTATCATGTTTTACTTGTCTGTGTACGTGATGTGTCTAAGTTACTTAGTGTGCAGTTGAAATCCCCAGCAAGTATCATGTTTTACTTGTCTGTGTACGTGATGTGTCTAAGTTACTTAGTGAGCAATTGAAATCCCCAGCAAGTATCATGTTTTACTTGTGTGTGTACGTGATGTGTCTAAGTTACTTAGTGAGCAATTGAAATCCCCAGCAAGTTTCATGTTTTACTTGTCTGTGTACGTGATGTGTCTAAGTTACTTAGTGAGCAATTGAAATCCCCAGCAAGTATCATGTTTTACTTGTGTGTGTACGTGATGTGTCTAAGTTACTTAGTGTGCAATTGAAATCCCCAGCAAGTTTCATGTTTTACTTGTATGTGTACGTGATGTGTCTAAGTTACTTAGTGTGCAATTGAAAGCCCCAGCAAGTTTCATGTTTTACTTGTATGTGTACGTGATGTGTCTAAGTTACTTAGTGTGCAATTGAAATCCCCAGCAAGTTTCATGTTTTGATTGTCTGTGTACGTGATGTGTCTAAGTTACTTAGTGAGCAATTGAAATCCCCAGCAAGTATCATGTTTTACTTGTGTGTGTACGTGATGTGTCTAAGTTACTTAGTGTGCAATTGAAATCCCCAGCAAGTTTCATGTTTTACTTGTATGTGTACGTGATGTGTCTAAGTTACTTAGTGTGCAATTGAAATCCCCAGCAAGTTTCATGTTTTACTTGTATGTGTACGTGATGTGTCTAAGTTACTTAGTGTGCAATTGAAATCCCCAGCAAGTTTCATGTTTTGATTGTCTGTGTACGTGATGTGTCTAAGTTACTTAGTGTGCAATTGAAATCCCCAGCAAGTATCATGTTTTACTTGTATGTGTACGTGATGTGTCTAAGTTACTTAGTGAGCAATTGAAATCCCCAGCAAGTTTCATGTTTTACTTGTATGTGTACGTGATGTGTCTAAGTTACTTAGTGTGCAATTGAAATCCCCAGCAAGTTTCATGTTTTACTTGTATGTGTACGTGATGTGTCTAAGTTACTTAGTGTGCAATTGAAATCCCCAGCAAGTTTCATGTTTTGATTGTCTGTGTACGTGATGTGTCTAAGTTACTTAGTGAGCAATTGAAATCCCCAGCAAGTATCATGTTTTACTTGTGTGTGTACGTGATGTGTCTAAGTTACTTAGTGTGCAATTGAAATCCCCAGCAAGTTTCATGTTTTACTTGTATGTGTACGTGATGTGTCTAAGTTACTTAGTGTGCAATTGAAATCCCCAGCAAGTTTCATGTTTTACTTGTATGTGTACGTGATGTGTCTAAGTTACTTAGTGTGCAATTGAAATCCCCAGCAAGTTTCATGTTTTGATTGTCTGTGTACGTGATGTGTCTAAGTTACTTAGTGTGCAATTGAAATCCCCAGCAAGTATCATGTTTTACTTGTATGTGTACGTGATGTGTCTAAGTTACTTAGTGAGCAATTGAAATCCCCAGCAAGTTTCATGTTTTACTTGTCTGTGTACGTGATGTGTCTAAGTTACTTAGTGTGCAATTGAAATCCCCAGCAAGTTTCATGTTTTACTTGTCTGTGTACGTGATGTGTCTAAGTTACTTAGTGTGCAATTGAAATCCCCAGCAAGTTTCATGTTTTACTTGTCTGTGTACGTGATGTGTCTAAGTTACTTAGTGTGCAGTTGAAATCCCCAGCAAGTATCATGTTTTACTTGTATGTGTACGTGATGTGTCTAAGTTACTTAGTGTGCAATTGAAATCCCCAGCAAGTTTCATGTTTTACTTGTCTGTGTACGTGATGTGTCTAAGTTACTTAGTGTGCAGTTGAAATCCCCAGCAAGTATCATGTTTTACTTGTCTGTGTACGTGATGTGTCTAAGTTACTTAGTGAGCAATTGAAATCCCCAGCAAGTATCATGTTTTACTTGTGTGTGTACGTGATGTGTCTAAGTTACTTAGTGAGCAGTTGAAATCCCCAGCAAGTATCATGTTTTACTTGTCTGTGTACGTGATGTGTCTAAGTTACTTAGTGTGCAGTTGAAATCCCCAGCAAGTATCATGTTTTACTTGTCTGTGTACGTGATGTGTCTAAGTTACTTAGTGAGCAATTGAAATCCCCAGCAAGTATCATGTTTTACTTGTGTGTGTACGTGATGTGTCTAAGTTACTTAGTGAGCAATTGAAATCCCCAGCAAGTTTCATGTTTTACTTGTCTGTGTACGTGATGTGTCTAAGTTACTTAGTGAGCAATTGAAATCCCCAGCAAGTATCATGTTTTACTTGTGTGTGTACGTGATGTGTCTAAGTTACTTAGTGTGCAATTGAAATCCCCAGCAAGTTTCATGTTTTACTTGTATGTGTACGTGATGTGTCTAAGTTACTTAGTGTGCAATTGAAATCCCCAGCAAGTTTCATGTTTTACTTGTATGTGTACGTGATGTGTCTAAGTTACTTAGTGTGCAATTGAAATCCCCAGCAAGTTTCATGTTTTGATTGTCTGTGTACGTGATGTGTCTAAGTTACTTAGTGAGCAATTGAAATCCCCAGCAAGTATCATGTTTTACTTGTGTGTGTACGTGATGTGTCTAAGTTACTTAGTGTGCAATTGAAATCCCCAGCAAGTTTCATGTTTTACTTGTATGTGTACGTGATGTGTCTAAGTTACTTAGTGTGCAATTGAAATCCCCAGCAAGTATCATGTTTTACTTGTATGTGTACGTGATGTGTCTAAGTTACTTAGTGAGCAATTGAAATCCCCAGCAAGTTTCAGGTTTTGATTGTCTGTGTACGTGATGTGTCTAAGTTACTTAGTGTGCAGTGGAAATCCCCAGCAAGTATCATGTTTTACTTGTATGTGTACGTGATGTGTCTAAGTTACTTAGTGTGCAGTTGAAATCCCCAGCAAGTATCATGTTTTACTTGTATGTGTACGTGATGTGTCTAAGTTACTTAGTGAGCAATTGAAATCCCCAGCAAGTTTCAGGTTTTGATTGTCTGTGTACGTGATGTGTCTAAGTTACTTAGTGTGCAGTGGAAATCCCCAGCAAGTATCATGTTTTACTTGTATGTGTACGTGATGTGTCTAAGTTACTTAGTGTGCAATTGAAATCCCCAGCAAGTATCATGTTTTACTTGTATGTGTACGTGATGTGTCTAAGTTACTTAGTGAGCAATTGAAATCCCCAGCAAGTTTCATGTTTTACTTGTCTGTGTACGTGATGTGTCTAAGTTACTTAGTGTGCAGCTGAAATCCCCAGCAAGTTTCATGTTTTACTTGTATGTGTACGTGATGTGTCTAAGTTACTTAGTGAGCAATTGAAATCCCCAGCAAGTTTCATGTTTTACTTGTATGTGTACGTGATGTGTCTAAGTTACTTAGTGTGCAGTGGAAATCCCCAGCAAGTATCATGTTTTACTTGTATGTGTACGTGATGTGTCTAAGTTACTTAGTGTGCAATTGAAATCCCCAGCAAGTATCATGTTTTACTTGTATGTGTACGTGATGTGTCTAAGTTACTTAGTGAGCAATTGAAATCCCCAGCAAGTTTCATGTTTTACTTGTCTGTGTACGTGATGTGTCTAAGTTACTTAGTGTGCAATTGAAATCCCCAGCAAGTTTCATGTTTTACTTGTCTGTGTACGTGATGTGTCTAAGTTACTTAGTGTGCAATTGAAATCCCCAGCAAGTTTCATGTTTTACTTGTCTGTGTACGTGATGTGTCTAAGTTACTTAGTGTGCAGTTGAAATCCCCAGCAAGTATCATGTTTTACTTGTATGTGTACGTGATGTGTCTAAGTTACTTAGTGTGCAATTGAAATCCCCAGCAAGTTTCATGTTTTACTTGTCTGTGTACGTGATGTGTCTAAGTTACTTAGTGTGCAGTTGAAATCCCCAGCAAGTATCATGTTTTACTTGTCTGTGTACGTGATGTGTCTAAGTTACTTAGTGAGCAATTGAAATCCCCAGCAAGTATCATGTTTTACTTGTGTGTGTACGTGATGTGTCTAAGTTACTTAGTGAGCAGTTGAAATCCCCAGCAAGTATCATGTTTTACTTGTCTGTGTACGTGATGTGTCTAAGTTACTTAGTGTGCAATTGAAATCCCCAGCAAGTATCATGTTTTACTTGTGTGTGTACGTGATGTGTCTAAGTTACTTAGTGTGCAATTGAAATCCCCAGCAAGTTTCATGTTTTACTTGTATGTGTACGTGATGTGTCTAAGTTACTTAGTGTGCAATTGAAATCCCCAGCAAGTTTCATGTTTTACTTGTATGTGTACGTGATGTGTCTAAGTTACTTAGTGTGCAATTGAAATCCCCAGCAAGTTTCATGTTTTGATTGTCTGTGTACGTGATGTGTCTAAGTTACTTAGTGAGCAATTGAAATCCCCAGCAAGTATCATGTTTTACTTGTGTGTGTACGTGATGTGTCTAAGTTACTTAGTGTGCAATTGAAATCCCCAGCAAGTTTCATGTTTTACTTGTATGTGTACGTGATGTGTCTAAGTTACTTAGTGTGCAATTGAAATCCCCAGCAAGTTTCATGTTTTACTTGTATGTGTACGTGATGTGTCTAAGTTACTTAGTGAGCAATTGAAATCCCCAGCAAGTTTCAGGTTTTGATTGTCTGTGTACGTGATGTGTCTAAGTTACTTAGTGTGCAGTGGAAATCCCCAGCAAGTATCATGTTTTACTTGTCTGTGTACGTGATGTGTCTAAGTTACTTAGTGTGCAGTTGAAATCCCCAGCAAGTATCATGTTTTACTTGTATGTGTACGTGATGTGTCTAAGTTACTTAGTGAGCAATTGAAATCCCCAGCAAGTTTCAGGTTTTGATTGTCTGTGTACGTGATGTGTCTAAGTTACTTAGTGTGCAGTGGAAATCCCCAGCAAGTATCATGTTTTACTTGTATGTGTACGTGATGTGTCTAAGTTACTTAGTGTGCAATTGAAATCCCCAGCAAGTATCATGTTTTACTTGTATGTGTACGTGATGTGTCTAAGTTACTTAGTGAGCAATTGAAATCCCCAGCAAGTTTCATGTTTTACTTGTCTGTGTACGTGATGTGTCTAAGTTACTTAGTGTGCAGCTGAAATCCCCAGCAAGTTTCATGTTTTACTTGTATGTGTACGTGATGTGTCTAAGTTACTTAGTGAGCAATTGAAATCCCCAGCAAGTTTCATGTTTTACTTGTATGTGTACGTGATGTGTCTAAGTTACTTAGTGTGCAGTGGAAATCCCCAGCAAGTATCATGTTTTACTTGTATGTGTACGTGATGTGTCTAAGTTACTTAGTGTGCAATTGAAATCCCCAGCAAGTATCATGTTTTACTTGTATGTGTACGTGATGTGTCTAAGTTACTTAGTGAGCAATTGAAATCCCCAGCAAGTTTCATGTTTTACTTGTCTGTGTACGTGATGTGTCTAAGTTACTTAGTGTGCAATTGAAATCCCCAGCAAGTTTCATGTTTTACTTGTCTGTGTACGTGATGTGTCTAAGTTACTTAGTGTGCAATTGAAATCCCCAGCAAGTTTCATGTTTTACTTGTCTGTGTACGTGATGTGTCTAAGTTACTTAGTGTGCAGTTGAAATCCCCAGCAAGTATCATGTTTTACTTGTATGTGTACGTGATGTGTCTAAGTTACTTAGTGTGCAATTGAAATCCCCAGCAAGTTTCATGTTTTACTTGTCTGTGTACGTGATGTGTCTAAGTTACTTAGTGTGCAGTTGAAATCCCCAGCAAGTATCATGTTTTACTTGTCTGTGTACGTGATGTGTCTAAGTTACTTAGTGAGCAATTGAAATCCCCAGCAAGTATCATGTTTTACTTGTGTGTGTACGTGATGTGTCTAAGTTACTTAGTGAGCAGTTGAAATCCCCAGCAAGTATCATGTTTTACTTGTCTGTGTACGTGATGTGTCTAAGTTACTTAGTGTGCAGTTGAAATCCCCAGCAAGTATCATGTTTTACTTGTCTGTGTACGTGATGTGTCTAAGTTACTTAGTGAGCAATTGAAATCCCCAGCAAGTATCATGTTTTACTTGTGTGTGTACGTGATGTGTCTAAGTTACTTAGTGAGCAATTGAAATCCCCAGCAAGTTTCATGTTTTACTTGTCTGTGTACGTGATGTGTCTAAGTTACTTAGTGAGCAATTGAAATCCCCAGCAAGTATCATGTTTTACTTGTGTGTGTACGTGATGTGTCTAAGTTACTTAGTGTGCAATTGAAATCCCCAGCAAGTTTCATGTTTTACTTGTATGTGTACGTGATGTGTCTAAGTTACTTAGTGTGCAATTGAAATCCCCAGCAAGTTTCATGTTTTACTTGTATGTGTACGTGATGTGTCTAAGTTACTTAGTGTGCAATTGAAATCCCCAGCAAGTTTCATGTTTTGATTGTCTGTGTACGTGATGTGTCTAAGTTACTTAGTGAGCAATTGAAATCCCCAGCAAGTATCATGTTTTACTTGTGTGTGTACGTGATGTGTCTAAGTTACTTAGTGTGCAATTGAAATCCCCAGCAAGTTTCATGTTTTACTTGTATGTGTACGTGATGTGTCTAAGTTACTTAGTGTGCAATTGAAATCCCCAGCAAGTTTCATGTTTTACTTGTATGTGTACGTGATGTGTCTAAGTTACTTAGTGTGCAATTGAAATCCCCAGCAAGTTTCATGTTTTGATTGTCTGTGTACGTGATGTGTCTAAGTTACTTAGTGAGCAATTGAAATCCCCAGCAAGTTTCATGTTTTACTTGTATGTGTACGTGATGTGTCTAAGTTACTTAGTGTGCAATTGAAATCCCCAGCAAGTTTCATGTTTTACTTGTATGTGTACGTGATGTGTCTAAGTTACTTAGTGTGCAATTGAAATCCCCAGCAAGTTTCATGTTTTGATTGTCTGTGTACGTGATGTGTCTAAGTTACTTAGTGAGCAATTGAAATCCCCAGCAAGTTTCATGTTTTACTTGTATGTGTACGTGATGTGTCTAAGTTACTTAGTGTGCAATTGAAATCCCCAGCAAGTTTCAGGTTTTGATTGTCTGTGTACGTGATGTGTCTAAGTTACTTAGTGAGCAATTGAAATCCCCAGCAAGTTTCATGTTTTACTTGTATGTGTACGTGATGTGTCTAAGTTACTTAGTGTGCAGTTCAAATCCCCAGCAAGTTTCATGTTTTGATTGTCTGTGTACGTGATGTGTCTAAGTTACTTAGTGAGCAATTGAAATCCCCAGCAAGTTTCATGTTTTACTTGTATGTGTACGTGATGTGTCTAAGTTACTTAGTGTGCAGTTGAAATCCCCAGCAAGTTTCATGTTTTGATTGTCTGTGTACGTGATGTGTCTAAGTTACTTAGTGTGCAATTGAAATCCCCAGCAAGTTTCAGGTTTTGATTGTCTGTGTACGTGATGTGTCTAAGTTACTTAGTGTGCAATTGAAATCCCCAGCAAGTTTCAGGTTTTGATTTTTAAGATGTTGTTCTATTGTTTTTATTAGATTCTCATAAAAGGGTGTTTGTTGTAGAGGTTTTGCTGGGGCGTAAATGTTAATTAAAGTGTGTTTGTCTGTACTGTCGTGTGTATTGTGTACCTGTACTATTTGTATTCTGCCCTCTGTATCCCTGTGACTATGTGAGACTATCCATTCGTCAGATGTTTGTAGAATGGCTATGCCTGTGTGTTGTCCTAAACTAAACCAACTATTTTTTAAGCCTAGTGTTGTTATGATTTGTTTTGCATGTATGATTTCGTGTATGTGTGTTTCTTGTAAAAAAATCAAATCCGGTTTATATTTCTTTATTATGTTGACTACATGTTGATGTTTCTGTTTTAATCCGTTAATATTAATAGAAATAATGTGTATGGAGCCTAGTGTAGACATTGGACGGATACAAAGTATTGGGCCTGTCGGGGCAACAGCTCTCCACTGACTAGGGTCAGATGGGGATATTGAAATACATGTGGGGGAAACATATGAAAATAAAAAACAATGTAAAAAACAACAATTTCTGGGGATTATACGATGGTCGCCCACTTGGGTGGGCGAGCACTGCTGACATATAATAACAACAAAGATAATAATAATAATAATAATAATAATAGTAACAGTAATAACAGTAATAATAATAAAGATAACAATAAATTAACACACTTGTTACAGTCACACCACCGTATTTAAACAAATACACATCTATACTAAACTCGCACACAAAAAGTTTTTTGTCTCTAGAAGTCTGTGAAGGCTCCTGCCAGGCGTCTCTGCAGACAAAGTTAAATGTCAACATTGACCGCTGGACATGAGCATCCCTTTTGTGGTTGGGTGACTACTCAGTCTTTGCCCAGCTCCAGCCCGTCCATCATTGTTGACCAGAGCAGACGCTCCGGGTCGCCGTCGTCTGAGCTAATGTCTTCCAGCCTCATTGAGGGCATGGGAGACATCTGGTCGTCGGTGTCCCGACTTGGCGGGGACACCGGACCAACGCTGTCCGTCCGCTCCCGTGACGGCTCTGGTGACGGCTCCGGCGACGGCTCCGGCGACGGCTCTGGAGACGGCTCCGGCGACGGCTCCGGTGACGGTTCTAGAGCCAGTTCCGATCCCGTTTCTGGGGCCGGTTCCGGAACGGGCTCTGGCAGGGTCTCTGGCTCGGCTTCTAGGGCCATTTCTTCGGGGGCCGGCGGTGTGTTTCCGGTCCCCATTTTGGAGGCTGGAGGAGAGGAATTCCTCTTCCTCGAACTTCTCTTTCTTCTTCTTTTCCGGTCCACCTCGGTGTACCCATCATCCGAGGTGGCGGGGTGCTCCTCAGAGAAGGATGGAGATGGGCAGGCTGGAGGTGGTGGAGGCTGAGCTTCAGCCAGCTTTGGTTTTGGCTGTCGCTCAGCCTCTCTTATAATATCTTGACGTCTCCTCTTATTGCACTGGCTGGTCCAGTGCGTCACTTCTCCGCATGTCTCACAGGGGGAGCGGCGGCCGGTTATGGTTACCCACAACCTTATGGGCTTGGCGTCCCCACTCAGGAACTTGACGGTCGCATAGTGGGGTACCTCTGCTTTGCTTTTTTTTATATGCAAAGACCCACTTGTCCGAGATGTTCCTCTGGGGGAACACCTCGGCGTTCTGGTCTCTCGTTATTCTTTTGACCACCGCCTTTACCGACTCCAATTTCGTGGTTTCGGGCACCCAGTTGAGCACCCCTCTCTCCCTCTCCTGCTCCTGGTGCTCAATGCTTAGTGAAAGCTTTGGAGTCATGCACTCCACCTTCTTGCCGTGAAGGCTCTTAAAGTGTAGTATGTGGGCTGACTGGGTCAGCCGCACATACCACACTCGGGGGTTCGCAAATCTGCAAATGGCGATGACTCCCGAGGGCCCAATGCCCACTGGTCCGGCCATGATGCTTGCCATCTCGTGTGGCTTCAGGCTGGCTGACATCTCGCCAGTGACGGTGATCTTCAATGTGCCCTTGTGGAACACAGTGCCGTCGTCCATAAAGGTATCTGGGCTCTCGAATTCCATAATCTCATACAGCACGTTCATTTTTGAACTCATCCTGAACTATTACTATAGGAATAAACACCAAAAAAACACAATCCAAAAAAACACCACAGACAACACAAGACGAGAGCAGCTCGCAAACGCGTCCGCCCCGTCTTTAGTATAAGCACCTTTGGAGCGACGTGTTTCCGCAGCCTGCTAGACGAGTTCAACATTAATCACTGTGCTAGTTCTATCAGCTGATCTGGACAGTTATCTTACTCACTGTCTTTCCTAATACAAAGCCATGTGTCTACTTACAGCTTGGGTGATTAAAACTAACCTGGTACCTTTTTCCGTGAGATGCAATCGCTCTACCACAGTATGCTAATCAAGAAGGTCAACTTTTCTTAATGAACCAGACAAAAAGGAATATTTTTTTTTTCGTTCGCCTTATTTCTTTAATCTCCAAGACGGCGTGCGTTGCACTGTGGTTTTTATTTTGCGCCTGTCGACACAGTGCATCTGGCTTCAGCATCCATTTTATGTAAAGGTCTGCTTCCTCCTGCATTTTCTAAGGGTTTGTTTCCCTGGGGTAACGGCCTGTGCTGGGATGGGGATCAAACCCAGCATCTTCGGTTGTGAGATGTGTCACTTAACCACTAGCCCCCGCCCAATTATTATGATACCAAACTTAAAAAGTCCATGTGAACTTATACAAACCAATAACATGTAGCCAGCAAGAGTGATATGACATATACACGATGGAATAATTGTTATACACTGGAAGATACGATACGAAGTGGAAGACAATAGCGAAATGCAACTACGGAGCTTATCTATATCGTTCTGTTCAATAACATAGAAGAAAAGTAGTTAAGGGAGGTACAAGAATTCGAAGAAAGATAAAATGAGATGACAAAATGAAAGATTATACTTGCTTACTTTCCGTGTCCGGCAACCTCACATAGTTTTCGCACCAAACCCAGTCTCCGTTAGTGCTTTTTCATTTGCCACAAATATGCCCTCTACTGCACAGGTTTCTTGCATACAGGGTCACGTCTTGTACGGCCGCACATTCTCATTATTCATCGTCTGCATATCAGATCACAACTTTCACACGCGCCTTCATGGTGAGGCCCTTCCATTGCATTTTGGTTGGGCTAGCTTCTGCTGAGGGCGCACGCGCACAAACCTAGCATAGGTACATACAGACGCACACATGCATCCAAGCACTGGTTTATGCGTCCTGATATCGCCCAATGGACTACGATCTGGGGTGGAAAATGGCGCGCCTCCGCCAGTAGAAACTAGTGAGGTAAACATCTAAGCAACAACAACAACAAAATTAGATCTATATCGGTACACACCTGATCTGAACCTGTTCAGAGATCTTCGCGTTGCATACGGCAAATCATGTCCTGGTGCAAGTTCCACTTCTTCATCCATCCTTCAGCATTATTCTGACGCCACTTTCTATGCGGTTTCTCTGGCAACCAAACACATATGAAAGATGAAGAAGTTTGATGAAAGAGCTCGCTGAAAAGTGGAGGGACAATTTTAGAAAGGGAGACGTAGATCCTTCAAATGGTATTAATAATGAGTTAGGTTCTTTATAGTGTAGTAGTCACTTATGTTGTACTCGTAGACAAATTCAAAACTATGTAGCCTTCCAAGCATGTTGTAGAAAACGACTAGATTTGGTTGTGTCCGGGGTTTGCAACATCATTTCTTCAGAAACTATTACTGTAAGAGAGCTGATACAAGAGCGTATTTCCAATCGAGGAAAACGACGACATAATAATGGTGGCGATGATGGTGAGGACGAGGGAACCTAGACTAAAATCAAGGTCAGGTTAAATATACTGACCAAGACGCCACCTCACGTTCTGGAAACAGGCTGAGTCACAGAAGTCTGACCAATTAGGTCGTGATCGACACTGTGATCCCCATTGTGATGAGTTTAAATGAGAGTCTTGCATTGCACTACAGCCAGGGAGACACATATCCTTGTCAAGTTCGTCTGATAATCCTCTTGTTCTTCGTTCGTTCTCAAACTCCCACTACCAAGCCATGAAAAGGCCTTTACAAGAAACGGAATGTTGTCCGGAGAACGGAATGCGTTGTGTCGTAGTTTACAGCCTGACTGCGATATTTGCACCTTTGGGTCTGACACATCCGTCTTCATCAGACATTTTTAGGTACCGGGTACACCTTCCCTTTTCGATCCCTTCTCATTAGCAGTCTTCTCTGTTGCATCCTGCTATCCAGGATCACCGCGTGAATGTGTTGAAAGGTCTTGGCAGCTCTGGTTCGCTGGCCTTGACGCTAGCAGTCAGCTGTTGATTTGCTGGTCCTGACGCTAGCAGTCAGCTTCTGGTTCGCTGGTCCTGACGCTAACAGTCAGCTCCTGGTTCGCGGGCACTGACACTAGCAGTCAGCTCCTGGTTCGCTGGCCCAGATGCTAGCAGTCAGCTCCTGGTTCACTGGCCCTGACGCTAGCAGTCAGCTCCTGGTTCACTGGCCCTGACGCTAGCAGTCAGCTCCTGGTTCACTGGCCCTGACGCTATCAGTCAGCTCTTGATTTGCTGGTCCTGACGCTAGCAGTCAGCTTCTGGTTCGCTGGTCCTGGCGCTAGCAGTCAGCTCCTGGTTCGCTGGCCCTGACACTAGCAGTCAGCTCCTGGTTCGCTGGCCCTGACGCTAGCAGTCAGCTCCTGGTTCACTGGCCCTGACGCTAGCAGTCAGCTCCTGGTTCACTGGCCCTGACGCTAGCAGTCAGCTCCTGGTTCACTGGGCCTGACGCTAGCAGTCAGCTCCTGGTTCGCTGGCACTGATGCTAGCAGTCAGCTCTGGTTTGGTGACCGCTGCAGCTCATGAACTGCTCAACGTCTTGATCCTCTCATTATGTATGAAAAGCCACTGTAACCCGCTACTAAAGAATTGTGTCAAGTCTTAATTCAACTCAACGCGAGTAGCTTCCAACAGTAACACCAACATAGTGGTGATGATGGTGATGATAGTGAAGGTGGTGATAATGGTGATGATAGTGCTGGTGGTGGTGATGGGGATGATAGTGATGGTTTTGGTGGTGGTGATGGTGCTGGTGATAGTGATGGTGGTGGCGGTGGTGATGATGGTGAGGATAGTGATGGTGGTGATGATGGTGATGATAGTGCTGGTAGTGGTGATGGGGATGATAGTGATGGTTTTGGTGGTGGTGATGGTGGTGGTGATGGTGGTGGTGGTGGTGATGGTGGCGGTGGTGGTGGTGATGATAGTGATGGTGGTGGTGATGGTGATGATAGTGATGGTGATGATGGTGGTGATGGTGGTGATGGTGATGGTGGTAATGGTGGTGGTGGTGGTGATGGTGGTGATGGTGATGATAGTGATGGTGATGGTGATGCTAGTGATGGTGGTGGTGATGGTGGGGGTGATGATGGTGGTGGTGGTGATGGTGATGATAGTGATGGTGGTGGTGGTGATGGTGATGATAGTGATGGTGGTGGTGATGGTGGTGATGGTGATGGTGGTGATGGTGGTGATGGTGGTGATGGTGATGGTGGTGATGGTGGGGATGGTGATGGTGGTCATGGTGGTGATCGTGGTGATGGTGATGGTGGTGGTGATAGTGATGGTGATGGTGGTGATGGTGATGGTGGTGGTGGTGGTGATAGTGATGGTGATGGTGATGATGGTGGTGATGGTGGTGGTGGTGATAGTGATGGTTGTTTATTGTGGTGGTGATAGTAATGGTGATGGTGGTGATGATGGTAGTAATGGTGATGGTGATGGTGGTGATCATGGTGGTGATGGTGATGGTGATGGTGATGATGGTAATGATGATGACGGTGCTGATGGTGGTGGTGATGGTGATGATGGTGGTGATGGTGATGGTGGTGATGGTGGTGATAGTGATCGTGATGGTGATGGTGGTTATTGTGGTGGTGGTGATTGTGGTTATTGTGGTGGTGGTGATAGTTATGGTGATGGTGGTGGTGATAGTGATGGTAGTGATGGTGGTAATGGTAGTGATTGTGGTGGTGGTGATAGTGATGGTGATGGTGGTGGTGATAGTGATGGTGGTGGTGATGGTGGTGGTGGTGATAGTGATGGTGATGGTGGTGGTGATGGTGGTGGTGGTGGTGATGGTGGTTTTGGTGGTGATGGTGGTGATGATAGGGCTGGTGGTGGTGGTGATGGTGGTAATGGGGATGAAAGTGATGGTGGTGATAGTGGTGATGTGGTGAGGGTTGTGATGATAGTGATGGTGGTGGTGATGGGGATGGTGGTGGTGATGTTGATAATGGGGATGAAAGTGATGGTGGTGGTTGTGGTGATGTGGTGAGGGTTGTGATGATAGTGATGGTGGTGGTGATGGGAATGAAAGTGATGGTGGAGGTGGTGATGGTGGTGATGATGGGGATGGTGGTGGTGATGGAAATGGTGGTGGTGATGGGGATGGTGGTGGTGATGGTGGTGATAGTGATGGTGGTGGTGATGGGGATGAAAGTGATGGTGGTAATGGTCGTGGGGATGGTGGTGATTATGGGGATGGTGGTGGTGATGGTGGTGGTGATAGTGATGGTGATGGTGGGGGTTATGGTGGTGGTGATAGTGATGGTGATGAAAGTGATGGTGGTGGGAGGAGAATGATGGGTAAAGTGATGATTGTAATAATGGTGATGATGATGTTGATGGGAATGATGCTGATGGTGATGGTGAATTAGAAGGTGACGGTTGCTATGATAGATATACTGGTGATGATAGTGGGTGTGGTGATGATTCTGTGGATGATAATGATGGTGATGGTGTCGATGATGATCCTGATGTAGGTAATAGTGCTGATAGTGATGGTCAAGGTGATGGTGTTGATGGTGATGGAGATGATAGTAATATCGGTGATGAAAGCGATGATATTGATGTAGGTTATGACAATGATGGTTATGATAATAATCAAATAATAAAACTGATGAAGAAATTAAATATGCTTTCTTACTAAAAATCGTAAAGCTAACAGTTACAGCTATTTCAGAACAACATAAATAAACATTTGCTGCATACAGTTTGGTCACAAATATACAACAGCCACGGGAACGTGGACGTATTCAAATAATTGTTGACGCCATGATGTATTAGTATAGGTAACCAAATAGCTGATATCTTGTCTAATATTGGGGGTAACATTCGAGCAATCAAGTTACGAATTGTCATGATGAGAGATTATTGTTGTAGTTGTTGCTGTTGTTGTTGTTGTTGCTCAACACAACACATGGTGATTTCATTTAATTATTGGGAACGTTCCTTTGCTAGCCGGTTACAGTGGTTCTTCATAGATCCGAAGTGTAATAGCTGTAGCGCAATGGGATGCTTCTCAGTAAGCCCGTAACTATTGGGGTCACAGTGCCGATCCTGAGCTCATGCCCAAACTACTGTGACACCGCATGTATCCGTGAGTGAGACCTAGAAGAGAGGTTATGGTTTTGGTCAATATTATTCACTTAACTCAGACTTAGCTCCAGAATGATTGACTGAAAACCTGTAGATTAGTGAATTGAAAAAATAAATTAAACAACTTTGACTTTCTGAGTGGTTTGCCAGGGTCTATGTATATGGCAAGGACAAGAATAGCCCCACTGCCCCACAGAGAGCGTGTCGTAAGAGGCGACTGTGTGACATGGCAAAACACCGGACATGGTATGGTGGTTTGTTAAGAGCAGCATAGATGACGGCTAACAGGCTGCGAGTCTACTTTGCTCTAGTGTTTAAGTCTATTAAGATGGACTCGCACATCAGTTAACCACCCTCCATAGTGGAGTAATAAATTGCTCGAGCCTAGCCCGCTAAGCAGGAAATTCTCCTCCTGGCTATATCCAGCTCACATCAGAGATGGGGCCTGCACAGGGGTCTATGCTCCCGTAGAAGTACAGGTCGATTAAGACTAAGATTTAAACCAATCCACAAGCTACATCCACTAAAACAAATCGTCCTCGTCCGCCAAATCCATCACAAAACAAGCAGCTTCTAATTGTCACTCGATATCTGGAACAACAGAACGTCATTGTTAGATTGGAGTTCAGACCCCTGAACATGTCCTCCAGAACAGTCCACCTCATGACCACCTACGATCCGAGTAGGTGCAGAGCTTATACAGACACTGTGAAACTGTGGCCTAGACCTGCACAATACTGCGCATTTCGTCCTAGCCAACGGTCTGTAATCTCAGCATGACCAATGCGCAGAAGTAAATCGGATGCAAGTACACTCCACCCAATATTGTGGTCCAATTGTTAAATAAAGTCTAGATACTCCGATGTCTTAATCAATACCTTAATCCCTCATTTAATTGGGTGTATGTCCGTGTTTATGTAATTGTGTATGTGTATGTGTGTATGTGTGTATGAGAGAGATAGAGAGAGGGATAGAGATAGAGTGAGATTATAACGTCATTTACATCGACCGTCTCGTTTTTATTCAAAATATTGGACTGTATTTATCCCACTTCATCGATTCCTGAGGCCTTCAACATTTATAGAAGAGTTAAACAAGGTTGTGGCGCTGACTTTAATCTGCATTTTCTTTGCCATCGTGTTTAAATACATCCTTGGAACTGCCAAAGAGGGGGTCTTTCTGCATACTAGGTCAGATGGGAGATTATTCAATCTAACCAGACTGCGAGCAAAAATTAAGAGAAGGAAAACTGCCATTCGAGATATGATCTTCGCAGACGATGCTGCCCTGGTCGCCCATACGGAAGCCGAATTACAGATCCTCATTAATAGGTTGCCAAAATCGTGTAATCTTTTTGGACACACCATCAGCGTACAAACAGCAAAACGCATGGCTAAGGTGCAGATCCTGCAGACATTGTCTTAAACGATACAAATCTGGAAGTACTAAATCGCTTTAACCACCTCCGATCTATCATCACGGACAACCTTTCATGTACATAGATCACTTGTTCGCGTCTACAAAATACTTGTTCATGTACAAAAATCACTTGTACGTGTATACAAAATACTTGTTCATGTACATAGATCACTTGTAAGTGTGTACAAAATACTTGTTCATATACATAGATCCCTTGTACGTGTATACAAAATACTTGTTCATATACATAGATCACTTGTTCGTGTCTACAAAATACTTGTTCATGTACATAGATCACTTGTACGTGTCCACAAAATACTTGTTCATGTACATAGATTATCTTGTTCGTGTCTACAAAATACTTGTTCATGTACATAGATCACTTGTTCGTGTATACAAAATGCTTGTTCGTGTACATAGATCACTTGTTCGTGCAAGTAGATCACATGTTCGTGAATAGAAATTACTTGTTCATGTACATAGATCACTTCTTCATGCAAATAGATCCATTGTGCGTGTAAATTTATCACTTATCCAGTGTAACTTTGTCCCAGGATTGTCACGTCCTGCCAGAAACGTAGCAAATGCATGTGAGTGAGGTATCTTTTTGCTCGCTTTATTTTCTCGGCTCATCTGCAGTGACGGTACGCCTAGCATTCCCCGCCACCCGGGAGGTTGTCACAATAGGGCAGGACGTGCAATGTCCGCTGGACTGCATCTCTTCTGCGTCCATTGGAATGAATGATAGCAGACAGAGGCAAAGAGCGAGGAAGGAGTGCATTTTACCAGGTGCATTCCTGCGGCTCGACCGGGCCGGGCTGAGACGCAAATCCCAGCCATGTCGTAGCCTCCCATCACAGCTGTGCTGAGATTTAGGGCGGGATTCTGGCTTGGAAGCGTTCGGCCGTAGTCCCTAAGATGGCAGCTTATCAGCCAAGCACGTGGACCAAATGTCAGCGACCTGTGATTCCTCTCGAAATAGTGCATTTGACCAGAGGACAAGCCTGGTCATTGCACGGAGATGTTGTTCGCCTGGTGTGGACATATCTCAGGGTCAAGGGTTGAGTCTCAGCAGTTCGCAGTGAGGTAGCTGATCTACTGCTTAGGGCACCCCGCCCGAAAACGAAGTCTTCTACAAATGGTTTCATACCTCATCGCCGTATGGGGTAAATATCGAGCAGCTTCCCGTCCGCTTTGATCAGCGGACGGCAGAGGCCTAATTCTGCGGCTCGACCGGGCGGGGCTGGAGCGGGAGCCCCAGGTCCCCACCATGTCGAAGCCTCCCTTTGCAATCGTGCTGGGCTTTTGGGCGGAATTTTGACTTAGAGGCGTTCGGCCGTAATCCCTAACCTTGTAGCCTCGCGCCGTTGGCTTATCAGCCTAGTACGTGAATCAAATGTCTGCGGCTCCTCTCGAGTTAAGCAGGATTACCGTAGCAATGCCCTGTCATTAGTAGGGTAAAACGTACCTGTCTTCCGAGGGTCTATTTCCAGCACCCGTTCAATATTGGACCGGACGTATGAATAGAGGGCTTTTTAGTTGTGTCAGTGACTGTCCTGTCTTCCGTGGATCTAATACCAGCACCCGTTCACTATTGGATCCAACGGAAGTTCTCTCAATTTGACAGTCATTCTACAGTATTGGAAAGTTAAGTCAATTTAAGCCGCAGGCTCCACTCCTGGTAATGCTCCTCCGTCAATTGCTTTATCAAACACTGGATGCAGACCAGCCGAGCCACAGAGGGCATAACCCCAGATTTCTAAGCATCCAAATCCAGCACCCGTTCCATATTGGACCCAAGGAAAGTGGTCTCGGCATATCAGTCATTTCAGTGTTGGCCGTGTTGAATCAAATTAAGCCGCAGGCTCCACTCCTTGTGGTGCCCTTTCAGTTTCAGCTTTCCAACTATACTTCCCCCGGAACCCAAACACTTTGGTTTCCCGGAAGCTGCCCGCAGAGTTATCGAAGCAACTCCTGCGGATCGCTAGTCGGCATCGTTTATGGTCAGAACTACGACGGTATCTGGTCGTCTTCGCGCCTCTGACTTTCGTTCTTGATTAATGAAAACATTCTTGACAAATGCTTTCGCAGTAGCTCGTCTTGCGGCGATCCAAGAATTTCACATCTAACGCCGCAATACGAATGCCCCCGTTTGTCCCTGTTAATCATTACCTCCAGTTCCGAAAACCAACAAAATAGAACCGAGGTCCTATTCCATTATTCCATGCACCATTATTCAGGAAGCCGAGGCCTGCTTTGAACACTCTAATTTTTTCAAAGTAAACGCGCCGGCCACTCAGGACGCTCAGCGAAGAGCACCCGTGTGAGAAAGCCGTCAGACGGTAGGGCAGGAGACAACGGGCAGTGAACCGGCGCGAGCCGGATCGCCCGCCTGCGCCTGAGATCCAACTACGAGCTTTTTAACTGCAACAACTTTAATATACGCTATTGGAGCTGGAATTACCGCGGCTGCTGGCACCAGACTTGCCCTCCAATAGATCCTCGTTAAAGGGTTTTAAGTGTACTCATTCCAATTACGGGGCCTCGAAAGAGTCCCGTATTGTTATTTTTCGTCACTTGTTCAATATTGATTTCTTGTTCATGTATATTGATCACTTGTTCATGTATATTGATCACTTGTTCGTGCATTTAGATCATTTATTTGCGCATAAAGAACACGTATGTATGTATATTGATCACTTGTTCATGCATTATTGATCACTTGTTCATGCATATAGATCATTTTTTTGCGCATATAGATTTCTTGTTCATGCATATAGATCATTCGTTTGCGCATATACTTCACTTGTTCATGTATATTGATCACTTCTTCATCTGGGGTAGTTGTCTCGCCGCCGCGATTCAATTTCAACCACTGTTCGTAAAGCGATCTCAGTCCCGCCAGACGGAGCGATAGCGCGGGCTTGCGGAAAACGCTCGCCTGCCTTTCCCCGTAGAGCTATTGGGGTGTGGTTTGTTTTGGCGTCTCCTCCACCGAGATGCGCTTCTCTGGTCCGTATCAGGAAACGTTATCAGTCTGTGGTGATTTATCTAAGGCTTATAGCAGAGCTCGACAGTTCGTCTCGCTGGTGGTCAGACTCTCGCAAAGAGCTTGTGACCGGCAAAAAAAAAGCAGGAATCGTGCCTCAAGGCCCTGTGTTCTCCCGGAGACCAACCCTCGGGAGAAGGGCAGGCCGGCAGGCAGGCCAAATTGTCTCTAGTCCTAGTGAAATTCATCGCCGAGGTCGTTGGGATCCATTCTGCACAGAGCGCTGCCATCCCTCCTCGAGCGAGCCCGGTCGGTCGGTCGTCTGGTGCGTGTAGGAGGCCCCTATCAGGCGGTCCTAGGTCGACGGAGTGATGGACGGGTGGAATAACTGTCCGTCCGTCCCGTCAGTCGGTCCCTGCGGCCGTCCCAGTGAGGCTTTTTACACACCCTTCCTCCGCCGACCGGTGTGTGCTGTACGTACGTCTCCGACTTATATCTGGTTGATCCTGCCAGTAGTCATATGCTTGTCTCAAAGATTAAGCCATGCATGTCTAAGGTCACACTGTCTCACGGTGAAACCGCGAATGGCTCATTAAATCAGTCGAGGTTCCTTAGATGACACGATCCTACTTGGATAACTGTGGCAATTCTAGAGCTAATACATGCTTACCAAGCTCCGACCCTCGTGGAAAGAGCGCTTTTATTTGTTCAAAAGCAATCGTCGTTTCCCCTCGCGGGGTTGCGGCGTCCCCACTGGTGACTCTGGATAACTTTATGCTGATCGCATGGCCTCATGTACCGGCGACGCATCTTTCAAATGTCTGCCCTATCAAATGTCGATGGTACGTGACATGCCTACCATGTTTGTAACGGGTAACGGAGAATCATGGTTCGATTCCGGAGAGGGAGCATGAGAAACGGCTACCACATCCAAGGAAGGCGGCAGGCGCGCAACTTACCCACTACCGGCACGGGGAGGTAGTGACGAAAAATAACAATACGGGACTCTTTCGAGGCCCCGTAATTGGAATGAGTACACTTTAAACCCTTTAACGAGGATCTATTGGAGGGCAAGTCTGGTGCCAGCAGCCGCGTTAATTCCAGCTCCAATAGCGTATATTAAAGTTGTTGCAGTTAAAAAGCTCGTAGTTGGATCTCAGGCGCAAGCGGGCGGTCCGGCTCGCGCCGGTTCACTGCCCGTTGTCTCCTGCCCTACCATCTGCCGGCTCTCTCCCACGGGTGCTCTTCGCTGAGCGTCCTGGGTGGCCGGCGCGTTTACTTTGAAAAAATTAGAGTGTTCAAAGCAGGCCTCGGCTGCCTGAATAATGATGCATGGAATAATGGAATAGGACCTCGGTTCTATTTTGTTGGTTTTCGGAACTGGAGGTAATGATTAACAGGGACAAACGGGGGCATTCGTATTGCGGCGTTAGAGGTGAATTTCTTGGATCGCTGCAAGACGAGCTACTGCGAAAGCATTTGTCAAGAATGTTTTCATTAATCAAGAACGAAAGTCAGAGGCGCGAAGACGACCAGATACCGTCGTAGTTCTGACCATAAACGATGCCGACTAGCGATCCGCAGGAGTTGCTTCGATGACTCTGCGGGCAGCTTCCGGAAAACCAAAGTGTTTGGGTTCCGGGGGAAGTATGGTAGCAAAGCTGAAACTTAAAGGAATTGACGGAAGGGCACCACCAGGAGTGGAGCCTGCGGCTTAATTTGACTCAATACGGCCAACACTGAAATGACTGACATGCCGAGACCACTTTCCTTGTGTCTAATATGGAATTGGTGCTGGATTTAGACCCTCAGAAATCTGGGGTTATGTCTTCCGTGGCTCGGTTGGTCTGCATTCAGTGTTTGATAAAGGAATTGACGGAACAGCACTATCAGGAGTGGAGCCCGAGGCTTAAATTGACTTAACACGCCAATACTGTAGAATGACTGTCAAAATGAGAGCACCTTCGTGGGGTCTAATATTGAACATGTGCTGGTATTAGACCCACGAAAGACAGGTCAGTCTCCTAACCCCCAAATGAAAGAGCGCCTGCTACGGTAATTTGGTCTTCACCCTGCAGAAATCGCAGGTTCCAGAAACTTGGCCATTGACAAACTAAAAGCCATCTATTGATACGTTCTGGCTAATATTGAACGGGTGCTGGAAATAGACCCTCTTAAGACAGGTCAGTTTTACCCTACTAATGACAGGGCGTTGCTACGGTAATCCTGCTAAACTCGAGAGGAGCCGCAGACATTTGGTTCACGTACTAGGCTGATAAGCCAACGGCACGAGGCTACAAGGTGAGGGATTACGGCCGAACGACTCTAAGCCAAAATCCCGCCCAAAAGCAGCTCAGCACGAATGCAAAGGGAGGCTTCGACATGGTGGGGACCTGGGGCCCCCGCTCCAGCCCCGCCCGGTCAAGCCGCAGAATGAGGTCTCTGCCGTCCGCTGATGAAAGCGGACGGGAAGCTGCTCGATATTTACCCCATACGGCGATGAGGTATGAAACCATTTATAGAAGACTTAGTTCTCGGTCGGGGTGCCCTAAGCAGTAGATCAGCTACCTCACTGCTAACTGCTGAGACTCAACCCTTGACCATGAGATATGTCCGCTCCCCAGGCGAACAACATCTCCGTGCAAGACTAGGCTTGTCACCTGGTCAAATGCACTATTTCGAGAGGAATCACAGGTCGCTGACATTTAGTCCACGTGCTTGGCTGATAAGCTACCATCTGAGGGATTACGGCCGAACGCCTCTAAGCCAGAATCCCGCCCTAAATTCAAGCACCGCTGAGATGGGAGGCTACGACATGGCTGGGGCTTGCGTCCCGGCCCGATCGAGCCGCAGGAATGCACCTGGTAAAATGCACTCCTTCCTCGCTCTTTGCATCTGTCTGCTATCAGTCATCCCAATGGACGCGAAGAGATGCAGTCCAGCGGACATTGCACCTCCTGCCCTATTGTGACAACCTCCCGGATGGCGGGGAATGCTAGGCGTGCCATCACTGCAGATGAGCCGAGAATATAAAGGGAGCAAAGAGATACCTCACTCACATGCATATGCTACGTTTATGGCAGGATTTGACAATCCTGGGACAAAGTCACACTGGACTGCCTCTCTTCCGGGATAGTACAAACTAGTACATAGTCCATCATATCATTGCCGAACCCTATAGACACGAGTAGGGAAGACTCGATAGTCCTGCAAGACAACTTCCCAAGAGAGACAACTCTGACCAAAAACAACTGCTGCCTTGCAGTTAGGCTGGGGACAGCCAAAGGCTAAGTAGGGCAACCCTACAGAAACTCCTGTTGAAATCGGATGCACTCAGCCACAGGCTAACAAATTAAAACAGTGCAACGTAAATATCGCTATAAACAGCGTACGATGAAGAAGAAGAAGAAGAAGAAGAAGATCACTTCTTCATGTATATAGATCACTTTTTCATGCATATAGATCACTTGTTCTTGCATATAGATCATTGCTTTGCGCATATAGATCACTTGTTCATGCATAAAGATCATTTCTTTGCGCAAATAGATCACTTATTCATGTAAATAGATGACTTGTTCATAGACGATGAGCACGTATTAATGGGCGTTGAGGTTTTCATGCATATTGTTAGTACTCGTGTTGAGCGATTCGCTGTTGCCGAATTGTGTCTAGTATAGGGACGTAGGAGCTTCCCTTGCATCCTTATTGGCTGCTGAAGAAAATGAGGAGACCTCCTGGCTGCAGTGCAGCATTAGGCGTCTCCTCGGGATCGTCACTACGGGGATAACACTTGCGATCACCACTTCCTTGTTCATGCTGCTGCAGCACAGCCTTTATCCAGGTGAACGGTTTGTGTGTGAGACGATGTCTTGTTGCACCTGACATATGTTGCGAGCGACTTTGTTTCCTATACGTTGCGATATGACTGCTCCTACAGGATCCAGCAGATTTGTTCTGTATAAATAATTGACCCCTTTCTGAACTCGTCCAGAATGGTGCATGACGTCAATCTGGCAAACAGCAAAGTACCTCTCTCTCTCTCACTTTCTCTCTCTCTCTCGCTCTCGCTCTCTCTCTCATTCTCTCTCTCACTCTCGCTCTCTCTCTCTCTCTCTCTCTCTCTCTCTCTCTATTTGTTTATATATTAAAAATGGATTGATGTGGTCAAGAGGTAAAGTCCTCGCCTTTCAAAATGTTGAATGTAAGCGGTTAGCGATCGAATCCCGCAAGTGTCAAGCTTCCCCTGGTCTCAAGGGAGGTAAGACCACAGTGCCTGCATACTGAAATATCACCGGTCATCTCAATTGGTCGTTTTGCAGCTGGTCTAAGGTAGCTTGTGATGATGGAGAGTGAGGTTAATGACCAGGACTAAACTTCCTCACGATAATACAAAAACAGCGCAAGTTACATTATCAAGACCAACAAAAAAAACGTTGGATGATGTCGACATCATAGCTTGCGATGGACAACTGTAGTCCATTTCAATGTTCGTGTCTATACTCTTCATCAATATTCTTGACATCGACTTGATGTATAGCAGTGATTTTTTGCAAACAGTCCTAAATTTTAAATAATCTGAAATTTTCACATTCGATTAATCCAAAGGAAACGGGGTTTCAGCACAATGACGCATGTTGTATATGTAACAGACCCTCTGCTGCCGTGATCTAACTTAGAACATTCTCACACTCATCCACATCATCATGACCATACTCAGTAAATGGCATATCACACAGCAGGTGGCATATTTATTAAATCATACTCATATCATAGAATGAGTAGAGAAATTACAAACACAATATAATACATATCATCTTAACTAAACATTCTACTAAAACGGGAATTGTAAGCATTAGCTATTGATGGAATTCCCAACTATCTAAAGAACCCAGTTCTTTTGCCTTGCAATTACATCACACACACATCGCCTTAACTGCGTCTTCAACACACCTTATCAAATACTCTTCCTTACTGAAATCCCCTCAGGCGGGCGATCTCGACATAACTCGTTCACAATGTGTCCTTGCTTACAAACACACGTTCGGATTATCTATTAATGCAAAACTCACACACCTATTTGAGCGATCCTGTTCTATCACTAAACATTCGTCCAACCGTCTATCAATCGCTCCTCTATCTAAGTCGGTGAGTTAAACATACTATCTACATTCAGTCTTTCTCTCTCTCTCTCTCTCCCATACAGCCTCTTCTCTCCCTCACTCTCCATCTCTCCTCCAGCCTCCCGAGCTAAACTTTGTCTCGAGTTATATTTCCTCAAGCAAGGCCAGAGCTTGACCAATCGATCTCAGGTATGGTCATCTTCAATCCCAATTGGAACGAAACACTTTGCACACCTGTCACTCATTCTCTCGCAGCAAGCCTCGCTGCCAATTTCGTCTGTCAATCAATCTCCCCCTACCAAAATCGGAAGGCCAGTGGTCAGTTTCTACCTGTCCACATTCCTTAACCCAACTGTTCTCCTTTGCTGAGACGGTGAGTGACCTTGACATGCATTCAGGTAGCTTTAGGCTTTAACATGTTCATGCATCCTAAACTCCCCTTGCTCCGGCGGGAACTGTTACATATATAATAATGCAAATTTTCAAAATAGTTTGACTCATACATTACATTTTTGTGTCAAAATTGTGTCAAACCGTTTCAAAGGCATACCATTACCATACATGTAAGAGCGCTGACTCTATATGCGAATTGACTTCACGAACATGGGTAATGCTAGATGAACTTCTGTGATCAGCTTGTGCTACGCTTCTGTTCCGGTACTGGTCATGAACGAGACGGTACTCTTTGATGGCTTCACCAGTGGCCCAGTTTGTCATATAGGGCTGCTCCCCATGGCCAGAATTTAGTTCTTTGGTTTCTGCATACGAGATAGCGCAGGGTGAAGATAAAGGAACCAAGGAATTTGGGCATTCGAGAAAGAAAGGTTTGTCCTCTTCTCGAGGTACTAACTCACTCTCTCTCTCTCTCTCTCTCTCTCATCACTGACACCCGTAAATGAACAGTAAACAATAGGGATTCATAACCAAGATTTGGTGGATATAGGCGGAGGTATCTCCAGTAAGATTGGTATGTGGACTACTTTATTCCAAATATGGTGACTGCAAGAGATTCACAAATGTTGATGGCTGGAGAAACTGCAATCCATCTCGCTGCCAGTAAGATTTTTTCTCTCCAAACACATGCTCTTTACATTTCTTCCAGTCCTTAATGTCTAATTTTTAGAGAGGTATTGCGTGTCAAATCTTTCAGATTTCATTTAAATATCTAATTATGTCCGGCCACGTGTCCTTTGACTGCAGCCCGCACAAGTTCTATTGGGGTTAAGGTGCGAATGCCAAGCTGGGAGTCGAAGAGAATTGTGGCCGTGATCTGCAATTATTTTGTCAATAACAAAGATCTTTGTCTTTCTAGTATGTCTCACAAGCTGCAATGACTCAGATTTAAATTATTGGCTTTGAATCAAAGAAATGACAAATTATAAATTGCTAAAGATTGATACGAATTTAGGAACAGACTCTAACAATAAATACAATACATTTACATAATTTCCTACGTTTGTCTGAGTTTGAAAACCATATTTATCTTTGTTGACTGACAAGTGATAAAAATATTCTAACTACGTAAATAATATAAGCAATTTGTGTGAAGTTAATTATTTCATTGCCAGCCCTCTTTGAAAAACTTGCTAATTATAATTGTGGATTACTCTCACAATTAACTTTCACAAATTGTCAAAATTACGCAATACTGATCTCACTTAGTACCGCGTAGTCATTAAGCGACATTTGACACTTCACTTACAGTCAACCTGGCTGTTTCTATTAACCTCTTATAATTTGCGAACCTAGCGATATTGGAACCCCATCTTGTAAACAGGCTTTCCTCCATGGAGCCGTTATACATGGAACATTTCAATTGTAATGTAATTTCTTATTGTATCTTCAATGTAAGTATTTAATGCAAGTAATTGATTGTATCTTCAATGTAATTTTTGCTTGTATCTTCAATGTAAGTATTTGATTGTATCTTCAAGACACGACATTATTTAGAGGATCAACATGAAAGGATTGCGGCAGAAAGATCTACAAATGAAATACGTAACAGACAATTATTGCGTCACTCACAACCAGCAAACTATACTAGACGATGCAAATAGAAGACTTTTTTCATTTTTCATCAATAAAAAACGACCGTCATTATTAATATTTATATATAATAATAGCTCTCCATCGTTGTCGATGAGGACCGCCGACATCATCCTTGTCAAAGATTCCCCTGTTGGGTGTGGGCGCGCATGTGGCTGAACAGGCCAATGCGTGCACGGAATCATCTGCTACATATCGGGCACACGAGGTGTGTAGAAGGGGATGGTGTTCCCGCTGTTCGGGATTTCCGGGTCTCGCGTCTGCTCTGGGCTTTCAGAACACGATCGTCTTCGCCGGTAGCTACACCCGATTTGACTGCGCTTCTCCAGTCAGATTTGTTTTGTGCAAGACATTCCCAGGTGTCGATGCCTATCTGGCAACTTTTCAGTGAGTCCTTCAGACCGTCTTTAAAACGTTTCTTTGGGAGCCCTCTCACGCGCCTTCCCTCTCTCAGCTCGTCTTAGAGAAGCTTCTTTGGGAGCCGCTCGTCTGACATACGGACGAGGTGTCCGGCCCATCCTAATCGTTATTTTTTCTAGCAGTGCATGGATGCTGGGCATGTTAGCTCTCGAGAGAACCTCGATGTCAGTGACACGATCTTGCCATCGGATGTGGAATATTCGCCTCAAGCAACCTGTATGGAAGTGGTTTAACCTCCTTGTATGTCCAGAGTATGCAGTCCAGCTTTCGCAAGCGTATAGTAGGGTTGGAATGATGGTTGCACGGTAGACTTTGAGTTTGGTCTTGACGCTGATGCTACGACGTGCCCAGACCATCGAACGCATTCTACCAAAGGCTGTGCTGGTCTTTGCTATTCTGCTTGCCACCTCATCGTCTAGGCTGACAGATCTCGACAGCGTGCTCCCCAGATATGTGAATTTGTCTATGACATTCAGCGTCTGCCCGCTGACTGTAGTCTCTGGTTTTATGTACGGTAGGCCTGGTGCTGGTTGGTACATGACTTCTGTTTTTTTTGGCATTTATGGTAAGGCCAAAATTTTCGCATGCGGCAGAGAACCGGTCCATTCCAACCTGCATGTTCAGTTCTGAGTTGCTCATTAGAGCGCAGTCGTTAGCAAATACAAGTTCCCTGATTATGTCGCTAGCCACTTTGGTTTTGGCCTTCATTCTTCTGGGATTGAGTAACTTGCCATCTGTGTGGTACTTTATGGGTATTCCAATCTCCAGTGATCTGAAGGCGTCTGTCGTCGTGGCCGCGAACATCATGCTGAACAAAGTCGGGGCGAGTACACATCCTTGTTTTACTCCGTTTGATACTAGAAACGTTTTAGATATTGCACAGCTGTCCAGTACACGAGCACTCATGCCTTCGTGTAGCTGTTTCACCATGGTTATGAACTTGTTGGGGCAGCCAAACTTGGACATTATCATTCACAGACCTCCTCTGTTTACTGTATGAAATGACTTTGTCAAATCAATAAATGTGGTGTACAAGGCCTGATTTTGTTCCCGACACTTCTCTTGTAGTTGGCGAGCGGCAAAAATTATGTCCACTGTTCCTCTTCTGACGGTTGCCTTTTCTTTTGTACAGGTGAACGATTGAGGCGTCCTTTAGCTCCTGCGGAATTTCACCTTCAGTCCACATGTGGCAGAAGAGTTCAGTGATCCTTCTGGTGAGGGATGGGCCAGCTGTCGTATATACCTCTACTAGTATTGCATCCGCTCCTGCAGCTTTTCCATGATATATATATATAGAATAAATTGACACATGTTGATGATTGCATTATGGCGTATTGGTGATTAAAATAGAATCATCATGTTAGAACACTTGACCAAATATTATACAGAGTCGACATTACTGCACTCTGAGCAGACGTTAAATTCTCAGTCTCTACGAATAAAAGATGATGGATTTTGTCAGTTGTGTTCACTTGTTGAACCGTCTTATCAGGCTGAATGAAGCAATGAATAACTGTTTTTCTTGTTTCTGCTGATAGTGCTCTGCTACATTAATTACTTGACTGGTTGGTTGGTTGGTTGGTGGGTTGATTGGTTATTGATTCTGTTGTCACAGCTGAGTACTTACTGCATGTTGTCCTTAATGCGTGAAGCAAAGAGGTTGTTGAAAGTCTGTCTGTATTTCGTGCTCATATTGTGGTACAGGATCATGTTAACGCTCGAGTTGATTGCGTTGAACACGAAGGCTATAGACCATACAGCGAAAAAATGATTGGCATACTTACCGCCTATCATAAAATCCGGTTCAATACCCGTTACCAATGAAGCTGTTGTTCCAGGGATGTAGCAGACGATGAGGATGCTGGCTATCATCACAACCATCTTCACAGTTTTCTTGTCTCGCATCGATCTCACTTCCGACTTATCACCCCCAGCTGTTGCCTTCATACGCCAGGCAGAACTTTGGCCTAGCTTAACGACGAGGAAAAGTGTCAGAATTATTACGCATACAAATGAAAATATTCCTGAGGTAGAGGTCAATGTAAACACCAAGCCGTAGGCATCATTCTTATAACTTCTATACACTAGTCCAACAAAAGACTTGTTTCTTTCTGGGATAAACTTCCAGTCCAGATATGCTATGTAGTACTCTGGAATAAGCATCAAGAGATTTATACCAAAAATAGTGCACATGAGGGCAAAGGTTCTTCCTAAAGTAACGATTTGCTTAACCTTCAAAGGTAAGGCTATGCATATGCACCTTTCCGCCGTGACGAACACGGTAATCCAACTAGTTATCCGACCAAAGCAGACGTGAAACCAACCTCCGGTGAGGTATTGCACCTCTTTGGGGATGAATGGAACGACGTCGGTTTCCAAATAAGGATTCAAACATATGTCGTACCACTCTATAGTTATGAGACATAACAGGTCGGACAGAGCCAGCGCGAAGAAGCTAATGTTGACAGTCGTGCTGAAGCCTTGCTTAAAGAACACTGCAATGTTGACGATGTTACTGAAGATCCCAAATAGACCTATCAAAGCACTTATTGTCACAAAGTTGACCAATCGAAAAATATCACCCTGTGCTGTTGTGATCCCTTCCTCTGATCTCGCCTGCCGAGTCATGACTGTCACCTGCTGAACTTCTCCATTGTAAAATGGGTATGTGGTTGCTAGAAACATTGATAGGTTTCCAGACATTCAAACTAGCAAAGTCGATGTTTAGACAAGTTCTGCTCTAATGTTAAATAACATGACCGTTATAAGTACGTGTATTTTATAGTGTGTATTATACGGAATGTTAGTATAATGTATCTATAACTGTGCTACTTTATCGTTTTCTGTCTAATTATTTAACTTCTCCCTGTTACTCTTTGGTTTTTCACTTACACATCAAGCGATATTTTGTTGTTGTACCTCTTTAACAGATAACACCATATCACTTCTCTGTTATTGTTATTTTGATAAAAAGTCATCACAAAGATGTCACTTGGGCCAAGCTATACAGGTACTAGACAACTATCTCAGGTGTACTTAAAGAAATATTATGCACTAGTGAAAATCGTGTTATTAAATCTTTGACTCGAGACTAACTTGACGCTGATAGCACAATGTAGTCTGACAATTCTATTTCTTGTATATGTTCTCCTCCTGTATAGACACAACTGTATTGGGCAGATGTGTCGACTGATCGTTAACTTTGAACTTGAACTGTACTCATTATATTTATTTTGTTGTTCTCTTTTCACTGCATTATACTTTAATTGTTAATCGAATTCGCACTAAAGTGCAATAATTTTTGTCGGATACGAGTATTGACCTTTTCTTTCGACATTTATATTATCATTCAATTCTGAACATTGCCAATTATATTTCTTGTAATACATGGACAGGAAAGGTCAACAATCGCTTTGTCTCAAACAAAATGTTTAATTCCGTTCTTTTTCTGGTTTCAAATTTTGCAATAATGTTCATCAAGTATACGTACGTGATTGACGAACTGCTGTAAGAATCGCAGAGGATGTGATGTATCGATTTATAAAACGTTATGTAGTGCCCTAGGCTTGCTGGATCGAGACATTCACACTTGGAGGATTACTTGACACTTCAAATTATCTCTATAATGAAACTAGTTTAAATACATACATTAAAGCAAAAAAGTCGCAGGATCACGCACGTTATTCACCACAGGCAAGGCATGACACTTTTCTGAAATTGTCTCCTCCTAATTTTTAGAGGAGAAAATTGTAATGTTGAGCCATCCTTCAAGAAATGGAGCGACACGAACGTTTTTATTAATCTCAAAATAATAACAGTTCTCTCGGATCTTCAATCCTTCGTTATTATATTTCAAAGATAGAAGCTAGTGACTTGTTCTAGTATTTGATCATAGTTTCATATATCTAGAGCACATTAAAATCACGTTTCTACCTATGATAATTGTAATTATCTCAGTGTTTATATCCAGGCTCTTCATCACAATAACTTGGAAATCGGACGTTAGACAGAGCCTAGGTACATACAGACGCACACCTACATCCAAGCACTAGTGTATGCGTCTTAATATCGCCCATTTGACTACGGTATAGGGTGGAATAGACACGCCTCCGCCAGCAGAAACTAGTGAAGCAAACACATACAATAAAAATTAAAAAATCAATCAGCAAGGTTATGCTTGCTGCCAGATAACCAAATTATATTCGCAGTACGATCTAGAGCAAGTGATAAAGTATCAATTACTTGCCCCATTAACTGAGGTCTTTGTTCCCAGCTGGACAAACTTGCCCATAGAGTAAGACCCTCTCTCTCTCACCCGCCATCTCTATCACCCACCCTCTCTCTCTCACCCACCATCTCTCTCACCCACCCTCTCTCTCTCACCCACCCTCTCTCTCTCACCCACTTGTTCGTGCAAGTGATCTATGTATATGAACAAGCATTTTGTATACACGAACAAGTGATCTATGTACATGAACAAGTATTTTGTATATACGAACAAGTGATCTATGGACATGAACATGTATTTTGTATACACGAACAAGTGATCTGTGTATATGGACAAGTATTTTGTATACACGAACAAGTAATCTTTGTACATCACTCCGTGATGATAGATCCGAGGTAGCTAAAGCGATTTACTACTTCCAGATTGTTATCGTTCAAGACAATGTCTGCAGGATCTGCACCTTAGCCATGACTTTTGTTTTTTGTACGCTGATGGTGAGTCCAAACAGATTACACGATTTTGGCAACCTATTAAGGAGGATCTGTAATTCGGCTTCCGTATGGGCGACCAGGGCAGCATCGTCTGCGAAGATCATATCTCGAATGACAGTTTCTCTTCTCTTAATCTTTGCTCGCAGTCTGGTTAGATTGAATAATCTCCCATCTGACCTAGTTTGCAGAAAGACCCCCTCTGTGGCAATTCCAAAGATTTATTTAAACACGATGGCAAAGAAAATTAGAATTAAAGTCAGCGCCACAACCTTGTTTAAATCTTCTATAAATGTTGAAAGCCTCAGATTCCTGACCGTCATTCATCACTGTACCATTCATGCTCACATGAAAGACCTAATCATGCTGAGTAGTTTAGGTGGGCAGCCAACTTTAGACAATACTTTAGAAAGACTCTCTCTCTGTTTACCAGGTCCAATGTCTTGGTAAGGTCGGTGAAGGCAAGAAATAGTAGTATGTGTTGCTTTCTGCATTTCTTTTGCAATTGTCTCAGTGAAAATTGACCATATTAACTGCGAACCTTTCTGTGCGAAAACAACACTGAGACTCCAGGTAGACCCTTTCGACCAGATTTCTCTATCTGCTTATGATGATGCGAGCAAACACTTTGCACAAGGTGTTGAAGAACGATATTTACCTGTAAATGTTGCAGTCTCCTCCGTTTCCTTTTTACTTATAAAGGGTGATTATGTTGGCGATCTCATGTCATGTGATATGGCTCCCTCATCTTAACACTGGCGTATACGCCTATAACTATTAAACAGTTTCACCTGAATGTTTCCAATATTTCAGCTTTTTGGTTCCCTATACGAAAACAGCATGGCGTCAACAATTGTTTGAATACGTCCACATTCCTGTGGCTGTTGTATATCTGTGACCAAACTGTACGCAGCAAGTGTTTATCGATATTGTTCTGAACTATTAGCTGTACTGTTAGCTTTACGATTTTGAGTAAGATAGTATATTTAGTACATTTGAATGTCAGTGCTGGAAATAGATCATCTGAAGACAGGTCAGTTTTACCCTACAAATGACAGGGCGTTGCTACGGAAAACCAGCTCAAATCGAGAGGAGCCGCAGACACTTTGGTTCACGTACCAGGCTGATAAGCCAAGGGCGCGAGGCTACCATGTGGGGGATTACGGCCGAACTCTTGTAAGCCGCAATCCCGCCCAAAATCTCAGCACCACTGCAATGGGAGGCTCCTACATGCACGGGACCTGGGGCTTGCGCCCCAGCCCGATCAGGTAGAGCCACAGTAAGAGGTCCTTGCCGTCCGCCAATCAAAGCGGGCGGACAACTGCTTGATACTCACCCTAAACGGCGATGGGGTGCGAAAACACCAACCAACGACTTAGTACCTGGTCGGGGTGTCGAAAACAGTAGAGCAGCCACCTCACTGTGAACTGTCAAGACTCAACCACTGACCATGAGAGATGTCCGCATATCAGGCGAACAACATCTCTATGACATTACCAGGCTTGTCCTCTGGCTGAATGCACTCCGGCTACGATATCTACCTCTGTACGTTATCAGCCATATAACTATCATACTGGACGCAGAAGAGATGCAGACCAGCGGACATTGCACACCTGCCCCACTGTGTCAACACCCCAGGTGGCGGGGAATGCTAGGCGTACCATCCCTGCATAGAAGCCAAGAAAATAAAGGGAAAAAGAGATACCCCACTCACATGCAAATGCTACGTTCCTGGCAGGACGTGACGATCCTGGGATACAGACACACTGGACTGCCTCTCTTCCGGGTAAACCAGTCCATCTCATATATCATCACATATCATCATTGCACCCTATAGACACGAGTAGTGAAGACTCGATAGTCTGGTAAGACAACTTCCATAAGAGAGAAAACTCTGATCGTAAACAACTGCTGCCTTGCAGATAGGCTGGGGACAGCCAAAGGCTAAGGAGGGCATCCCTACAGACACGCCTGTTGAAATCGGATGCACGGGGCCGCAAGCCTAACAAAACAGTGCAACGTAAATCACAGTATGATGGCAGTACAACCTATTAGAAAAACGTATGGCGCTCATCCTGCGGAGTCCCGCCATGCAGCGATAGTGCCGGGCCTCACGCCTCGAAGGGGCCCACCCTTGACTACTGGTGGTCACCCACCCATGTGTCGTGGAGTCAAGGCACATGGCTATGGGGCAACGTCTATTGGCCAAAACCTCAAGACCCTCAAAATACTACAGTGGAATGCGGAGGGAGTCATTAACAAAAAACTTTCCCTAACACACCACCTGCATGAAGGTAAGATTGACGTGGCATGTATCCAGGAAACGCACCTCAACAATAACCATAAATTCTCAATCAGAGGATATCAGACCTTCCGTCTAGATAGAGAAGGCCACAAAGGAGGGGTCCTGATACTGACCAGAAACAGCATACCGAGTAGCGCGGTACCTGTCAATCACACCGGACAAGCAGAAATTGTAGGAGTTGACATAATGGCTCAAGAGACGAAGCTCCGCATTTTCAATCTGTACGGACCACCAAACAGAGACCTATCGCTCTCGAGTATGGAGGTCAGAGACTCCAACTGCATAGTAGTTGGAGATTTCAACAGCCACTCGGAGAGATGGGGATACTCTGACACAGACAGCAGAGGTGACGAAGTGGAAGATTGGGAGATAGATGCAAATCTCTCCCTAATCAATAGGCCGGAGGATAGCCCTAGCTTCTATTCAAGAACATGGCATACCACCTCGACTCCAGATTTGGCCTTCTCCACACAGGACATACACTATAAAATAGACCGCCAAGTGCTAAACCAACTGGCAGGTAGCGACCACAGGCCGATCAGGCTAACCATTGACATGGAAGTAGGCCCACAGGAAACAAAACCGCTCCCACGTTGGAATTACAAACGAGCCGACTGGGACAGATTTGCAATCCTGACAGATGGGCTGTGTGAAACCATCAACACACGAAACACCAAAATGAAGCCCATGGTAGAGAGCCTAAGCAAGGCAATAATGCAAGCCGCCACTGAAACCATCCCAAGAGGAGCTAGGAAAAACTATAAGCCCTACTGGAATGATGAGTTATAGAAAGTGGAAGATACAGTAACAAATGCTAGGAACATGGCAGAACGAGAAAAATCCATGGAGGCAAACATCGCCCTCAAAGCCGCCGCGGCGAAGTACAAACACACTCTCAAGCAAACAGCAAGAGAAAGCTGGAAAAATAAAACGGAAAGTCTAAACCTGGACAAAGAAGGGAACAAGCTATGGAAGCTAGTCAGAGCCATGAATGACGAAACCCCGTCAAATAAACAAATTACTATCAAGCAGGGCGAGAACTTGATCACAGGTAAGAAAGCCGCAAACGCCTTTGTCGATCACTATGCCAGAGCAAACCACATAGAGGTCCCTGCAGATAAGCATACAGACATTAGCGAAGAGCTAAAGGGACACGAAAACATAAATACGGCTCCTGAAGAGCACATGATGGCCAAACTAACAATGCGCGAAATGGAAGAGGCTATGAGAACACTAAAGAAAAGGAAATCTCCCGGAAAAGACGGGATAACAAACGAAATGCTGATGGGGCTGGGCCAAACAGCGAAGAGGAAACTGCTATCGGTCATGAACCAAAGCTGGAAAAGGGGAATTGTACCACAGGCATGGAAAGATGCAATACTGGTACCAGTACCAAAAACAGGAAAGGATAAAACAGATCCAAATGGATACAGGCCCATCAGCCTACTGAGCTGTGTCGGCAAGCTGATGGAACGGATGATAAACTCCAGACTGATGTGGCATCTGGAAGAAAAACGAATACTAATTCCACAGCAAGCCGGCTTTAGACAGCACAGATCCACTGAGGACCAGGTCATCCTCATAGCCCAGGAGATAGAAGATGCCTACCAGGCACAGAAACACACAGTAGCTGTTTGGGTGGATCTGGAAAAGGCATTTGACAAAGTCTGGAAGGATGGACTTAAAGTCAAGCTAAGAAGAAGTGATGTCTGTGGGAAGATGTACAAGTGGATCAACCACTACCTCAAACAAAGAACGGCCAGAGTCCAAGTACAAGGGCAGATGAGCAAAAAGGTGACACTCGAGCAGGGAGTACCCCAAGGGGGAGTATTGTCACCCACACTCTTCCTGGTATATATAAACGATATTACGGAGAATATACCAAGAAGAGTCCATAGCTCAATGTTTGCAGACGATCTGGCTATGTGGACCTCTGAAAAGAATCTCACCATAGCAAGAAATCGGATGCAGACGGCCCTAACATCGCTGGAAGAGTGGGCGAACTCATGGCTGGTCAAAATAAACGAGGAGAAAACCACATGCACAATATTCTCGCTTTCATTAAAACCCCAAAGTACCAAATTAAGTCTAAATGGCAAAATCCTGCAGCCAAACGACAACCCAACCTATCTGGGAGTCACATTTGATCGGCGCAGGACATGGAAAAGTCAGATTGAGAGAAACCGAATGAAAGCCAGAGAAAGAATGGCAATCATGAGGAAACTTGCTGGCACAAGCTGGGGAGCAGACGAAGGCATACTAAAGAAACTGTACACTGGAAGAGTGAGACCAGTTCTCGAGTATGGCATTGCGGCATGGACAACAGCAGCGAAGGCGAACTTCGATAAAGTTAACAAACTTCAAAACCAAGCCATGAGAATTATAACAGGTGGCATGAAGTCAACGCCAATTGTAGAACTTGAAAAGATTACAAAACTGCAATCCATGACCGATAGAAGAGACTGCAGAGCCCAGCTGCAGTCAGAGAAACTCCGAAGACTGACGGACCATCCAATGCACCAGAGACTAAACAATTTGGGAAATGGGAAACTAAAGCGGAGAAACTTTGCAGAAATAGCCAAAGCAAAGATGCACGAATATCCCATAAACGCACTAACAACACCAAAACCCATCACTACTGTACGAAAACCTACCTGGAGGCAGGATATATTTCCAGAGGTGGTAGAAAATATACCAGGTATTGCAAACAAAAACTGCCAGACTGAAAAAGAAAGGAGAGACACTACCCTAAGCTTCATAACGAAAAGCTACCCAAGCATGGACTGGACCCATGCATACACCGACGGTTCTGTAACAAACACTACACAGAATGGAGGGGCAGGAGCATTCCTGAACCTACCAAATGGCAGAAAAATAACACTGTCATTCGCTACTGGTAAGTACACGAGCAATTTCAGAGCAGAGGCAGAGGCACTGAGGGCGGCAGTGGAAGAAATGGTGACAAACAGTGAAAATGAGAGCCATATAGTCCTGCTGACAGATGCTCTCGCCGTAGTCACAGCGCTAAAAAGCCAGAAAAACACTGAGCTTAATGACTTAAGAGCAGCACTCTGCAAACTGTGCCAGCAGTCCGCACCAAAAAGGGTAGTGGTACAGTGGGTCCCGTCACACTGCAACATCCAAGGCAACGAGGAGGCAGACAGACTGGCAAAAGAAGGTGCAAGACTACCACAAACAGATACCAGTATGACGTACGAAGAGTCAAAACGGCTTATCAAAGCCAGATACATGACCAAATGGGAAACCGAACATACTGGTTACACCAAAAACGATGCCTATTACCAGTTGAACCGAAGAGAGCAGGTCGTTGTCTTCAGACTTCGCACTGGCCACAACAGACTGAGGTACCACCTATTCAACAAATTGAAGATAGGGTGTACCGACGAATGCCCGTGCGGTACTGGTAAAATGACCACTGAACATCTGCTGCAGAACTGCCCGACATACGAGGATCAGAGAGAGCAGATGTGGCCATTGCCAGTGGAACCACAAGACAAGCTCTATGGTAGTGGCGAGAGTCTCAGGATGACCGCCGCTTTTTTCGAAAAAATAATGGTTACTGTCTGACTGTGTACGCAGAAGAAGAAGAAGAATGTCAGCATAACCATCATTGTTATCATCCCCATCAATATCATCGCGATCATCATCGTCATCACTATCATCACCACAACCACCAATACCATCACCATGACCATCACTATTGTAGCAGGTCCAACGTTATTGTATCACTTTATTTAATATCTTTCTTCCTTTCCACTATCAATACTTAACTCACACTTTAATTAAACCACAAACAATTCTTTTAACAAAAGCAAAACAAAGAATGTTTATTTCACAAACATCATACACATCATATCAAGGCACTAGGATCGTAAATCGTATTATATTGTTGATCAATTATTAACTAATTTTAATGTCTCTCAAGAATTATGTTATTATCACTTCTTTAACTGACTATAATTACTTTCTAGATTCATGCAATAAGCGCAGTTGTTTCTCTTGCACTAAACTTTACCCAGGGTTCTAATCACGTGGTCGGAATCTAACAATTGTTCTCTTCACCGTCTATCTATGTGCATTGATATAATGCTGTCTAGCTACTTGTTCTCAGTCCTAATCTCTCTGTCCTCGCTCGTCATTAACCGATGGCCTTATGTTCCATCTCTCAGCTTACACAACGTAGATGTCTACCGAGCTTCTTGTCTTGTCTTGTCTCAACGTAAGGCTGAAGTCTACCGAGCTTCTTGTCTTGTCTCAACGTAAGGCTGAAGTCTACTGAACCTCTTGTCTCGTCTCAACGTAAGGCAGATGTCTACTGAACCTCTTGTCTCGTCTCAGCGCCAGGAACTCGGCGACTCTAGCTATGCTTGTGCCTATGACAGAAGACAGTGCTTCTGTTACTGTGGTTGCCAGGACGAGGCACAGGACGACAGCTTTGAGAATGAAGTCGAGTCACAAGAGACAGGTGTTAGCGACGACTTGAACAGAACATCACACACAGACAGATTCTTACACGTATGTGGTCTCTCGTTGCCCTTCAGTGTTGGTCTGCTTCTAATTATCTCTCTCTCTATCTTCTGGTTACTCACTGGCTAAGTTATGTAGTTGTATCTAGCTACTTGCTCTTGTCTAATAAGCTACCTACTAAACTGCACGGTAGAATTACCTTCTATGCTCCTTCTGATCTCTCCTTCCCAATCTGCCTCCCTCAGCTTATGTGCTACGCTTCCCGCTTTGGTCAATGACTTCTACTTTCTTGAGTTCATTTCTCTCAAACTTTATTTGAACTGGCGTGTCTCAGAGAAAGGCCACGTAGAGATCGTGAAATTCCCAATAGAATAATGGGAAGAGAACCATTATGGCTGGACAGTCTTAAACTGCATTTTTAGAGAAATAAGGACAATGCCATGTTCAATGAACTGAACCTCTCGGGCAGGGTTCTCACGTTATGTGTGGGTACCACGAACGGTATTTTCAGGGCTTCCATGGCGTTGGCTCGTTGGACCCGTGTAAGTCTGTTACAGTATCAGCACCCTCACCAACATCAGCATCATCATCGACACCATCCCCATCATCATCCCCACCACTATCATCACCATCCTACACAGCATCATCATCATCACCCACTATCATCACTAGTATTATTATCATAACAAGTATCACTATCATCGTCATCATCATCGTCATCACAGTCATCGCTATCATCACCATTCCCAATATCACCACAAAGAACATCATAACAAACATCACCATCATCTTAACCATCTCCATAAGCATCATTCTCATCACCATCATTATCACCATCTTCACCATCATCTTCATGATAATTATCATCATCACCATCACTATCGCCACCATCGTCACAATCATCATTACCATCATCACCAACACGATCACCACCATCACCACCACCATCATCACCATCACCACCATCACCACCACCACCATCACCACCACCATCATCACCATCACCACCATCATCACCATCATTATCATCACCATCATCACCACTATGTTGGTGTTACTATGTTGAGTTGAATTACGATTTGACAACAATTCTTTAGAAGCGGGTTACAGTGGCTCTTCCTATATCATGGGAGGATCAAGACGTTGAGCAGCTCATGAGCTGCACCGGTCAGTGATCCAAAGCTGATTGCTAGCGTCAGGGCAAGCGATCCAAAGCTGATTACTAACGTCAGGGCAAGCGATCCAAAGCTGATTACTAACGTCAGGGCAAGCGATCCAAAGCTGATTGCTAGCGTCAGGGACAGCGAACCAAAGCTGATTGCTAACGTCAGGGCCAGCGAAAATGAGCTGATCGTTAGCGTCAGGGCCAGTGATCCAAAGCTGATTTCTAGCGTCAGGGCTAGTGATCCAAAGTTGATTGCTAGCGTCAGGGACAGCGAACCAAAGCTGATTGCTAACGTCAGGGCCAGCGAAAATGAGCTGATCGTTAGCGTCAGGGCCAGTGATCCAAAGCTGATTTCTAGCGTCGGGGCTAGTGATCCAAAGTTGATTTCTAGCGTCAGGGCAAGCGATCCAAAGCTGATTGCTAGCGTCAGGGCAAGCGAACCAAAGCTGATTGCTAGCGTCTGAGCCAGCGATCCAAAGCTGATTGCTAGCGTCACGGACAGCGAACCATAGCTGATTGCTAACGTCAGGGCCAGCGAAAATGAGCTGATTGCTAGCGTCAGGGCAAGCGATCCAAAGCTGATTGCTAGCTTTGGGGAAAGCGATCCAAAGCTGATTGCTAGCGTCAGGGCAAGCGAACCAAAGCTAATTGCTAGCGTCTGAGCCAGCGATCCAAAGCTGATTGCTAGCGTCAGGGACAGCGAACCATAGCTGATTGCTAACGTCAGGGCCAGCGAAAATGAGCTGATCGTTAGCGTCAGGGCCAGTGATCCAAAGCTGATTTCTAGCGTCAGGGCTAGTGATCCAACGCTGATTTCTAGCGACAGGCACAGCGCTCCAAAGCTGATTTCTAGCGTCAGGGCTAGTGATCCAAAGCTGATTTCTAGCGTCAGGGCCAGCGAACCAGAGCTGACAAGACCCTTCTACACATTCACGCGGTGATCCTTGATAGCAGGATGCAACAGATAAGACTGCTCAAGAGAAGGGATCGAAAAGGGAAGGTTAATCCGGTACTCTAAAATGTTTGCTGAAGTCGGATGTGTCAGACCCAAAGGTCCAAATATCGCAGTCAGGCTGTAAACTACGACACAATGCATTCCATTCTCCGGACAACATTCCGTTACTTGTAAAGGCTTTTTCATGGCTTGGTAGTGGGAGTTTGAGAGCGAACGGAGAAGAAGAAGATTATCAGACTAACTTGACAAGGATGATATGTGTCTCCCTGGCTGTAGTGCAATGCAAGACTCTCATTTAAACTCATCACAATGGGGATCACAGTGTCGATCTCGACCTCATTGGTCAGACTTCTGTGACTCAGCCTGTTTCCAGAACGTGAGGTGGCGTCTTGGTCAGTATATTTAACCTGACCTTGATTTTAGTCTAGGTTCCCTCGTCCTCACCATCATCGCCATCATTATCATGTCGTCGTTTTCCTCGATGGGAAATACGCTCTTGTATCAGCTCTCTTACAGTAATAGTTTCTGAAGAAATGATGTTACATGATGATGTTGCAAACCCCAGGCACAACCAAATGTAGTCGTCTTCTACAACATGCTTGGAAGGCTACATAGTTTTGAATATGCCTATGAGTACCACATAAGTGACTACTACACTATAAAGAACCTAACTCATTATTAATACCATTTGAAGGATCTACGTCTCCGTTTCTAAAATTGTCCCTCCACTTTTCAGCGAGCTCGTTCATCAAACTTCTTCATCTTTCATATGTGTTTGGTTGCCAGAGAAACCGCATAGAAAGTGGCGTCAGAATAATGCTGAAGGATGGATGAAGAAGTGGAACTTGCACCAGGACATGATTTGCCGTATGCAACGCGAAGATCTCTGAACAGGTTCAGATCAGGTGTGTACCGATATAGATGTCCATCAAGTCAAAAAAGAGGAAGATGAGGAGCTGATTAGTAGCATAGCAAAGGCAAGTAAAGGGAAATTATTATTAATGGGGGATTTTAACTTTTCAGAAATAAAATGGGATATGGCAGAAGCACTTGTAGAGTCAAAACCTTTTGTTAAGTGCATAACTGACAATTTTTTAATTCAACATGTAGAAGCAGCCACCAGAGACAAAAACACGCTCGACCTAGTTTTTACTACAGAGGAAAATATGACTGAAAACGTTACCGTTGGGGAACTGTTTGACTCAAGTGACCATCAAATCATCCGTTGGGATCTTATTGCAGGGAAAGAAGTAAACATAAACACGCGATCATACGACTACTCTAAGGCAGATGTTAAGAGGATGAAAGAGGCAGCGAACCACATAATCTGGAAAGATATTGTCGTAGGAACAGATGTTGAACAGGAGTGGGAGAGTTTTAAAACAGTTCTAGAAACGCTAAAAGAGGAATGTGTTCCATGTATGGAGATAAACCCCATGCGTTAAAAGTGGATAGCTAGATTTGTAGTGAAATGTAGAAGAGCGAAAAATAAAGCATGGAAAAAATATATAGACGCAGGTAAATCAAAAGAAACATATTTAAAATATTTGGACAAGCAGAACATATCTCAGAAAGCGAATAAAACAGCAAAAATAGACTTCGAAAAAAAACTTCCTCAGAGGATCAAGACTGATAGTAAAAGCGTCTTCTCTTATGTTAGAAATAAATAAAGAACGAAAGACAAAGTAGGCCCTCTCATAGACAGTACAGAGAAAATAATAAGTGAGAATAGGGAGGCCGCTAATCTACTCAATCATTACTTTGGCACAGTCTACACAAAAGAGGACTGCTCCAAGATCCCAGAGCCTATAGATATTTTTCAAAGAGACATGGATATATCGGGATTAAGATCAATCTGTATTACAGAGGAAATGGTTTTTAAAAAATTGGAGTGGTTGAAAGTGGATAAATGTCCAGGTCAAGATGGTATTCTTCCAAAATTGCTGTCTGAAATTAGAGACCAACTAGCAAAAGCATTGGCTATATTATGTTCTCAATCACTTACAAAAGGGATTGTTCCACGAGATTGGAAAAAGGCGAGGAGTGATCCCCTCATTCAAAAAGGCCAAAAAATCATATCCAGCGAATTATAGACCGGTGAGTTTAACGAGCATAGTCTGTAAATTGTTAGAGTCAATAATCAAAGAAAACATTGTAATGCATTTAGACAAATTTAATCTAATTAGAAATAGTCAGCATGGGTTTATTAAAGGGAGATCATGCTTAACAAATCTATTAGAATTCATGAAGGAGGTTACTAAAATCCTAGATAAAGGGGAGCCAGTGGATGTTATTTATCTAGACTTTGCAAAGGCCTTTGATAGAGTACCTCATCAAAGATTATTACGAAAGTTAAAAGCACATGGCATAGGTGGGGAAGTTGCCAAATGGATTGAAAATTGGTTAACGGGAAGAATGCAGAGGGTGGGCATAAATAAGGACTACTCTGAGTGGTGTGAAGTGAAAAGTGGTGTGCCACAGGGCTCGGTTTTGGGACCAATTTTGCTCTTGATATATATAAATGATTTGAACATTGATATGGGATCAGGGATTGCAAAATTTGCTGATGAGACAAAACTATGCAGTAGTGTCTCATCTAAAGCAGAAGTTGACATATTGAGGTCGGATTTAGATAAAATTCGAGAATGGTCTGTAAGCTGCCAAATGGAGTTTAGATAAATGTACAGTCATCCACATGGAAAGATCCAATATTAAGCATAATTACAGAATGGGAGAGAACAATGTTAGAAAGATAGATAAGGAAAGATACATATGGGTTATAATAGATCATACAGGAAACGTGAGTGAGCAAGTTAAGGTAGCAGTGAAAAAAGGCAAATGCAATGTTAGGTATGATAAAAAGAAATATTAAACATAGGAGTAAGGAAGTTATGGTCAAACTGTATAAAGCATTAGTTAGACCTAGATTGGAGTACTGTGTACAGGTGTGGAGCAGTTAGCATATAAACATTCTGGAAAGAATACCTAAAAGAGCGACAAAGCTGATAGTGGGATTCCAGAATTACAGTTATGAGGAAAGAGTCAGAAAAACCGGCCTACAGTGTCTAGAAGAGAGAAGAATTCATGGTGACTTAATGCAGGTTTATAAGATGATCAGAGGAATGGATAAATTAGACTATAACAAGTTTTTTTAAATAAAATATAGCCACCCACAATAACAAGAGGGCATAGCTACAAGCTGACTAAAGAGAGGTCCAGATTAGATATTAGGAAATATTTTTTTAGTCAGAGAGTGGTGATTGCTTGGAATGCATTGCCATGAGACGTAGTGGAGGCAGGGACAGTTAATGCATTTAAGAATAAATTGGATGCACATAGCTTTTAGAGCAAGGTGATGTAAATGTAACTGGTTGTATACAGACTCTGTAGGGTCTTCTAAACCAGTATAAAGACGTTAAGTTAAGTTAAGTTAAGTTAAGTTAAGTTAAGTTAAGGTAATATCTAATCTGAAAAAGTGGAGATATGCAGACGATGAATAATGAGAATGTGGGGCCGTACAAGACGTGGCCCTGTATGCAAGAAACATGTGCAGTAGAGGGCATATTGGGGGCAAATGAAAAAGCACTAACGGAGACTGGGTTTGGTGCGAAAACTATGTGAGGTTGCCGGACACGGAAAGTAAGCAAGTATAATCTTTCATTTTGTCATCTCAATTTATCTTTCTTCGAATTCTTGTACCTCCCTTAACTACTTTTCTTCTATGTTATTGAATAGAACAATATATATAAGCTCCGTAGTTGTATTTCGCTATTGTCTTCCACTTCGTAGCGTATCTTCCTGTGTACAACAATTATTCCATCGTGTATATGTCATATCGCTCTTGCTGGCTACATATTATTGGTTTGTATAAGTTCACATGGACTTTTTAAGTTTGGTATCATAATAATTGGACGAGGGCTAGTGGTTAAGTGAGACATCTCACAATCCGAAGGTGCTGGGTTTGATCCCTATCACAGCACCGGCCGTTACCCCGGGGAAGCATACCCTTAGAAAAAGCCAGAGGAAGCAGACCCTTGCATAAAATGCATGCTGAAGCCGGATGCACTGAGTCGAAAGGCGCAAAATAAAAACCACATTGCAACGCACACCGTCTTGGAGATTTAAAAAATAAGGCGAACGAAAACAAAAATATTCACTTTTGTCTGGTTCATTAAGAAAAGTTCACCTTGATTAGCATACTGTGGTAGAACGATCGCATCTCACGGAAAAAGGTACCAGGTTAGTTTCAATCACCCAAGCTGTAAGTAGACACCTGGCTTTGTATTAGGGTAGGAAAGGCAGTGAGTAAGATAACTGTTCACCCCAGCTGATAGAACTAGTACAGTAATTAACGTTGAACGCGCCTAGCAGGCTGCGGAAACACGTCGCTCCAATGTTTGTAGATTTGTGGAAGTGTTCTAGCGTTTTAAACGGAATAAAACTTAACACCAGCAGGCTTTTATCCATGGGGCCGTTATACATGAAACATTTAAATGGTAATGTAATTTCTTATTGTATCTTAAATTTAAGTATTTGATTGCTTATTTAATGTAAGTATTTGATGCAAGTAATTGATTGTATCTTCAATAAAAGTTTTGATTGTATCTTCAATGTAAGTTTTGATTGTATCTTCAATGTAAGTTTTGATTGTATCTTCAATGTAAGTATTTGATTGTATCTTCAATGTAAGTATTGATTGTATCTTCAAGACACAACATTATTTTGGAGGATCAAAAGGAAAGGATTGTTCCAAAAAGATCTACAAATGAAATACATAACAGACAATTATTGCGTCAATTACAACCAGCAAAATGTACTAGAAGATGCAAGAAGAAAACTTTTTCATTTTTCATCATTGGAAAACGACCGTTATTATTAACGGTCATTATATATATATATGTGTAAAATAAATTGACACAATTTGGTGATTGCATTATGGTGTATTGGTGGTTAAAATATAATCAGCATTTCAGAATACTTGACCAAATAGTATTCAGAGTCGACATTACTGCATTCCAAGCAGATGTTAAATTCTCAGGTGAAGGATTTGAATACTGACAGTTGCGTTCACTTGTTGAATCATCTTATCAGGCTGAATGAAGCAATGAATAACTGTTTTTCTTGTTTGTGCTGACACTAATTACTTGACTCCTTGGTTTGTTTGTGGGTGGGTTGGTTGGCTGGTTGCTGTGTTTATTGTTTGCCTGCTGGGTTGATTGTTGGTTGCTGGATTGGTTGCTGGGTTGATATTGATCCAGCGACTTATGGGCTCCTACCCTTTGGCCCAATCATTGATATAATCGTTTTTTCGTTCAGGTGGAGCTCGCAGCAGGAACTTTAGCGGGTTCCTTGACCTGGAGCGTCTGAGAATTTTCATTCGCCGTTCAATAGCAGTGGCTCAACATAATGAGGCTGCTATCCACCTCAACAACCCTCTATATTGTTTTTTACGACTTCATTGAATGCCCTAGTGGACCCTATTATTTTTTTTTAATACCACTTTTGTAGTCTTGCTAAATAGGGAACTTTTTCTGCCGGAGACAGATGTGTCGGGCTGAAAGGTGCAAATATCACAGTCAGTAAACTGTAAACTAGCGACACAACGCATACCGTTCTCCGGACTACATCCTGCTACTTGCAAAACTCTGTTCGGGGCTTAGTAGCCGGAGAATGAGAACGAACGCAGAAGAAGAAGAAGAAGAAGAAGAAGAAGAAGAAGAAGAAGAAGAAGAAGAAGAGAGAACGTTTAATTCTTTATGATGCATATTGTTTCAAATATTATTGCGTTATCCAGCTCTTCATTTTTAAATTCTATAATAAGTGAGCTTTTTTTTTTCCCTGTTCCTTCCTTATGACGTTTCTTAATTTGAAGCTATTACTTTGTTTTAGTTTTGTTGTTTACACCGTATGGGTGTTCTTAATACTTCTGTTGTTGTCACAGCTGAGTACTTGCTACATGTTGTCATTAATGCATGAAGCAAAGAGGTTGTTGAAAGTCTGTCTGTATTTCGTGCTCATATTGTGGTACAGGATCATATTAACGCTCGAGTTGATTGTGTTGAGCACCAAGGCTATAGACCATACAGCGAAAAATTGATTGGCATACTTAGCGCCTATCATAAAATCCGGTTCAACACCCGTTACCAATGAAGCTGTTGTTCCAGGGATGTAGCAGACGATGAGGATACTGGCTATCATCACAACCATCTTCACAGTTTTCTTGTCTCGCATTGATCTCACTTCCGACTTATCACACCCAGCTGTTGTCTTCATACGCCAGGCAGAACTTTGGCCTAGCTTAACGACGAGGAAAAGTGTCAGAATTATTACGCATGCAAATGAAAATATTCCTGAGGTAGAGGTCAATGTAAATACCAAGCCGTAGGCATCATTCTTATAACTTCTATACACAAGTCCAACAAAAGACTTGTTTCTTTCTGGGATAAACTTCCAGTCCAGATATGCTATGTAGTACTCTGGAATAAGCATCAAGAGATTTATACCAAAAATAGCGCACATGAGGGCAAAGGTTCTTCCTAAAGTAACGATTTGCTTAACCTTCAAAGGTAGGGCTATGCATATGCACCTTTCCGCCGTGACGAACACGGTAATCCAACTAGTTACCCGAGCAAAGCAGACGTGAAACCAACCTCCGGTGAGGTATTGCACCTCTTTGGGGATGAATGGAACGACGTCGGTTTCCAAATAAGGATTCAAACAAATGTCGTACCACTCTATAGTTATGAGACATAACAGGTCGGACAGAGCCAGCGCGAAGAAGCTAATGTTGACAGTCGTGCTGAAGCCTTGCTTAAAGAACACTGCAATGTTGACGATGTTACTGAAGATCCCAAATAGACCTATCAAAGCACTTATTGTCACCAAGTTGACCAATCGAAAAATATCAATTTGTGCTGTTGTGATCCCTTCCTCTGCTCTCGCCTGCCGAGTCATGACTGTCAGCTGCTGAACTTCTCCATTGTAAAATGGGTATGTGGTTGCTAGAAACATTGATAGGTTTCCAGACATTCAAACTAGCAGAGTCAATGTTTAGATAAGTTCTGCTCTAATGTTAAATAACATGACCGTTATAAGTACGTGTATTTTATAGTGTGTATTATACGGAATGTTAGTATCATGTATCTATAACTGTGCTACTTTATCGTTTTCTGTCTAATTATTTAACTTCTCCCTGTTACTTTTTGGTTTTTCACTTACACATCAAGCGATATGTATTTGTTGTACCTCTTTAACAGATAACACCGTATCACTTCTCTATTGTTATTTTGATAAAAAGTCATCACAAAGATGTCACTTGGGCCAAGCGATACAGGTACTCGACAACTATCTCCGTGTACTTAAATAAATATTATGCACTAGTGAATATCGTGTTATTAAATCTTTGACTCGAGACTAACTTGATGCTGATAGCACGATGTAGTCTGACAATTCTATTTCTTGTATATGTTCTCCTCCTGTATAGACACAACTGTATTGGGCAGATGTGTCGACTGATCGTTAACTGTGAACTTGAACTGTACTCATCATATTTATTTTGTTGTTCTCTTTTCACTGCAATACACTTTAATTGTTAATCGAATTCGCACTAAAGTGCAATAATTTTTGTCGGATACGAGTATTGACCTTTTCTTTCGACATTTATATTATCATTCAATTCTGAGCATTGCCAATTATATTTCTTGTGATACATGGACAGGAAAGGTCAACAATCGCTTTGTCTCAAACAAAATGTTTAATTCCGTTCTTTTTCTGGTTTCACATTTTCTAATAATGTTCATCAAGTATACGTACGTGATTGATGAACTGCTGTAAGAATCGCAGAGGATGTGATGTATCGATTTATAAAACATTATGTAGTGCCCTAGGCTTGCTGGATCGAGACATTCACACTTGGAGGATTACTTGACACTTTAAATATTATCTATAATGAAACTAGTTTAAATACATACATTAAAGCAAAAAAGACGCAGATCACGCACGTTATTCACCACAGGCAAGGCATGACACTTTTCTGAAATTGTCTCCTCCTAATATTTAGAGGAGAAAATTGTAATGTTGAGCCATCCTTCAAGAAATGGAGCGACACGAACGTTTTTATTAATCTCAAAATAATAACAGTTCTCTCGCATCTTCAATCCTTCGTTATTATATTTCAAAGATAGAAGCTAGTGACTTGTTCTAGTATTTGACAATATTTTCGTATCTCTAGAGCACATGTATTATCGCGCTTCTACCTATGATAATTGTAATTATCTCAGTGTTCATATCCAGGCTCTTCGTTAGAATAACTTGGAAGAGCACTCTGGTTTCTCTTCAAAACGCATATTGACTTCCTCATTTGACTCTGTCCTACAGCGACACTTTTGCACAACTTTCACACGCGCCCTCATGGTGAGGCCCTTCCATTGCACTTTGGTTGGGCTAGCATCTGAGAGCGCACAAACCTAGCATAGGTACATACAGACGCACACATGCATCCAAGCACTTGTTTATGCGTCCTGATATCACCCAATGGGGTCGGTGGAATGGGCGCCCTTCCGCCAGTAGAAACTAGTGAGGCAAACATCTAAGCAACAACAAGATCACCTGGAAATCGAACGTAAGTTAGACAGAGCCTCCATAACGGGACAGAGACCCAAAATTTAAAAAAATAAAAGAAAGAGTGAAAGACTGAACAAAAGAAAGAGACAGGAAATAAAATCGAGAAAAAATAAAATTGGAAACCACCTAACAATGACAGGAAGGATCAACGAGAGGATCACCAAATGACATGATACACTTTTGCATCACTGAAACACTAGTTTAGGTACATACAGACGCACAGATCCATCCAAGCACTGGTTTATGCGTCTTGATATCGCCCAATGGACTACGGTCTGGGGTGGAATAGGCGCACCTTCGCCAGTAGAAACTAGTGAGGCAAATATCTAAGTAACAACAATAACGAACACTTGGAATCCAGGTACCTTGTTGGGCTGGCTTCTGAGAGCGCACAAACATTAGTATAGGAACATACAGACTGACAATGGCGCACCTACATCCAAGCACTGGTTTATTGCCCAGTTGATAGTAATTAGTACCACAAAGACAAGGTAACTGGTACTGGTAACAATGTAATGTTCGTCACGATTTGTAAAGGCAGTTAATGCAGCATACATTTTAAAATAAATTTAGGTTTATTCATCATCACGAGTAAAAGAGCGTTGAAATTCTTTGAGCAAGCTTTGGTACTAAGATTCCGCCGCTAGAAAATGGCATTGTAAGGAAGTTTTCATATAACAAAACTACAGCCTACGCTTCTGTGGACCAGGAACAAAACTCAAACAATTCAAACAGTTTTGCTGACATGTGCATTTACTCAAATACAACTATTTGGGCGTTAATTTCATCGGGCCTCGTGGCCTAATGGATAAGGCGTCTGACTTCGGATCAGAAGATTGCGAGTTCGAATCTCGTCGGGGTCGATACTTTTTTTTTCCTCCAATTTTCAAATTATTACATTGTTTTTTTTTTCAATCCATATTTGAAATATTCGAAAGTTATTTACATCTATTTATTTCTTCCCATTTTTTGTATTGTTTCGATAAATACACAAAATACATTTCAGTACGAACATCCAAGAACAAAAAAGGAATTCAAATACACAATTTGAACTCGAACAGGTGTTGCTGGTTGCTTACTGCCAGCCACGTTTTTTAATTATCTTTTCTGCGACTCCAATGTTTAGAAAATGTATGACTAGCCACACAACCAAATTAATTTTTTTGTTAATACGATTTTATTTTCCGAAATGATTATAGAGGATTATAGACAATACTAATGTTCTTCCGAGTAAATCATTATTTGAGCGCGTTGCGCCAAGAACAGTCAATGATGTAGAATTGTAATTGTTTTAATCATTTCGCTTTTCTGGTTAATAATTTTTTAAAGCGAGAAATAGAATATGTCTTACAAATGGAACTGATTTCCTGTCACAGTTTTAAAATGACAGCGTTCGGTGTTATCACTCGTAATTTTACTTCCTAATATTTTGGTACTTGATTTTTATTACCTTCGAGAAGGAACTCACAAAAACAGAAATTCGGAGAGCATTTGGGAAAATATTAATTTGTCATTGTGCTGAACTCCAGATTAAAATGATTGATCTGCAGAGGGGCGGTGGCTGTATTTAAGAAGTAACGAAAGATCCCATTAACACGTCAGTGGGACATATTTCGAATATGGTGTTAGGCCTATATATATAGAGGACAATGTTTAAAAAAATGTCATGAAGCGAAATTTTGAATATTTTTTTTAATTCAGTGCAGCTTTTACAGAATGCAAGTTGGATATAGGTTGATCATCGTCTTCCAAGATGGTGGCATGTGCACATCAGACGAACAAGCTGATTCATTGTGACTGAGTTGATTCTCTATGTGTAACAAACTATACGATTAGTTTGGGATGCCAGTACATTGCATATTATCGTACATTATTGGGTGTCACGGCCAGACTATACTTTCGCATTTTATGTTAAGGTATGTCGTAGGAAAACTAGTCTGTTGTACTTATTGTTGCATGTTATGTTAGGGGCACCATATAATCCTGGTGGATGAGACTCACTTTTGCTTGAAGGACATCCATCTAGGAGAAGGTAAACTCTAATAACAGTTGAGACATTTGGAATATGAAAGGCTAAAGGAGAAAACTTATACAACCCAGAGGAAGACAACGAAAAAAAACCATAGTTGCGATACTCCTTGTTTAAGCATAGATCGACGTCCTAACGCCAGTCGGCACGGCTCAGCACTTAAAGTAAAGGCTCGGCAGAAAAGCTTTTGTTCATCGTAACAATCATTAAACATTAGCAAAGCGAGAAATTATGTGGCATTGCGAAATGCAAAGAAAATTTAAACATTTTCTGGTGGGAAATTTGTGAAAGAGTACATGTAACTGGTGTAACAGTTCCAGCTTGATCATGGGCGTTAAGGGTAGGTGTTATTGGGCTGGCGACTCTGGGAACACGGGTTACCTGAATGTGTGCCAAGATCAATCACCGTCTCGACACTAAGTCGACAAAGGGGCTAGTGGGAAGAATGTGCCTAGTACAGGTGGGGGTTCAGAGCTGACCACTCTGGCGTTCCGTTGTAGCTTATTGTCAGAGGCTGCCAATGCCCGCTGCGTGACAGGAAGTCTGAGTTATTTGTCCAATAACAACTAGTTAGAGGTAGATCCAAATTAGAGGGATGGCTAAGTCAGACAACTAACAGAAGGGAATTGGACAGTCATGAAGTTGCTAGAGACAATGAAATATTCAGCAAAGATGAGTTCAGGAGACTGAAAGACAGAGATTGATAGGCTGCTAGTAGCTAGCAAGCTGACTATGAGAGTGAAAGTTGAGTGTGAGTTTGCAAGGTGACTGAACCAGCATACACCTTTGAGTTTTGATCAGTCTCTGTGAATAGTAAGAGATCTGAATCTGTGTCGTACGTGCAGGGCACCGAGTGAACGAAGTGTGATCTAGTACATATCAACGCAATAATACGGGATTGTCTGTGGTATTGTGAAGGACACTTTGGGAACGATGTGTTTTCTGAGGTATGTGTATGCACAGATCGACTGAGTGCATGACCACAAGTGAGTACGTGATTCTGACTATAAGTGACGTGATCTAATTTCATATGAACGCACAGATCATATGAGTATACGTGACTCGATCGAATGTGGATCTACAGATCACCTGACTCAATGGATCTGAGTGTGCGTGAATGCACAGAACGACAGAGTACTTAATATGATCGTGAAGGCGAGTTTGTGAAAGTGTGTTGAGTGTGAAGATAAGGGGAGGTTAGCGGCGTGAATCATGGGTTAGTTAGTTTGGAGGAGTTAACTTAAAACCTCCGTTGTAGTTCAAATTAATATGTAATTGATTATTTAGTTGAGATGCATTTTTTTATTTTTGCTAACATTGTGTTTGTGTGAGATTCATGTTATTAATTATGTTACAATTTGTTTACTGTGCTATTTACTGTATGAAGTCGTGTCGGGGTATGGATACATAGTGTAACACTTTGAATAAGCTAACTACTCAGCGAAACCTACGCCTCAGCGGCTAATTAAATGAATGTTGCCAATTTATATTAAAATAATTTCAAGCATGTCCGTTTCGCGCCAAACAATGTGTCGCCAAATTGCTATTATTTCTGGTGAAATAGTGGTAACTTTATAGGATCAGATTACAGATTGCAAAGCTTATTCCTTAGCGTTCGGATTAAGTATGAAAAGGTCAGACTCATCTAAACTTGCAGTATTTATTCTTCTTCTTCTTCTTCTTCTTCTTCTTCGTACGATGTCAGACGTCAACCTGTATTTTTTCTAAAAAGGCAGCGATCATCCTGAGGCTGTCGACACTGCCATAGAGCTTGTCTAGAGTTGCCACTGATGATGGCCACATGTGCTTTCTCTGATCCTCGTATGTCGGGCAGTTTTGCAGCAGATGTTCAGCAGTCATTGTCCCGGTACCACACGAGCATTCGTCAGTGCCACCTATCTTCAATTTATTGAATAGGTGGTACCTCAGTCTATTGTGGCCAGTGCGAAGTCTTAAGACCACGACCTGCTCTCTTCTGTTTAGCTGGTAATAGGCATCGTTTTTTGTGTAGCCAGTATGTTCGGTTTCCCATTTTGTCATGTATCTAGCTCTAATAAGCCATTTTGACTCTTCGTAGGTCACACTAGGGTCTGGTTGTGGTAGTCTTGCACCTTCTTTTGCCAGTCTGTCTGTCTCCTCGTTGCCTTGGATGTTACAGTGGGATGGAACCCATTGTACCACTACTCTTTTTGGTGCGGACTGCTGGCACAGTTGACAGAGTACTGCTCTTAAATCATTAAGTTCAGTATTTTTCTGGCTTTTTAGTGCTGTGACTACGGCCAGGGCATCTGTAAACAGGACTAGATGGCTTTCATTTCTTTTGCCTGTCACCATTTCTTCTACTGCAGCCCTCAGTGCCTCTGCCTCCGCTCTGAAATTATTTGAGTATTTTCCAGTTGCCACTGACAGTGTTATTTTTCTACCATTTGGAAGGCTCATGAATACCCATGCCCCTCCGTTCTGTGTTGTTATTTGTTACAGAACCGTCGGTGAATGCATGGGTCCAGTCCATAATTTGGTAGTTTTTCGTTATGTTCCTCAGGGTTATGTCTCTTCTTTCGTTTTCAGTCTGGCTGTTCTTTTTTCTACCCCCATCTGGAAATATATGCTGCCTCCAGGTAGGTTTGCGTACAGTAGGGGTGGGCTTTGGTGTTGTTAATGCATTCATAGGGTATTCGCTCATCTTAGCTTTGGCTATTTCTGCAAAGTTTCTCCGCTTTAGTTTCCCATTTCCAAAATTGTTTGTCTCTTATGCATTTGATGGTCTGTCAGTCTTCTGAGTTTCTCTGCTTGCTGCTGGGCTCTGCAGTCTCTTCTGTCGGTCATGGATTGCAGATTTGTAATCTTTTCAAGTTCTACAATTTCTCATGGCTTGGTTTTGAAGTTTGTTAATTTAGTCAAAGTTCGCCTTTGCTGCTGTTGTCCATGCAGCAATGCCATACTCGAGAACTGGTCTCACTCTTCCAGTGTACAGTTGCTCAGTATTTATTCGAAGTGACATAATAAATGTTCAAGTATTACAATTTATATTACACCACTAAAGTGGAAGATGTTTTTCAAACACACAAAATGGTTTGTCTGACAATTGTATGCAATGTTTTTATTTTTTGTAATGTGTTTGCATCGCTAGTTTCTACTGGCGGAGGAGCGCCTATTCCACCACAGACCGTAGTCAACCTGGGCGATATTAAGACACATAAACCAGTGCTTGGATGTATGCGTGCGTCTGTATGTACCTATGCTAGATTTGTGCGCCCTCAGAAGCTAGCCCAACCAAAGTGCAATGGAAGGGCCTCACCATGAGGGCGCGTGTGAAAGTTGTGCAAGAGTGTGACTGTAGGACAGAGTCACATGAAACAAGAGTGTGACTGTAGGACAGAGTCACATGAAACAAGAGTGTGACTGTAGGACAGAGTCAAATGAAACAGGGGGAGGTAAGAAGAGAATAACGGTGGATAGCACATGTAGATCTACACAAGTTTGTGAAACTTTCTTTTCAAAAATGAAATTTAGTCAGAGCAAATCATGAACATTACTAACTGATGAAAATCGTGAAAATCAGTTGAGGTGTACAACTATCAGTATTAGATGTACAACTGGAATCACGACGCTGAGCAGCGCATGAGCTGCAGTGGTCAGTGACCCATAGCTGACTGCTTGCGTCAGGGCCACCGAACCAGAGCTGCCAAGACCCATCTACACCTCCACGTGGTGATCCTGGATAACAGGCTGCAGCAGGGCAGACTGGCTAAGGAGAAGGGATCGAAGAGGGAATGCTAACCCGTTACTCAAAAAATTCTTGCTGAAGTTGGATGTGTTGGGCCGAAATGTGCAAATATCGCAGTCAACATGTAAACTACGACACAACGCATTCCGAACTCTGTACTACATTCTGCTACTTAAGCCCTTTCAGGGTTTGGTAGCGGGAGATTGACAACGAACGCAGAAGAAGAAGAAGAAGAAGAAGAAGAAGAAGAAGAAGAAGAAGAAGAAGAAGAAGAAGAAGAAGAAGAAGATGTACAACTATCACGTCCCTGCAAGTGCGGCCTGCGGAGAACTATTTCTTGTATAGATGGCCTCGCAGTCCAATTTGGGTTGCCACCCCTGATCATGATTATGGCCAAGAGTTATGCTCTTCGTTTCATTAACCTTTACATGGCACAAAGTTTTGCATAAATAAAATTGGCATTATTGATTGGGTCAGGCGTTAATGTATTCCTGTCTTAGATATTTAAATAGCATGTTCTTCTTTTGAAGAATCGACTTCGCAACACTGCGAGCATATCCATTCGTGCTCATTCTCGATCAGCAAATGGCGACGAATGAGTAAGTACTGGTGGTTTATGTAAATCCTGTCGCCCGCTCATTGTACACACTCCTCCTATGGACTCTCAAGCGCTATACTCTGCTTAACCCTCGCTTATTTTCTAATGCCTGCAGTCGGTGTACTGCTGATTCAAGGCTTTCAGTCTGTATACAGCTGATTTATCGGTGCCGAGGATACAACAGTGAATAAACTGACATCATAAAGTGGATAAAGGTTTCCTGTAACATAATATTGTGATAACATATTTAAAAAATAACTTACTAAGCTTTTATGCCCTGCATGTAACCACATCTCTCTGTATCCGCTTTTATGTCATTGCCCCATTGGCTCTTTTCTTGTCATACGATAGTTTGCTTGCTTGTACGTTCGTTCTCAATCTCCCGCTACCAAGCCTTGAACAGGACGTTGCAAGTAGCAGGATTTAGTCCGGATAACGGAATGCGTTGTGTCGCTAGTTTACAGTTTGGCTGCGATATTTGCACCTTTCGGTCCGACACATCCGTTGTCGGCAGAGACGAGAGTAATTGTGCTATTAGCACAAAGCCCGGGCAGAGATATAGAGACTATGTGTTGCCCATGCAGTATGGCCCCTCTCTCGGTCTGACCTGTTTGCTCTAAGGGAAAGGTGATACCAATACACTTGGAACAAGGCAACCTGCAGAAGCTGATGGGTCAGCTGTCGGGGCTTCACTCCTAGACCAACCGCAAACCAAGGCTAAGGGCCTGGTCTGCCCTGCCACAACACTCAGCTGGGGTTGCCTTTTCTTGCTCTTTGAAAAGGCATTGTATCCTCTTGCGTGTTCTCCTTCGCACATCGTCTGCTGTCATGTATGGTAGACGCTGATTAACTTTCAGAATTATCGTAAAACAAGTTGCACAGCCATATCTGACAAAATCCGACAAGATACGTCAGCATATTATCTGCAAGGCTTCAGATGGTTTGAAATCAGAGTTTTCTTCTCCTAGATGGGCTGCCATCCTAGGCTTTCGAGCCCCATCTGCCCAAAACTACTGGTTTTAAGGCGCCAGTAGCTCGCCTTCCGCCCCTCTTCTGTTAGTCAAAACAGTTTTGTCGCGCGAAGGCCAGGAGATGGACTTTATTGTTAGAGACTATATGAGACGCATGCCATATGAACATTTAGTTGGTGTTGAGAGTTCATACTCAGACCCACCCCCGGCTATAACAACATTTAGTTGGTGTTTAGAGTTCATGCTCCTCAGACCCACCCCCGGCTATAACAACATTTAGTTGGTGTTTAGAGTTCATGCTCCTCAGACCCACCCCCGGCTATAACAACATTTAGAACCCCGCTTTTATTAATTTGATATGGAATAACCGTTGCACGCTCGTTAGGACTTCTATTTCTCATATATTAAACAACTTTTCTAAAACCTAGAGAACTGACATTTTGTACGCAGTCTCTATTAGTACCACATGTCAATCAAATTTTGACTTACCAAAAACCCCGGTACAGCAATTGACAAACTCCATAAGCCCTAACATTTAAAAAAATTGCAATCCTGTATTCCCACAAAAACAAAAAAGCAAGTATTCGTTTATGTATTTAAAAGCTTTTACCGAAAATAGTAGTTTTTTAAGATAAATATTTACTTGTTTTTCGCCTAGTTCGTTTTGTTTTCCCGAGACAGTGTTTGTACCATTTTACGACATGGCGGCCTAGTGTACCCGATAACTCTACTACCATTTTTCGTGGGTTTACTTACCTTTGATGTTGACATCGCTGTTTCATGTATCCGAACACACGCAAGTTTGGTTTGTAGCCATGGCATTAATCGATTCGTGCACAAAGACTGCACTACCTGAGTCCTTAACAACAGACGCACCGATCCACGAGATTCACAAGATCATACAAGAAAACCTAATAAGCCCGACAAACAAACACAAATGAGAGAAAAATACTATAGTTCGCTCAGAAATTCGTGCCCATAATCTCTAGCAACTGTCCCTAAAATGAATTGCTGTATTGTAGTGAATATTTGCGTTCAGTCTCAGATTGTCAATGACCTTCAGATTTTCTTATCGATAAATGCAAATGATACGTGTATTTAGCTGTAACTTATTCCTTATTTAAAAAATATTGGGAGTGAAAATTACAGCGCGATCCAAACATGACATCCTTGAGTATTACACTTTCGAATTGTTTCTAGGCGATTCGAAGGCGTACTTTTATCTCATAGAGAAGAGTTCAAACTCTGTAGGTCAGATAAGAATTTAATGCGTGAACACAGATAATGGTAAATAACCTGTTAGTAATGAGGATTTATCACCATGTTCTGGTGCATATAACGGAGTACGGAGTGCAGGTGTTAGCAACATGAGTGGACTACCTTAATCTGAATCTGACGACACTAAGAGATTCGCACCTGTTAACTGTTATCTGAATCTGACGACTCTAAGAGATTCGCAGCTGTTTTCTGTTATCTGAATCTGACGACTCTAAGAGATTCGCAGCTGTTATCTGTTATCTGAATCTGACGACTCTAAGAGATTCGCAGCTGTTAACTGTTATCTGAATCTGACGACTCTAAGAGATTCGCAGCTGTTACCTGTTATCTGAATCTGAAGACTCTAAGAGATTCGCCGCTGTTAACTGTTATCTGAATCTGACGACTCTAAGAGATTTGCAGCTGTTATCTGTTATCTGAATCTGACGACTCTAAGAGATTCGCAGCTGTTAACTGTTATCTGAATCTGACGACTCTAAGAGATTCGCAGCTGTTATCTGTTATCTGAATCTGACGACTCTAAGAGATTCGCAGCTGTTATCTGTTATCTGAATCTGACGACTCTAAGATATTCGCAGCTGTTATCTGTTATCTGAATCTGACGACTCTAAGAGATTCGCAGCTGTTAACTGTTATCTGAATCTTACGACTCTAAGAGATCCGCAGCTGTTATCTGTTATCTGAATCTGACGACTCTAAGAGATTCGCAGCTGTTAACTGTTATCTGAATCTTACGACTCTAAGAGATCCGCAGCTGTTATCTGTTATCTGAATCTGACGACTCTAAGAGATTCGCAGCTGTTAACTGTTATCTGAATCTTACGACTCTAAGAGATCCGCAGCTGTTATCTGTTATCTGAATCTGACGACTCTAAGAGATTTGCAGCTGTTAACTGTTATCTGAATCTGACGACTCTAAGAGATTCGCAGCCGTTATCTGTTATCTGAATCTGACGACTCTAAGAGATTCGCAGCTGTTAACTGTTATCTGAATCTGACGACTCTAAGAGATTCGCAGCTTTTATCTGTTATCTGAATCTGACGACGCTAAGAGATTCGCAGCTGTTAACTGTTATCTGAATCTGACGACTCTAAGAGATTCACAGCTGTTAACTGTTATCTGAATCTGACGACTCTAAGAGACTCGTAACTGTTAACTGTTGCAATCCATCTCGCTGCTAGTATTCGTCTTCCTCGTAGCACATGTCCTTGACATTTATTCCAGTATACAGTGTCTTGTTTTTATGTGAGCACCGCGTAACGAGTCTTTAATATCTCATAATTTAACAGTGGTGTTCTGTGCGGCAACTTGATCTTTCACCGCTGCTATCGCAAATTCTTTTGGATTGATGTGGGAGTCGAAGAGAAGTGTGGTACTGCTGTGTAACGACATTGTCATTGTGGTATCTTCCTCTGTCTCACAAGCTACAGTAACTCTGACTTCAAATGGGTGTCGTCAAAATTGATATTTTCTTTCGAAGGTCATGTCAATATTTGATTTTTTTTTTGCTTAATGAAGTTGGAACTTTGTCTTTCTGAGCTACAACATTATGATATGATGCATTGTCCATTACCAAACATTGCAGTCAATCTTGGTACCTTGAATTTTGTTTTTCTTGTCTTGGTCAAATGATTGCCATTCTGTCTCATATGTATCGTGATCACTAAGGGGGAAGACTTATCCACAAAAGAGGTAACTTTTTAAAAATGTACAGAATAAAACACAACAAAGCTATTGACTCTAAATGTGGCCACGAAGTACCCAAACCAGCAGATTATGTGCATTACATTCCTACCTATGGCACGAAGCACCCAAACCAGCAGATTATATACATTACATCCCTACCTATGGCACTAAGCACCCACACCAGCAGATTATGTGCATTACATTCCTACTTATGGCACGAAGCACCCAAACCAGTAGATTATGTGCATTACATCCCTACCTATGGCACGAAGCACCCACACCAGCAGATTATGTGCATTACATTCCTACTTATGGCACGAAGCACCCAAACCAGTAGATTATGTGCATTACATCCCTACCTATGGCACGAAGCACCCAAACCAGCAGATTATGTGCATTACATTCCTACCTATGGCACGAAGCACCCAAACCAGCAGATTATATGCATTACATCCCTACCTATGGCACGAAGCACCCAAACCAGTAGATTATGTGCATTACATCCCTACCTATGGCACGAAGCACCCAAAAATGTCTACCCCAATGGGCTCTTGCAATTTGAGCCTTTCAAAAAGCAAAAATTTAGAGCTTTGTGTAACAATATCTCTGTTTCTCTACCATGTATGAAAAAGTGGAACTTCATGCCATATAGGATACCATGGTCTATAAGTGTACCAAATATGAAAGCTTCAGCTCAAAAATTGTAGAAATTATCACGGGAACTGTGAATGACAGGCCTGATTTTCGTTAAAGTTGATTGATGCCAATATTTAAACTCTTTTACCTGAAAGACACAGCTGATTCTCTGTTTGTGTCTGCTGTTCCTGCAGACACAAGTAGAAGATCAGCTGTGCCTTCCTTCAGGACAACTCTCCTAAGTTTCTTGGCTTTTCTTGGTTCAAGAGAAGCATCTTTAGTTTTTCTTTGTTATTTTTCTATGGTGTATGGAAAGGCTGTCTTTTTCACCGCAGAATGCATCCATAAATTGTATCGGCTGAATGTCCAATTCCTGAAGGATTGTTTTCAAGCTGTTATCTTCATCACTAAAGTAGCACACAGCAATTTCAACTGCCGTATTTACAGTTGAAAGTCTTTGATTTGTGAAACGCCGCATCTGATTGCTGCCCGAAGGAAATACCATACGCAGATTAGCGAAGTTTGCGATATCGTGTATTTTGGTGAATCATGTGTCCGCCTCGGGTGCCGGAGATAGCGTGTTCGAATTACGGTGGTGACCTGGATTTTCTCACGTGGATCTTCTGGTAAAAACTCCCCGCAAATCATGTACCTTATCGCGGGAACCAAGCGCTCTATCTAACTAGTCTTTATCTGAAAATCAATGATTAGTCTACCTGAAAATCAATGACACATACGCCATTCCCGTACAACAGATATATTTAAAAATTTCTAAAAATGCTGCATATGTCGCGGTTGAATACGTTTAATTTAATTACATATTGAAAATATCAGAATCTGGGATTACAGACAAAGAAACGAACATCCGTGAGAACAGAGCATGTAACAGAATTCATGTCAGTATGCAGACCTCATAAGCCGTTTGTGGGCGCGAAACTCGGTCTTTCCTAGCAACCAATCCATTCATGTCTCTGCCACTGTTTGCAAATATTTCAAAACGAGGGCCACGTTTTATATTTTACACATATTGATGGGTTGTAGTAAGAAAATCAGGTTTATAGATGAACGACTTGGCTTTATTTTCATCATTATTGAAAAAATCAGAATATAAAAGAAATGCAACAATTACTTACAAAGGATACCGTATTCACATTGGAAGATGATATATAATGAGTAGAATGTGAATAGTTAGCAAATTCTCTGACGAAACAATAACTGATTTCACAGCAGACGAGAAGAGAAGGATATTAATGTTTGGTTAATAATAGGTGTTGTAATTTTACAAATGGTTTACTAGAAATGAGAAATATGTCCAAGTTTATTGCACACAATATTCTGACATTTTTTTGCGTTTTATTGTGTGTTTTTTTTGTGCCGTTCAGTCATGTTCGGGGTTTCTCCTGTCCTGCTCATATTTATTGTTATGAAGGTTTTTACTTGCTTTAATATCTCTCAAGTGAATCTTCAACTAATATTAAATTGATGTTTTCTCTTCAGTTGTTGATGTTGTTGTTGTTATTGTCGGAAGTGGCTCATATAGAGTTCATTTCAACTCTTCTTTGATGGTGGTTTACAGCAGCTTTTCTTACGAGAGGCATACGAAATGCGCCGGACTGGGGTTTTCTTGGCCGTAGTGCCGTACGTGCCTCCCGTGTGTGCTCACCACTATAGGGATTACAGTGTCGATCCCCAGATTGGCCGGATTGCTATGACGCTACAAGTTGTTGTTTTTGTTGTTTGTTTGTTTTTGGTTGTTGTTTTTTTTTTGGGGGGGGGGGGGGGGCACCATAAGAAAGTGAAATCGGAGTCTTGAATAATTTGTTTTAAGTGCTGATATTCCTCTTCGCTATCATCTTGAACAATATGCTTCACCTAACCCTGATATTACTCTCCACTACCATCTGGAACAAAATGCTTCATCTGATCCTGATGTTGGGGGACGGCGTGGGCTAGTGGTTAAGTGACACGGCTCACAACCGTAGCTGCTGGGTTCGATCCCAATCACAGTCCCGACCGTTACCCCGGAGAAGCAAACCCTTAGAAAATGCAGGAGGAAGCAAACCCTTACATAAAATGCGTGCTGAAGTCGGATGCACTGGGCCGACGCAAAAATTAAAACCACAGGGCAACCCACACCGCCCTGGGGAATAGAGAAATAAGAGGAACGCAAAAAAAAATTATTCTGGTGTTACTCTACACAACCACCTAGAACAATATGTTTCACCGGACCAGGATGTTCTCTTCATTATCACCTGGAACAATATGTTTCACCTGACCAGGATTTTCTCTTCACTATCACCTGGAACAATATGTTTCACCTGACCAGGATGCTCTCTTCACTATCACCTGGAACAATATGTTTCACCTGACCCTGATATTACACTCCACTATCACCTGGAACAATATGTTTCACCTGACCCTGATATTACACTCCACTAGCACCTGAAACAATATGTTTCACCTGACCCTGATATTACACTCCAGTACCAACTGTAACAATATGTTTCACCTGACATTGACATTAAACACAGGTTCAGAACACGGAGACTACTATGCATAAGTTTACGCCTGTGCGAGGAATGGTTGACATGTTTTACACTTTAGTATGAAGAAGGCAAAGGCACGCCCGAAAACTGGCGTGAACTTTAGTCCTTCTTTGTGTATTCACTCTACAAGACGAGACACTTCTGTCAGCCACTCTTCACCTTCCTGAAACCCTGATTGTAGAATTCTTTCGTCTGGGCCCCGTAACCAATCCAAGTTCAGTAATCAAGTCCTTATTTTTTTTAATTATAACAAGATTGTATTATTTTCTTGAACCTTGCTTTTACTTTTGCTTGTACTGCTACTCCATACTTTATTTCTGCAACACTTCTTAAGTCTTCTGTTTTGATGGTTCAGTTAGATAGATCTAACGTTAAGTTAAGTTAGATCTATTTAAATCTTGATTGTTGATTTATAACCACTCTTTGTTCCTTGTTTTCACATTTAATCGACGATTTCTCTCTGTTAGAATGATTATTTCTGTTTTGATACAGAAATATAAGAAAGAAAAACGTGTAAAGACAAGTTAACAAGACGACCAAACATACACTTACCACACAGCAAGGGAAACTAATCAAAAAGTAATAATGGAAGTTTGAAGAAGTAATAAGAGCAGGCGAGAATGAATACTATCGTCGGTACTCGTACACCCCATAGCTACAACAAACAAATCAAAACAAAAACATATCAATGTCATCAGTCCTTGATGATTGTTTGTCTCCATTAGTCTCCATATCAATTAAATCTCCATTTCAATTAATCTAAATCACAATCTAACATCTCAATATATCTACATTTCAATCACTTAATTTCAGTCGATCACTCCATCACAGTCAATCACTATGTCAAACAATCTTCATTCCAATTAATCTTCACTTCAATCAATCTCAAACAATAAGAATGTCAATCAATCTCAATTTCAGTCAATCTCCATTTTAGTCAGTGTTATATCAATCAATTTGCATCACACTGAGTTGTCATATCAATCAATCTACATCTCAATCAGTCTCCATATCAATCAATCCACATATCAATCAGTCTCCATATCAATCAATCCACATATCAATCAATCAACATATCAATCAATCCACATATCAGTCAATCCACATATCAATCAATAAACATATCCATCTCTATATCAATCAATCTACATTTCAATCCATCTCTATGGATGTACATCTCTTTTACAGGCGATATCAATGTGGGTTCTGAGTGTAACAGAGACGAGATTATGACCGTTGTCACATTGACAGTACGACGTAACAGGCGATTAACAGCATGGTCTATGCACTCAATAACAGAAGACTGCAACTCATGAGCTTGGTCCTTATGTTTTTTTTTCTCATACGTTCACATACCCCACATTTCACACAGGCCAACAGATGAGAATGCGAAGTAGATGGCAGGATGTGAAAGGAATCTCAATATACAATAAGCCGAGTTCATGTTTGTTTGTTTGTTGTTTGTTGTTTGTTCACGTTCGTTCTCAATTTCCCGCTATCAAGCCCTGAACAGTGCTTTGCAAGTAGTAAGATGTAGTCCGGGGAACGGTAATGCGTTGTGTCGCTAGTTTACAGCTTGACTGCGATATTTGCAGCTTTCAGACCGACACATCCGTCTTCGACAGAGCCAAGTTCATAACTCATGGAATAAAAGAGGAGAGACACCGATATATATATATATATATATATATATATATATATAGAGAGAGAGAGAGAGAGAGAGAGAGAGAGAGAGAGAAAAAAAGAGAGAGAGAGAGAGAGAGAAAGAGAGAGAGATTTAATCAACATTTTATTCACGTATAGGGGAGTCTCTTGTGTAATTGCAGTTATTGTTTTTAGCTTTGCTGCGAATCGACTTCATTTCCTTTCTGACATAGTCAGGGGCTGTGTCCAGAATCTCTTTCATGTCAATATAGACGTTAATCCAAGTCATATGAGACTTGATCTTAAGATACTTTCTTTTATACTTGATGGTGTTTAACCCCTCGGCGTCCTGTCGTTTTCTGGCTGACTTGAGCAAGTACTTTCTGTCACAGTTGTCTGCGTTGCCGGTGTCTTGTGTGTGCCTGACCATGTCGTACCGACCCACGTCCAAGTATGGGCGAGCTATCTCGTACTGCTTGTTATCTATTCTCTCATACAAATCATCATCTTCCCCGCCCCAGCCGAAGTACAAGTTAGAGTTACCGTTGATCTTCCGATACTGCTCTGGTGTGAAACCAACTACACCGCCAAAGTACTTCTTGTATGGAAGGGCATAGTTATACTTATCCATGGCAGCCGCGAAGTGCATAGGATGGTCATCACATCTGTACAGATTTTTGTCATTGAGTGGAATCAAATCAACGTCATGGAAAATAAAGCAGTCGTACTTGTCAAATTTCAGAGCTTCCAAAAAACCGATGTTAAACAGAGAAGCTCTGTTAAATATTGTTGGCATTGCTTGCTCGATAATGAAAAATCTGGCATCGATTAATTGTCGTTGCAGCAAAGGTATAAGGTTGTTGAGGAGAATGTATAGATGTGTGAAGCGGTTTCTGTAAGGTATAATAATTGCTACCTTTTCGGCAGCTTTACACTTCTTTGGACGTACCCTTCCGCCTTTCTCAACATTAGGATGGATTTTAGCAAGATCTTCTGGGGAAATGTTTGTCTTGATTCCAGCTAAGCGTCCAACCAGGCTATCATGAGGGTAAAGTGGACAAGCTTCGATTGAACTGTTCTTGCCAGAAATATGAATGACTTCCGGCTCTGGTACATCGTTGTCGGAGTCTGCTTCATTGTCCTGCACGTCATCGTGAATTTCGTGTTCGCTGTGATTTGTTTCAGCCACGGCCTCGCCGCGTATCTCATCAAGCAATGAGTTGACAACAACGTATTCCTGTCCGTGGTCGCCATTGAGGTGTCGCCTTAACCGGAGTGATGGGTCAGTATCGCTCGCTGAAAAAATAAACAAGTGCTCTGTTACAAAGTTAAGCATTCTCCATTGTGTCTTTGTAATTCAAACATGTAATAGTTATTCTTTGTTGTTTTTTTTTCTCTTTCTTCTTCTTCTCCTATGTTTTCCTGTTCCTTTTCTTCGCCTATTTCTTCGTTTGCTTACTGTTTTACCTTCCTTTTTTCCTCCACCTTTTTGCTTTTCTTATTCTCCTACTCTTTCTTTGTTTGCTTCCCTATCGTCCTTATTCTTCTTTTTCGTATTCTTCTCTTCTTCCTCCTACTTGTTTGTTCTCCCCCTCCTTCTTGTTGTTCTCTTTCGCCTTCTTCTTTTTCGTATTATTATTCCTTTACTTCTTCTTCTTTGTCACTCATATGCTATCATGTTTGAAGTATTTGCATGTGAATGACCAATACAATACACTTACAATTATTGTTTATGTCTAACAATAGTGCACACAGAAAATTTTTTTCAATTCTAAATTGGAGACTGTTAAATTGTCTGTTCTCTCGTTTGTTTGTTTATTTGTGATTTCATCTTGCAATTCTGAAGTTTTTGTTTCTTATTTCATTTTTGCAAGACTGAAGCAAAGATACTTAACATTCCTTTTCATATTTCATGTATGCACATTCAGCAGTACTGTTTGACATTTTTAAAAACTTTTTTTACCGACGATTCTGAGCTGAACCGTTGGAAATCAGAGTGGAAATCACGTCTTGAGTGAGAGATGGGACTGTAGGTAAGCTGTGGGCATACATGACACTTCCAGTGAGGTCTTGAGGGCGAGGTGGGACGGTAGGTGAGCTGAGTGGACATACATGACACTTCCAGTGAGGTCTTGAGGGCGAGGTGGGACGGTAGGTGAGCTGAGTGGACATACATGACACTTCCAGTGAGGTCTTGAGTGAGAGATGGGACGGTTGGTGAGCTGTGGGCATACATGATACTTCCAGTCACGTCTTGAGTGAGAGATGGGACGGTTGGTGAGCTGTGGGCATACATGATACTTCCAGTCACGTCTTGAGTGAGAGGTGGGACGGTTGGTGAGCTGTGGGCATTACATGATACTTCCAGTCAGGTCTTGAGTGAGAGATGGGACGGTAGATGAGATGACTGGACATACATGACACTTCCAGTGAGGTCTTGAGGGCGAGGTGGGACGGTAGGTGAACTGAGTGGACATACATGACACTCACAATGTGTGAAAAGAGACCGCAGCAATAAGTTCAGATCAGAAGTGGGTTTCTGAGCTTTCCTTGAGTAATGCAGTCATCGGCTTGGACTTCCCTTCAATTAACCAACCAAAACTCGTTATCCTTCTCCGTGCAACGGCCAATGACAACATCCCGCCATCATACACGGTCCTGAGAAGCTATTTCTGCATCTCTCTAGGTGTAATCATTTAATCCTAGTGTCTTTTCACATTCTCGTCTCCGTGTATTTTTTTTTATGGTCAACCTCTTTTTCTCTTTTCCTGAGGATTCCACGAAAGAGCATATATGGCTACGTTGAACTATGCATTCTATAGCGGATGTTTTATCCATTTTCTTTAATTTGTTGTTTCGGTAACACCAGTTCTCAATTACACCACATTTAAATCACATCTCATTCACACCACATCTCAGTAACATAACATCTCAGTAGCATAATATCTCAGTAACATAAAATCTCAGTAACATAACCTCTCAGTAACATCACTTTTTTTTTATTACATCACATCTCATTTACATCACATCTCATTTACATCGCATCTCATTCACACCACATCTAAGTCACATCACATATCAGTAGCACTACACCTTGTACTGTGGGATAGTAGATTAATACCATCAATTCATCAAGTAATCTTATCTACATATCTAAAGACAGCACCAAATGTAATCTCAGTGACACGACCGCTTTATTCGTGGCAATAGTTTCTGTGTGCGTGTCTAGCTTTTAGAAAATCATATTTATGTATGTCCCCATTTCTAACGGTTTTTCAAAGTGTAATCCTATTACTTTTAGCTCATCATCCTTAATTGTTTATGCCATCTTCAACCTCCTTCTATTTCTCTATCTCTTTCTTTCTCTACTGTGTCTTTTGTTCTTTCTCTCCCTCTCTCTCTCGCTCTCTCTCTCGCTCTCGCGCTCTCTCTCTCTCGCTCCCACTCCCTATCTCTCTCTCGCTCTTTCTCTCTCGCGCTCTCTCTCCCTATCACTCCCTACTTCTCAATCTCTCTCTCCCTCTCTCTCTCTTTCTCTCTCTCTCCCTCTTTCCCTCTCTCCCTCGCTCTATCTCGCTCTCTCTCACTCCATTTCTCTCTCTCTTTCTCTCTCTCTCTCTCTCTCTATCTACCTATCTATATCTACCGTCTTACAGTTGTACTCCCAATCTTGTTGTGAGGTCCAGAGACATAGCAATGTTGTTGTTAGTCCCAACAACATCAACGCTTGGCCTACTTTTTTCTTCCTCAGTAACCGGGTGAACGACATTGTTTCTGTGGATTAATGAGATTTGATAGATATTCTGCAGGAGTTGGAATCGTCTGATTTATGACAGGAAACACATAAATCTCATATGTGAATATGGATGGCCTATTTTATTTCTATGTAGCTCTGCTTACGCAGAGATTGATAGCTTTATCAACTGTGTAACTGAAGATGCATCAACTCTATAACATCATATATTATCTAATACCAGCAGGAACTTTGTAATAGACAAAACAGAATTTGGGAATGTTGAACAAAAAGATATTTTTTTCCTAGGAACTTCATTCGAATCCTGGGACAACGAGTTAATCGCCGTTGTTATTTCTGCCTCCTGTCAAGTAGTGTCTGACACCTTATGTCAGGTAGTGTTTGGCATCACATGTCAGGTAGTGTTTGGCATCACATGTCAGGTAGTGTTTCGCACTACATGTCAGGTAGTGTTTGGCACGACATGTCAGGTAGTGTTTGGTACCACATGTCAGGTGGTGTTTGGCACCACATGTCAGGTAGTGTTTGGCACCACATGTCAGGTGGTGTTTGGCACCACATGTCAGGTAGTGTTTGGCATCTTATGTCATTCAGTGTTTGGCACCACATGTCAGGTAGTGTTTGGCACCACATGTCAGGTAGTGTTTGGCATCTTATGTCATTCAGTGTTTGGCACCACATGTCAGGTATTGTTTGGTATTGTATGTCAGGTAGTGTTTGGCACCATATGTCAGATTATTTTACACTGTATTTCAGATACGGTTTGACAAAGTATGTCAGATAGTTTGACACCGTATTTCAGATACGGTTTGACACAAAATGTCAGATACTATTTGACACTGTATTTCATATACTATTTGACACCGTATGTCAGATACTATTTGACACCATTTGTCAGCTACTAATTGATACCGTATGTCAGAAACGGTTTGACATCGTATTTCAGATACAGTTTGACACTGTATGTCAGATACTATTTGATACCGTATGTCAGATTCGATTTGACAGTGTTTGTCAGATATTCTCTTTGACACCGTATGTCAGATATGGTTTGACACCGTATGTCAGATACGATTTGACACCGTATGTCAGATACGGTTTGACACCATATGGCAGATAGTTTTTGACACCGTATGTCAGATACGGTTTGACACCGTATGTCAGGTATTGCTTCCATAGCTTTTCCCCAACCGATCCGCACTTTTGGCGTGGGAATAGCGCAAGGTGCTGCGCTGTTATTTGTTATAGATTTTCCTATCCTAAATGAAGAAGACTCACCAACTGTTGGCTTGGCTCACCACATCTTAAATAGTGTCCAAAAGCTTGTTGAGACTGGAGTTTATTTCTGAGTTCTAAAAGTTGTGATGGAGGGCTAAGACGGAAAAACACTCATTTTGACGGAGATCGGAAGAAGCGGGAGAGGGAAATATACTGTAATAGGAGAAATATAATAGATTAACTTTGTAACAGAAACAAACGCTTGATGGGCTAAAAGAAATAATAATAGGACAAAAGTTGATTGTTGTATAAATAGGAAACACTTGCACGTGAACTAGAAAACTGGTGTCTGATTTGTGTTGGGCATCTTAATTTTGTTTGAGTCAGGAATTGATAGACACAGCTAGAGTGAGTCAGGAATTGATATATACAGCTAGAGTGAGTCAGGAATTGATAGACAAAGCTAGAGTGATCCAGGAATTGATAGTCACAGCTAGAGTGAGTCAGGAATTGATAGATACAGCTAGAGTGAGTTAGGAATTAATAGATACAGCTAGAGTGATTCAGGAATTAATATATACAGCTAGAGTGAGTCAGGAATTAATATATACAGCTAGAGTGAGTCAGGAGTTGATAGACACATCTAGAGTGAGTCACAGCTAGAGTAAGTCAGGAATTAATATATACAGCTAGAGTCAGGAGTTGATAGACACATCTAGAGTGAGTCACAGCTAGAGTCAGGAATTAATATATACAGCTAGAGGGAGTCATAAATTAATATATACAGCTAGAGTGAGTCAGGAATTAATAGATACAGCTAGAGTGAGTCAGGAGTTGATAGACACATCTAGAGTGAGTTACAGCTAGAGTGAGTCAGGAATTAATAGATACAGCTAGAGTGAGTCACAGCTAGAGGGAGTCAGAAATTGATGAACACAGCTGGGTGATTCAGAAATTAATAGATACGGCTATAGTCAGGGGTTGATAGACAAGACTAAAGTGAGTCAGGGGTTGATAGACAAGACTAGAGTGAATCATGAGTTGATGGACAAGACTAGAGGGAGTCAGGAGTTGATAAACAAAACTAAAGTGAGTCAGGGGTTGATATACAAGACTAGAGTGAGGAGTTGATGGACAAGACTAGAGTGAGTCAGGAGTTAATAGACAAGACTAAAGTGAGTCAGGAGTAGATAGACAAGACTAAAGTGAGTTAGGAGTTGATAGACAAAACTAAAGTGAGTCTGGAGTTGATAGACAAAACTAGAGAGTCAGGAGTTGATGGGCAAGACTAAAGTCAGTCAGGAGTTGATGGACAAGACTAAAATGAGTCAGGGGTTGATATGCAAGACTAAAGTGAGTCAGGAGTAGATAGACAAGACTACAGAGTCAGGAGTTGATAAGCAAGACTAGAGAGTCAGGAGTTGATGGACAAAACTAAAGTCAGTCAGGAGTTGATAGACAAGACTAGAGAGTCAGGAGTTGATGGACAAAACTAAAGTCAGTCAGGAGTTGATAGACAAGACTAGAGAGTCAGGATTCCATGGACAAAACAAGGAACAGAAGACTGAGACTCATAATTCTCTCCGATAGTCGGACTGGCATTTGGCGACATTTTTATGTGCAAACATCCACTCACACTCACAGACATATACAGTTACATACACAAAACCCACACACATAACTAAACTTACACATAAACAAACTCTCTCTCTCTCTCTCTCTCTCTCTCGCACACACACACACACACACACACACACACGCACGCACTGTTGCTGTAATTGCGGTAACTCAGTTCTACAACAAACCGAATATGCACATATTTTAAAAGCATTTCGCTTGTGTGTACACATGTGTGTACACATGTGCCACAGCCTAGGTCACAAAAACGCGGGAAGGCAGTTGATGGATTCAAGCTTCAATAAATGTGGACCGTTTTGTGCACATAAATTAGAAAACTATATAAATCGTTCAGTTTTTTTTATCCTCTTTCTTTCTCTTACCCCACCTCCATCCCTGTTTTTTAGTCTGAAGAAAAAAAAACCTGTTATATTATTTATGTTAGTCTGACTACTAAAACATCATTGAGCGAAAGTAACTCGCTGACTTCCCTAAAGTATCTTCATTACGTCAAATAAATTATATTGAAAAGAGATTATGTATTTTTCATTCCTGTGAGTTTAACTCACAGTAGAATAGTGGAAACGTGTAAGGATATAGAAACCCTACAGCAGCAAGGCAGAGAGAGAGAGATGCCTTTAAGGCAATAAGAACACTGACAAGGGAATTCCGTCCGGTTCAAAATGTCATCAATGGCAAAGAGGATAATACATTAACAGAAACCAAAGACATACTGAATAGATGGAGATAGTACTGCGAAACCATGTATGGAGACAGCACAAAGCGCTCAGTTACAATCCTACCAAAGGATAAGAAAGAACCTGAACCAACATTGGAAGAAGTACGCTCTGCAATTAAAAGCCTGAAAAAGGGAAAGTCCCCAGGATGTGATGATATCCCAGCAGAGCTAATACAAACAGGAGGGGAGGCAAGTGCTCGTTTTTATCACAAGCTGTGTAAACAGATATGGCACAGCGCAGAGTCGTCAGAAGCATGGAAGAAATCAATTTATATTCCCCTCCCCAAAAAAAGGCAATCTGACGCTGTGCACAAACTACCGAACTATCGCGCTGAACAGCCACGCTAGCAAGATACTCTTGCGAATCCTATTAAGAAGGATAGAGAAAAGTTTGAATCTGAAATTCACGTAGTCCAGGTTTTAGGAAAGACAGAGGGACCAGGGACCACATATTCAATTTAAGGAATATCTACGAAAAATGGAGAGTTTAATGTAGACCTGTACACATGTTTCATTGATTACACCAAAACCTTCGATACAGTAAAACATCAAAATCTGTGGAGAATAATGAAGGAAATGGGGTTTCATTTGCATATTGTCCATCTCATTGAAACATTATACCAAGATCAAGCCGCAGTTTGAGTAGCTGGGCAAACATCAGATTGGTTTGCAGTACAAAAGAGAGTCCGACAGGGATGTATCCTCTCACCTTATATGTACAACATATATGCGGAATTTATCATGAGAAATGTTCGAGAAGACGAGAACATTGAAAGTTTCGACCCATTTACGATTGGGGGGTACGACATTCCAGAGTTACGATACGCAGATGACACAGCGATACTATCAAGAAGTGCAGAAGGACTAGAGCAGCTACTTTCAACCGTTAATGAAAATAGGAAAGAACAAAATCTGTTCATAAACATAAATAAAACAAAGATAATGACCACCGACAAAACACAATGTCAACATAAATTTACAGTGGGTGGTGAGGAAATAGATCAGGTCACACATTTTGAATATCTAGGCTCCAGAATTGATAAAAATGGCGACTGCTCGAAGGAAATCACAAGAAGACTATCCATGGCAATGCAGAGACTGAACAGCCTGAAGAAATTATGGCAGAGCACCAACAAAATGATCAAAGTAAAAATCTTGAGAGCTTGTGTTTTTCCTGTGGCAGCTTATGGCTGCCAATCATGGACGATTACCAAAACTTTCAGACAAAGAATCGAATCCTTCGAGTCAAAATGTTAAAGAAAGATCATCAGAATACCCTGGACAGAGAAAAAAACAAATGTAGACATTTGGCAAGAGTTGAGCATAGAGGAGAACTAGCTTATCAATTCCATTATGACCAGAAAATGCAAATACTTTGGTCACATCAAGAAACACAACAGTCTCGAGAGAACGGTGATGGAAGGTATGGTGCCAGGCAAAAGAGGAAGGGGTAGACCAAGAAGACGATGGCACCAAGATATCCAAGAATGTCTGAGTACGACTAGGCAGAGGCTGGAGTTTTGGCAAGGGAACGAGTTTCTTTCAGACAGACTGTGATGGGAGCGACGTTCTATAAAGGACATGCTACATGATGATGAGTTTAACTACTGAAACATGACTGAACGAATGTAACTCGCTGACTTCGCTAAAGTATCTTCAAATAAATTCTAGGGAAAATATAATAATGAACCAACATGTAAGGCAGGGATAAGCAACATTTCATATACTAAAGGCAAGACCTGAAATATATGAGGTTGTCGAGGACAGAACAATCGCATCCATTGAAGCTTCTATAAATGACTTCATTCGCATGCACATCTAGTATATGTAGAAATCATATTATTTTAAAAAAATGAAGTTTAGAGAGATGAATGATCGATACATTATAATTTAGTTGCCTACTGATTCAATTTGAGAGTTCTAATTTAACTTTTCACACAAGTCAGTCCAAATCTGGTCGAGTTTATCTGATTCTAATACGGAATAGGTCGGATGTTTTTTTTCTTTCGTCATTTATTCGACTTCTTGTTTTGATATTTAACCAACTTAATTTTGGAAAAGAAAAATTTTCACAGACATTGTTGTTGTTGTTTAATGCCTACTATGAGTAGGATTACTCTTTTGTGCGCCCTGACAAGGACGTTAAGGGGCGGGTTGTCCTAGCTTTCCTCACATCCCGAGTGTGCTAATGAAGGTAGACTGCGGTCGTCAAGGCGGTTGAGGTGACTTTTGGAGCATTTGATGTGATCATTGCATATTCTTCGTTGGGTTGTTGTTGCTGTTGTTGTTTAATGCCCATAATGAGTAGGATTATTCTTTTGTGCGCCCTGAAAAGGACGTTATGTTGTCGTAGCTTTTCTCACATCCCGAGTGTGATGATAAAGGTGAACCAGGGTCCTCAATAATGTGTCATCTAGAAGAACCACAGTCTGATCATTATTTCGTGTCTATCAAAAGTTCGATTTCAGCCCGTAGGTAAAACAAATCGCTTGAGCATTTTTCCTCACCTTAACCTGACAATAATAAAACAGATAACCATGCTCTGTATCGAAGTCTTAAGGACTTCCTGGCAATGGTTGACATATCTTAATTGTATTAAGTTCACCCAGATACCACAACGGGCATAATGTCAGCGAAATTAAATGCGTTGGCACACAAATGTTCGTGGTGAACAATATTTTAATAATACATCGTAAGAATGAAATGACACATCAAGATTACTTAAATTCAATCTTCTTCGTTTTCTTCGTCTTCTTCTTCTTCTTCTTCTTCTTTGGCCTTCGAAATTAAAAGGACATCGTACTGTTGTGTAGCAGCTTACAGCTTGACTGCTATATATGGACCGTTCGGCGCGATACATCCTTTTTTCAACACACCATTTTTGACTGCTGTCAACTCATTCACTGCTACTTCCCAGGCTGCAAATTCAAATTTGAAAAATAAGGTTTAATTTTGCTAACCGTGCATGAATTTTCGTTAAATAATAGATCTTTTGCCACTTCAAAAGGCTTGTCCAAACTTAATCAGAAATCTTTAAATACATTAAGGAAACCAACGGATAGCGTTACAAGACAGACTCTGTTCTGGAATCCCGAAGGCCAAAGAAATAGTGGCAGACCAAATCAGAAATGGAGAAGAGAGCTCAAGATATACATGAAAGAAACAGGTAAGACATGGACAGATCTGATAGGATAGTTCAGGACAGGAAGACTTGACGTGTACCTGATCAAAACTCATGATCCACAGGGAACTGAAGGTATTGATTGATTGGTTGGTTGATGGATTGATTGACTGATTGATTGATTGGCACGCTGTTTTCAAAAGTACTTCTGCCTGAGTACAACATGAAATACGTTCAAAAATCAGAGTGATCGATACAAGATTTCTGAGCGTCTCAGTAGTAGAATGCTAGAGTGCTCACTTCGCACAACAATAGTGTCGAACTTGATTCCATAAATAAAACACTCCAGTCGATTGAGCTGTAAATGAGTACCTGACTTACTATCAGGAAAGGAAAGGCAGCGAGAAAGGGAACTAGTCACCCCAACTCATAAAATTATGCTAGTACAATGAAGACTAACACTTCATCCCCGACGGCAGTATTTGCTATAGAAATCAGCTTTACCTCTTGCAACAACTATATAAACCCCGCCCCCCGGCCCACCCCAACATGTAAGAAATAATTAGTTCAATGACTCAGCTAGAACCTTTTTTTTTTATTTAGTAATGCTGAAAAGACCACATTTACACATCAAATACATTGAATACAAAAGAGAAATGGTAGTTGTGTTTAGAATCAGAATATACAATAAAGCTGACGGCATACGGGTAATTTAAATGTGCGCTTTAAATTGGTAGGAGCCACTGTGTGAATATACAACAATACATCGGAGCTACCTAATAAGGTATTTAAAATGCATTACCTCATGCGGTGAAGGGAATAACATTTCATCTCATCTGAATGACAAAGACAACTGTACTTGACGTGTTTCCCACACTAAAGCTAGATTTTTAAAAATGTAAAATTTTCGAAAATGTCTGTTCGTGACCTGAAAAAATCATGAAAGTTAGAAAATAGAAATAAACAATACAAAAGGCGAGCCCAATGGGTGGGAAGAGAAGTAGGCACAGCGTTGCTCTATCAATGTGCATTAGTGCGTTTGAGATGGAGAAAAAACATATATCCGAACTACGGTTATCAGCAGCGCATACCCGTTTCTAAAACTGTGTTCCGAAACGATTTTCGCTTGATACAGATATTTAGACATACGATTAAGCGACGGTACACGTTTATCGCTGTCTCATAATAAAACTACATCTTAGTGGGGTTTTTTAATGGTAACTTTGTCAGTTTTACTGAAACTCTTGAGATAATTCATCGTCAATAATATTAACTAAGTGGGCTAGTGGTCAAGGGACACGGCTCACAAACCGAAGGTGCTAGGGTCTATCCCCATCACAGCAATGGCCGTTACCTCAGAGAAGCAGACCCTTAGAAAATGCTGAAGTCGGATGCACTAGGCCGACAGGCACAAAATAAAACCCACAGTGCAACGCACACCGCCTTGGGAAATAGTGAAATAAGGCGAACACAAAAAAACAAAAACAACAACAACAACTAAATAGAAACTAAGTTTTGTTTCTGCAAATGATCTCAACTTATTTATTTAAACTAGCACTTTTTCATTTACTTTTGCTCCCTCTTTTGATAATTTTTAGAAACAAAGGAGAGAAAAGATCGATGACTGAAACATGGTTAAAGCGTCCGTCGTCGTACCATGATAGTCGTGGCGACCTTATTTAATCTTACTGTTATACAGATAATCTCATATTGGCGTGCGGATTGCAACTCCCAGATCCATCCGACCAGGCCCGATTGATGTGGTGTTTCTTGAACAACTCTATAGTGAAGGCTACCCTTGATGATGTGCCCATGACAGGTGTGACAGGTTGAAGTACCTTTGGTAACTTTTGATCGTAGCCTTTCATATAGATACAGCATCGACCAGACCATAGAGATGCAAACGAAGCAGGTGGGCGATCAAATGGCAGCGGCAAACATGGAACAACTACTGCTTTTTATACTATACCGTCATTTGGGCATCCTCACACTTTCAAGACTGTGAACTCTTAGAACGTATATACACTGAAGTGATACGACTGGTTCTCGGATGAACTGAGAGATACCCCGATCTTAAAGATGTGGTACATGCTGGGACTTCTGCTTATGACGTCCAGATATAAATACGCACAGGCCAAAGCATTTATGTGGGTGACCACAACCGGTTGACACCTACTACACGGTAAGATATCAGACATCAGGGGGTCAAGGATCAATAGAGGAGTGACATAGATGGCACAGATAGAGAGAAAATTGGACAGATGACCAGTTGAGACGATAGTCAAGGGAGAAGAATGGGTTTACACTAGCGATATAATGAAATATTATCACATAATCAGTATAACACTACGCAGGGAATACAGAGAACGGTGCAGCGAGTAGGCAAAAGTTCGAGGTTAACAAGTTGATAAATTCTAACATTCAGGATAGTGATGACATCATATATACCGAGCCATCGGTGTTCGCAGTAGGATATCTGGTTGGGGCGTCTCGACTAGAATGAGGGTCAGGTTGTCGCTTAGCAGAGCGGTTCCCACAAAACAGAACCTCCTGTGCGAAAATGGAGACGGAAGCAGTGACTGTGCTCTGAGATAGCTATCTGGGACCTCTTTAGCAGGGACAGTCATCGCTTCAGACTCAATCCTTATTACGAAATGCACAGAAAGGCTGGCTAAGACATCATTGGATGACAGATGGAGAAGCCTCAAACCTGCGCAAATTAGTGTGGATGTACTAAACTAGTCATGGTGTGGCTCAGGAAATCGAGCTGGTGTGGATGTACTGACCTAGTCATGCTGGGGCTCAGGACATCGATCTGGTGTGGATGTACTGACCTAGTCATGCTGGGGCTCAGGACATCGAGCTGGTGTGGATGTACTGACCTAGTCATGCTGGGGTTCAGGACATCGAGCTGGTGTGGATGTACTGACTTAGTCATGCTGGGGTTCAGGACAGCGAGCTGGAATGGATGTACTGACCTAGTCATGATGGGATTCAGGACAGCGATCTGGTGTGGATGTACTGACCTAGTCATGATGGGGTTCAAGACATCGAGCTGGTGTGGATGTACTGACCTAGTCATGCTGGGGTTCAAGACATCGAGCTGGTGTGGATGTACTGATCTAGTCATGCTGGGGTTCAAGACATCGAGCTGATGTGGATGTACTGACCTAGTCATTGCTGGGGCTCAGGACATCGAGCTGGTATGGATGTACTGACCTAGTCATGCTGGGGTTCAAGACATCGATCTGGTGTGGGTATACTGACCTAGCAATGCTGGGGTTCAAGACATCGAGAGCCGACATCATGGCTTCAGAGGCACCAATTATTGGTACACAAGATATTGATATGAGTAATATTTTGAAGTACAGCAATGACCGCCTTTTAGATGACGACACTGCAATAGATGAACCTGCAATTCACAGACTGCAGATTTTTTATATCGAAGGCAGGTTCGAGCAGACTGAGGCGCAAGAGAGGGTTGAGCAGAGTGGGGCACAACAGAGGATCGAGCAGAGTGTAGAGAAAGAGAGGGTGAGGCAAAAGTGTGTACAACCAACGAGCTGCAGGAACCATTAGTATCCATACTCTTCACATGTTATTGAGAGAGCGACTGGACACCTTTGGGTATGCCCAGCGTGCAAGTGAAGTCGATTCATAGGAATATAACAGAAATGTTGTGTTGGTGATCTCATGTCACTGTGGATGTCATCTCAACATCGAAGGTCTCCTACATGGATCACTAAAGTCCTCTGCCTCTTGCCTTGATGGTATAATCTACCAGGCTTTCCCCTGACCATATCTTGATGTTGTGACTTCGCGTGTTCATCTCTAGTACATATGCTCTCCACTCTCCTTCCAGTATTGTTTTCAGCAAGATCTTATGTCTCGGAAATACGAGAAGCAGTGCAAAATTCTCCAACGAACAAGTCCACTGGAGCAGACGATATACCAGCTGAATTTATTAAAGCGGCGGCGACGCAGAATCTCCTGGCTTCAAAGACTGTTCAACATAGTATGTACCAGCCAAGAGGCACCTGAAGATTGGAGAAATGACATAATCGTCCCCATATGGAAAAAGAAAGGTAGTAAAAGAAACTGCACAACTTACAGAGGAATTTCACTGCTGAGTCATACAGGAACGATTTTCTGTAAAATTGTGGAAAAACAACTTCGCGAAACCATAGAATTCCAACTAAGCGAAGCGCAAATGAATTTCAGAGAAAAAACAGGGGGGCTGCACTGATGCCATCTTTGCCCTGCGGCAACTAGCAGAAAAAGCCATCGAATAGGATGAAACTCTTTATCTGGCATTCATAGATCAAGAAAAAGCCTTAGACATGGTCACCGACTACAGCTGTGGAGAATACTGAAGACATATGGAGATAGCACCTGATATGCATATGTGAATGTTTGTATAAAAATAGTCACTGTACGGTACGAACAAGTGCGAATGAGTCGGATAGGCTTCTTGTCAAAACCAGAGTTAGACAGGGGTGTGTGATTGCTCCCCTGTTGTTCATCACATACATTGACCAAATCAGACAGGGGTGTGTGATTGCTCCCCTGTTGTTCATCACATACATTGACCAAATCAGACAGGGGTGTGTGATTGCTCCCCTGTTGTTCATCACATACATTGACCAAATCAGACAGGGGTGTGTGATTGCTCCCCTGTTGTTCATCACATACATTGACCAAATCAGACAGGGGTGTGTGATTGCTCCCCTGCTGTTCATCACATACATTGACCAAATCAGCAAAGAAGCCCAATCTAACCATCACAATAGCTGTAGCGAACTCCTCTTCAACGACGACTAAGCACTCATTGCAAACACTGAAGAACAGCTGCAACAACGCTAAACAACCTTAACTTAACTGCAGAAGGAAACAACATGAGAATCAACATGAGAATCAACATGAGAATCAACATGAGAATCAACATGAGAATCAACATGAGAATCAACATGAGAATCAACATGAGAATCAACATGAGAATCAACATGAGAATCAACATGAGAATCAACATGAGAATCAACATGAGAATCAACATGAGAATCAACATGAGAATCAACATGAGAATCAACATGAGAATCAACATGAGAATCAACATGAGAATCAACATGAGAATCAACGTCAGTAAAACTGAAACAATGACAATAGCAAGAACAGAAACAACTGCTAAGATCTACATAGAACAGAAACAACCGCTAAGACCTACATAGAACAGAAACAACCGCTAAGATCTACATAGAACAGAAACAACTGCTAAGATCTACATAGAACAGAAACAACTGCTAAGATCTACATAGAACAGAAACAACCGCTAAGACCTACATAGAACAGAAACAACCGCTAAGATCTACATAGAACAGAAACAACCGCTAAGATCTACATAGAACAGAAACAACCGCTAAGATCTACATAGAACAGAAACAACCGCTAAGATCTACATAGAACAGAAACAACCGCTAAGACCTACATAGAACAGAAACAACCGCTAAGATCTACATAGAACAGAAACAACCGCTAAGATCTACATAGAACAGAAACAACCGCTAAGACCTACATAGAACAGAAACAACCGCTAAGACCTACATAGAACAGAAACAACCGCTAAGATCTACATAGAACAGAAACAACCGCTAAGATCTACATAGAACAGAAACAACCGCTAAGACCTACATAGAACAGAAACAACCGCTAAGATCTACATAGAACAGAAACAACCACTAAGATCTACATAGAACAGAAACAACCGCTAAGACCTACATAGAACAGAAACAACCGCTAAGACCTACATAGAACAGAAACAACCGCTAAGATCTACATAGAACAGAAACAACCGCTAAGATCTACATAGAACAGAAACAACCGCTAAGATCTACATAGAACAGAAACAACCGCTAAAACCTACATAGAACAGAAACAACCGCTAAGATCTACAAAGAACAGAAACAACCGCTAAGATCTACATAGAACAGAAACAACCGCTAAGACCTACATAGAACAGAAACAACCGCTAAGACCTACATAGAACAGAAACAACCGCTAAGATCTACATAGAACAGAAACAACCGCTAAGATCTACATAGAACAGAAACAACCGCTAAGACCTACATAGAACAGAAACAACCGCTAAGATCTACATAGAACAGAAACAACCACTAAGATCTACATAGAACAGAAACAACCGCTAAGACCTACATAGAACAGAAACAACCGCTAAGATCTACATAGAAAAGAAACAACCGCTAAGACCTACATAGAACAGAAACAACCGCTAAGATCTACATAGAACAGAAACAACCGCTAAGATCTACATAGAACAGAAACAACCGCTAAGACCTACATAGAACAGAAACAACCGCTAAGACCTACATAGAACAGAAACAACCGCTAAGACCTACATAGAACAGAAACAACCGCTAAGACCTACATAGAACAGAAACAACCGCTAAGATCTACATAGAACAGAAACAACCGCTAAGACATACATAGAACAGAAACAACCGCTAAGATCTACATAGACCAGAAACAACCGCTTAGATCTACATAGAACAGAAACAACCGCTAAGATCTACATAGAACAGAAACAACCACTAAGATCTACATAGAACAGAAACAACCACTAAGACATACATAGAACAGAAACAACCGCTAAGATCTACATAGACCAGAAACAACCGCTTAGATCTACATAGAACAGAAACAACCGCTAAGATCTACATAGAACAGAAACAACCGCTAAGATCTACATAGAACAGAAACAACCGCTAAGATCTACATAGAACAGAAACAACCGCTAAGATCTACATAGAACAGAAACAACCGCTAAGATCTACATAGAACAGAAACAACCGCTAAGATCTACATAGAACAGAAACAACCGCTAAGATCTACATAGAACAGAAACAACCGCTAAGATCTACATAGAACAGAAACAACCGCTAAGATCTACATAGAACAGCAACAACTCAAGCACGTGAAGGATTTCAAATATTTAGGAAGTATAGTTTCATCTTATGGACGAATGCAAGAAGAGATCGATGACAGATGCACCAAAGTAAACCAAATCATTGACTAGGTGTCAACAATACTGAAGAACAAGCGCGTAAAGATCGGCACAAAAAAAGCCATGTTCAACACAATTTCCATGCCTACACAATGCTACTAGTGTCAAACTTTGACACTGACAGCAACAGATAAGAGAAAAATAGAAACAACAGAAATGAAATGCCTGAGGCGAATGCTAAATGTGACAAGATGGGACAGAATTAGAAACAATGAGATCAGGAAACAGATGGGCACTAAGCCAGTGTTAGACTTCATTAGAAAACAGCAAATTCAGTGGTTTGGCCACGTATCGCGACAGTAATACAGCAGAGTCCTACAGATGGCTGTAACATTTAAACACAACTGTACCAGAGCTAGTGGCTGAACCCACAAAAGAAGGATTGACGGAATATCCCAGGCAGCCAGTTCCAACTTATACGAAGCGCACACCAAGGCGCTGTCCAGATGTCACTTATACATCTGACGCCAAATAACAAACCAGGATCAGACAATAGACAGACAGACAGACAGGCAGGCAGGCAGGCAGACAGAAAGACAGACAGACAGACAGACAGACAGACAGACAGACAGACAGGCAGGCAGGCAGGCAGACAGGCAGACAGACAGACAGACAGACAGACAGACAGACAGACAGACAGACAGATAGATAGATAGATAGATAGATAGATAGATAGATAGATAGATAGATAGATAGATAGATAGATAGATAGATAGATAGATAGATAGATAGATAGATAGATAGATAGATAGATAGATAGATAGATAGATAGATAGATAGATAGATAGATAGATAGATAGATAGACATTTCTTTTTTAATCGAGTATGCATTGTCCATGTTTCCTACAGTAAAGACGAGTATACATAACACCTAGCGACAGCAGGCAAATTTGCTACGGATATAAAAGGCTACCGCATCATCACACTACAGAACGTGTACGGTAAGGTGCTGGAGAGAATCATTGCTAGACGGGTTGCCAGTGAGATGGAAAACACAGGTCAATTTCCAGACACTCTAGACACATACAGACCTGGTAGAGATACGGCCACCAATGCAGCTGTCTTGGCATTCGATATCAATGAGGGCTTCCAGACAAAAAGAGGAAACTGTCGTCGCGACGATCGACCTAGAAGATGCCTACAATAAGGTCAACTACCGCAAACTAATCGACCTATTAGTAGACCTCAATATTCACCCCCGGATCGTCCGTTAGATTGCACGCTCATTGTGGCAAGAAGCTTCTTTAAAGTACGGTTCATTGAATGTCAGAGATCAGAACTATAGCGCCGGGACTGCCTCAAGGCTCTCCTCTGTCTCCTGCACTTTTTAATGTGTACACTTGCAAAACTGTACAGATAGAGGTGAATGGGCCTGGTAGGATCTTCACAGATGGAGGAGACTGGGCCTGGTAGGATCCTCATAGATAGAGGTGAATGGGCCTGGTAGGATCCTCACAGATGGAGGAGACTGGGCCTGGTAGGATCCTCACAGATAGAGGTGAATGGGCCTGGTAGGATCCTCACAGATAGAGGTGAATGGGCCTGGTAGGATCTTCACAGATGGAGCAGACTGGGCCTGGTAGGATCCTCACAGATGGAGGAGACTGGGCCTGGTAGGATCTTCACAGATGGAGGAGACTGGGCCTGGTAGGATCCTCATAGATAGAGGTAAATGGGCCTGGTAGGATCCTCACAGATGGAGGAGACTGGGCCTGGTAGGATCCTCACAGATGGAGGAGACTGGGCCTGGTAGGATCCTCACAGATGGAGGAGACTGGGCCTGGTAGGATCCTCACAGATGGAGGAGACTGGGCCTGGTAGGATCCTCACAGATGGAGAAGACTGGGCATGGTAGGATTCTCACATATGCGGACGATATTATGGTATACAATCATGGCAAAGACAGGACTGGAATTATCGCTAATGTTCGGATCAAGCTGGGGAAACTATCTGAATGGGGGACCGACTACAACGCCGAAATCAATCCATCTAAGGCCAAGATTGTCTGGTTCTCCCTAAACAATAGGTTGGTCTCAGATACACTACTAGGAGCCAGCTGCATGAGCACCATAATTGAAAGAAGACTTGACATGAAATACCTGGGTATCACATTTGACAGAAGTATCTCTTTCAATAAACATATTGACAATGTAATTCTGAAAGCAAAGTCATGGCGGCCAAAAACAGGCAACAATGGACTCTCTTCCTGTTGATGCAAGCTCTGGTTTTCTTTGTCCTGGACTACGGTCTTGGGTTACTCACGCTATCGCAGACACAGGTAGATAGATTGGAGAGAATCCAAAACGAGGCCATGAGAGCAGTTCTGCGATGCACTAGATATACCCCTATTGCTGCCATGAGATTCCTGCTTGATGTGCCAAGCATCAAGGTGTGACATCAAGTAGCGCAGATAAAGGCGTACGCCAAAGTTGCCAACAACGAACACCATCCTTTGTACCAAGACTTGGAAACACTCAAGGGCAGATGCATTAAGCAAGGAAGGTCATGGATGGCAGAGGCAGAAGACTTCCTGATAAGGGTGTGTGCATTGGAGGAAGAGGTAGTGAATGGGCAGATGTTGACAACGAGAGACCCCTGACAAGGGTGGTGATACAACTAAGCAGAGTGTCGCGAGTGGGGCGGTACAGAAGTTGATCCAGCAACACTCAGGATCACAAGATCCAATTCTGTACACAGATGGATCCTCCGGCAGAGATGCAAATAAGTGAGTGCGGTTGGGGTTTCGTCGGCTACCAAAATGGCAAGGAAGTGGTGGAGAAATCAGCTGCCTACTCCACTGTCACATCGAGTATGAGGATAGAGATTGAGGCGGTCACAGCGGCCCTGACTTGGTTGGGGACACACGCAGTGATACTGTCAGACTCGCAGGGCATGCTCCGTAAGATAGAACGGTGCATGCTAAGAAGGGAGTGGGCCTCTCTTCTGAACAACTCTGGTGTACAAGGTGTCACATGGATCCACTGCCTGGGACATGCAGGCGTCTGGGGCAACGAAAGAGATGATGTAGTGGCGGGACGAGCTGTGGTGAACGACGCAGTGATGACGACAGACGGGGTTGAGTTGATAAGGCAGTCATGGACGGTCTACAGAATGATGAAGAGACAGAGGATCGCGAAAATGCATATGTGCAGAGGATGATAGATTTGGGAGTGACTAAGAACACGAAATCAACACATGACTAGTTTATATACGCTTGGCTGGCTGCTTGGACGGAGAACGGAGCACTTATGGGAATATCCTCTGTGTGATGATGCTGGCTCCTAGAATCAAGAACACATAACACCTGATCGCTTTTACTGACATTTGTGGATTTCTTCTGGTTATCTTTCTACGGCAACTATGCTCAAACATTAGAGCCTTACACACAATTATTTCTAAGTTTATACAATGAAAGAAACTAGACGAATCATCAGTCAACTGCTAACAAACACTTACCTGTTGAAACATTTCTTCCGTTAAACCGTCCGTTTTCACAAACACGACACAACTACCCGGAACACGTCGCTACGCTCTATCTCCCCTCCATTAAACACACACGAAAGCGGTAAACGCAATGTATTTCCAGCCGTGTTTCCTATTATTAATCTCCAAATCTCTAGGATCGTCCAAATGGTCCAGACACTGAATAGGGAGGATATTTTGAAACGCTTCAATGTGTCCGCCATTGAAAGGCCACACTTGGACGTGTTTCTATATTAGTCCCTTCGTAATTTTAAATATTACCCCCCCCCCCCCCCCCCCCCCATTACAAGCTTGGTAAATATTGAGCGATCTGAGCACCGTACCATGTGAAGGAATATACGTTCGTTAAGGCTTGTAATTGCAATCTGAGTTTAAAATCAAATATTTACGTGGCGTTCACACGAATATTACTGCTGACTCCTGTTCCCAGACGATTCATGATTTAGGAACTGTCACCTGTAATACGACGCTCTTCTGCTGAATTGACTTGTTTGAACACTTCAAACATTACTGCAATTATTCAAATAAAATTAATCTGAGATCAATCGCTGAATACCTGTACACTCAAACGTAGATCTAACGTGTGTTTGTCCAACTGAATGATTTAGAATTTCTTTAACCTCCATTTAATTAATTTTGAATTTCATTACTTATATTTAACTCATTTAACTGGTCTATAATTTTACAAAACTTTTTTAAATTGATTTATAATTTCATGGGCTTCTGTTTAACTGATTATTTGCTTTAAGGACTTGTTTTTAACTGATTTAGCATTTCACAGACTTCCATTTAATTGACTTAACATTTCACAAACTTCCATTCCATTGACTTAACATTTCACAGACTTCCATTTAATTGACTTAACATTTCACAGACTTCCATTTAATTGACTAAACATTTCACAGACTTCCATTTAATTGACTTAACATTTCACAGACTTCCATTTAATTGACTTAACATTTCACATACTTCTATTTAATTGACTTAACTTTTCACGGACTTGCATTTAATTGACTAAACATTTCACAGACTTCCATTTAATTGACTTAACATTTCACAGACTTCCATTTAATTGACTTAACATTTCACATACTTCCATTTAATTGACTTAACTTTTCACGGACTTGCATTTAACTGATTTAGCATGTAAACTACTGGATGGCATTCGTGTCTTGTACGTAAACAGTGAAGTTGCAGTACGAACGAATACAAGTATGGCAAATTGGTTTCCAGTGCTGAGTGGTGTACGACAGGGGTGTGTTCTTTTTCCACATCTGTTCATAATTTACATGGAGAAAATTACACAGCTGGATAACGCTCATGAGGAGACTCTAAATGAACTTATGTTTGCTGATGATCAGTTCATCTTTTACCAAAATGGAGAAGACCTACAACACCACCTGAACTATCTCCATTTCGCTTGTAACGAATATGACATGAAGATAAACACAGGCAAGTTAGAAACTATGTTGTTTTTATGTGAACAAGTACAGAGAACTTTCTACATCAGTGACATTGGTATCAAGCAAGTACGGGAGTTCAAATTCCTAGGTAGTATGTTCACTGATGACGGCAGAGTGGACAGAGAGGTTGCACATTGAATTCAGAAAGCGAACGGTGTCCACTATCAAATTGCACCGATTGTGAAACACCCTAGAGAACTTCTTTTAGATAAGAGGAGGCTATTAAATACATTTTATTCCCACATTGTGTAACCAATGTCAATCTTGCGACGTCGTATGGCAAATGCAGTAGGACAAAAGAAGAAGAAAGAAGAATTTCACAGACTTCCATTTAACTGGTTTGTCATTGCCCAAAATTCAGATCATCTCAGAATATGCATTATAGAGACTCAATGAAAGCAATCAACCCTGTCGTAACAAAGCCCTCCCCCCCCCCCCAATCCCCACTGACACCCCCCTTTCTTACAGAAATTGGATCTGCTAGTCCTTCTTCGACTTAAATACTCTTGATTTCATGTTCTGAATTAACGTAATGACTGGCCTCTCGATACCAATGCGTCCCTACATCTCAAAATATGACAGCTGGTTGTGAATTTACAGAGAACAGTATCACTTTATATATTTGAAGAATATCTAATATTATATAACATATCTGAGTAGTCATCCGTGGTCTTTGCGTATGATAAAGACAAGAATATCACCACTGCCCCACAGAGCGTATGTTGTAAGAGGCGACTAACTGTATGACATGGCATAATACCATCCACGGTTAGATGGTTTGTTAAAAGCAGATGGACTCGCACATTCGTTAACCACACGCCAAGAAACGGATTGTATACAAATGTTCCACAGTCTTCTAAACCAGTATAAAGACTTTAAGTTATATCAAATTGATACCAAATACTATAGTTTCATTTATTTTTAGGTCAACCCCAATCAATTTGTAATTGAGAGATCAAGATGCTGACTGCTAGCGTCAGGGTCAGCGAACCAGAGATAACTGCTAGCGTCAGGGCCAGCGAACCAGAACTGACTGCTAGTGTCACGGTCAGCGAACCAGAGCTGACTGCTAGCGTCAGGGCCAGCGAACCAGAACTGACTGCTAGCGTCAGGGCCAGCGAACCAGAGCTGACTGCTAGCGTCAGGGTCAGCGAACCAGAGCTGACTGCTAGCGTCAGGGCCAGCGAACCAGAACTGACTGTTAGGGTCAGGGTCAGCGAACCAAAGCTGACTGCTAGCGTCAGGGTCAGCGAACCAGAGATGCCAAGACCTTTCTACACCTCCACGCGGTGATTCTGGATAACAGGCTGCAACAGAGCAGACTGTCTAAGGAGAAGAGTTTGAAGAGGGAATGATGGTCTGATGTGTTGGACCGAAATGTGCAAATATTGCAGTCAAACTGTAAACTACGACACAGCGCATTCCGTTCTCTGGACCTCATTTTGCTACTTATGCCTTTTTCATGGTTTGGTAGCGGGAGATTGAGAACGAACGAAACCAAGCCAAGCTAATTTGTAATTGTACATGCTCGTCCTAACACTTCAGATTGGAAATTAGAATGTCAGTTCTAAGGCAATGACTGAAAGGGTGAAATAAGTTGTCAATATGGCAATCTTGCACTGCAAATCCCAAACTCTGAAATTAGTGGCCAAACCACATTCCATGACGTCATAGATACTGCTTTGTTAAGGAAATACATAGAAGGGGCGTGCAGAGAAAATAACTTTCTGTTGGACTTACAGCGTATATAAGGATCTACTCATTCGCCCACCAATGAGACGGCGAGATGGACTAGGTAGAGTTTCTGGTAACAACATCAACAACAAATTCAGCTACCTGAGACCAGTCCAACAATCTGCTAGATGACATATTAGCATTACAATATTTACATTAGGGATACATATTCTGTATTCTATAGCACTTAATTCCTGTCACGCCAGAGGACACTTTTTTAAAATAAGGCAAGAGGTGCGGTCGATTTTTCAACTTTAGAAACTTCGTCACATTAAACGCATCTGATTGAATTCGTGCATGTTTTATGATTCATGAAGTTCTCAAAAGCTTGTCAAATTTTTTATTTTTTTTAAATTGAATAACCCTTTACGCTTGATTGATCGTGATTAGCGGTATATTTGAGAACTAGAGCGCTTCTCGTCCTATTAACTACGGCATATATATAGTTGTCAGACCAGGATTAGGCAGAGAAGGGGTTGTAGACTACCTAGGGAACTTTGGAAACAAACAGAGATAAATATAGTAATGGTTGCAGATTACTTCTTCTTCTTCTTCTTCTTCTTCTTCGTACGCTGTCAGACGTCAACTTGAATTTGTTCGAAGAAAGCAGCTGTCATCCTGAGGCTGTCGACACTGCCATAGAGCTTTTCTAGTGTTGGCACTGTTGATAGCCACATGTGCTTTCTCTGATCCTCGTATGTCGGGCAATTTTGTAGAAGATGTTCAGCGGTCATTTTCCCTGTACCACAAGTGCATTCGTCAGTGCCACATATCTCCAGTTTATTGAATAGATGGTACCTCAGTCTGTTGTGGCCTGTGCGGAGTCTGAAGACCACGACCTGCTCTCTTCTGTTCAACTGGTAATAGGCATCATTTTTTGTCTAGCCAGTATGTTCTGTTTCCCATTTGCCATGTATCTGGCCCTAATAAACCTTTTGGACTCTTCGTAGGTCACACTAGAATCTGGTTGTGGTAGTCTTGCACCTTCTTTTGCCAGTATGTCTGCCTCCTCGTTGCCTTAGATGTTACAGTGGGATGGAACCCATTGTACCACTACTCTTTTTGGTGCGGACTGCTGGCATAGTTGACAGAGTACTGCTCTTAAATCATTAAGTTCAGTATTTTTCTGGCTTTTTACTGCTGTAACCACGGCCAGGGCATCTGTAAACAGGATGCAGATTACTTGAATTATGTAGTCTGTACGATTTGTTCTTCTTTCTTCTTCTTCGTACGCAGTCAGACAGTAACCATTATTTTTTTCGAAAAAAGCGGCGGTCATCCTGAGGCTGTCGCCACTGCCATAGAGCTTGTCTTGCAGTTCCACTGGTGATGGCCACATCTGCTCTCTCTGATCCTCGTATGTCGGGCAGTTCTGCAGCAGATGTTTAGCGGTCATTTTACCAGTACCGCACAGGCATTCGCCGGTACCACCTATCTTCAATTTGTTGAATAGGTGGTACCTCAGTCTATTGTGGCCAGCGCGAAGTCTGAAGACAACGACCTGCTCTCTTCGGTTCAACTGGTAATAGGCATCGTTTTTATGGAAACCAGTATGTTCGGTTTCCCATTTGGTCATGTATCTGGCTTTGATAAGCCGTTTTGACTCTTCGTACGTCATACTAGTATCTGTTTGTGGTAGTCTTGCACCTTCTTTTGCCAGTCTGTCTGCCTCCTCGTTGCCTTTGATGTTGCAGTGTGATGGGACCCACTGTACCACTACCCTTTTTGGTGCGGACTGGTGGCACAGTTTGCAGAGTGCTGCTCTTAAGTCATTAAGCTCAGTGTTTTTCTGGCTTTTTAGCGCTGTGACTACGGCGAGAGCATCTGTAAGCAGGACTATATGGCTTTCATTTTCATTGTGTGTCACCATTTCTTCCACTGCCGCCCTCAGTGCCTCTGCCTCCGCTCTGAAATTGCTTGTGTGCTTACCAGTAGCGAATGACAGTGTTATTTGTCTGCCATTTGGTAGGTTCAGGAATGCTCCTGCCCTTCCGTTCTGTGTAGTGTTTGTTACAGAACCGTCGGTGTATGCATGGGTCCAGTCCATGCTTGGGTAGCTTTTCGATATGAAGCTTAGGGTAGTATCTCTCCTTTCTTTTTCAGTCTGGCAGTTTTGTTTGCAATACCTGGTATATTTTCTACCACCTCTGGAAATATATCCTGCCTCCAGGTAGGTTTTCGTACAGTAGTGATGGGTTTTGGTATTGTTAGTGCGTTTATGGGATCTTCGTGCATCTTTGCTTTGGCTATTTCTGCAAAGTTTCTCCGCTTAGTTTCCCATTTCCCAAATTGTTTAGTCTCTGGTGCATTGGATGGTCAGTCAGTCTTCGGAGTTTCTCTGACTGCAGCTGGGCTCTGCAGTCTCTTCTATCGGTCAATGATTGCAGTTTTGTAATCTTTTCAAGTTCTACAATTGGCGTTGACTTCATGCCTCCTGTTATAACTCTCATGGCTTGGTTTTGAAGTTTGCTAACCTTATCGAAGTTCGCCTTTGCTGCTGTTGTCCATGCTGCAATGCCATACTCGAGAACTGGTCTCACTCTTCCAGTGTACAGTTTCTTTAGTATGCCTTCGTCTGCTCCCCAGCTTGTGCCAGCAAGTTTCCTCATGATCGCCATTCTTTCTCTGGCTCTCATTCGGTTTCTCTCGATCTGACTTTTCCATGTCATGCGCCGATCAAATGTGACTCCCATATAGGTTGGGTTGTCGTTTGGCTGCAGGAATTTGCCATTTAAGCTTAATTTGGTATTTTGGGGTTTTATTGAAAGCGAGAATATTGTGCATGTGGTTTTCTCCTCGTTTATTTTGACCAGCCGTGAGTTCGCCCACTCTTCCAGCGATGTTAGGGCCGTCTGCATCCGATTTCTTGCTATGGTGAGATTCTTTTCAGAGGTCCACATAGCCAGATCGTCTGCAAACATTGAGCTATGGACTCTTCTTGGTATATTCTCTGTAATGTCGGTACGATTTGTTCATAACCAACACCTTCTTTCAACATAGACAGTCACAAGTATTTACATGGTACATATGCCTGCGAAAAATAATAGGCATAACAAGGAGAGACACGATCAGAAAAGATGATATCATGAGACTAGTGGGAATAACACCAGTATTAGTCTACATTAAAAGACAGCAACTAAAATGGTTTGGGCACGTAACACGACTACTACCCCCCCCCCCCTCTTTGCCCCTCTCCTCCTGCTCCCAACAAGCAATGCTATTTAGATACAACGGATTCATGGTCAAAGACAGACCACGAAAAATGTGACTTATAGAAATATCGGAGGCAGTAAATGCTACTGTACATGAGACACACAGATGGGATCGCTCTAGATGTCGCTTCCCAACCTGACGCTGAAAGGCATAACGGGATATGCGGAAAGAAAGACAGTTGTCAATCGCACGCATAGATGGCGATATCACCAGACCTATTGTTTGTGAAGCTGTGAGATGTGCTGCACTTGAAAAATGGAAGTGAGATAGAATTATACATGTTATCAAACTCACTCATTCCTCTTGAGCTACTTTAGTCCGGTGGTAAGACATTGTAGAGACAACTGGAGATAGCAACTAGAAGAAGATGTGTCTTCAATGATAAATATCGAAGCCTTTCACATGAACAGACAGCGTGGGTGCTGCCACCAACAAAATTTGTAATATAGACGAACTTTTCGGACAATGGCTCTTCAACTATTACCAAGACAAAACCGTCTGTTGATGTTGCCAACATTGCTTGCGATGGACAACTAACTATTATCAGAAGGCATATAATAATAGTTGACCATCACAAGTGATGAAGACCACTCTCTTTGTTCAGCCGTGTGGACAGTCGTATCTCTTGCTGTGTCCGCTGAAATGGGTGACTTGCGCGGTTATTTGGATTAAAGAGAGGAAGAAACTGCGCCTTTTTGTCAACCTCACTCACAGAGCCTAAGCTACCTTTTGCCAGTGGCAAGACATTCATCGAGACGACTGGAGATAGCATAGGATGCAGATTTTGCCTCAGGTTTACCACCGAAGCCTTTCCGCAAACATGTAACCCGCAGGGTAGAAAGGTGGGATGGCATCTAACGCAGTTTGTCGTGCCTTTTCGATAACCACAAGAGGTCGTATGGACAACACTCAGCGTGTGAGTAAGTCTGGCATCTCACCCCAGCTGTATTCAACTCATCATAGTAGCATCTAAAATTCCCACACGCCAAATTCGCGAAGGTGAACCGGCAGAACTAACCCGTGAAATACGTCACAGGTATAAGCGTAGTGCCATTCAGCCGGCGTCCAGACCAGGATAAACGGATTTCTTCCAGAAGGTATATACTAATAGAATTAATGACCCTCGAAGTGCGAGCTTTTTTTGTTTAATGGAGATGTAGTTATATCTACAGTATTTTTATGTTCTAAGAATAGTAGCATAACAATTTCCCGAAGAAACCATTTCCTTCTGAAGGTATTTATGATTTCATAAACACATTACCTATGTTCCAAGTCATACTTCTGCAACACAATGACACGTTCGTAGAAATTAACACATATTCCACGTGTTCCATAAATGTATGTGCAGTGGAACAACAGAAACCAGCACAGTCGCGTTTAGATTTTTCCATGCACTATGACACAAATCAAGATGTCAGTTTCCACACAAGTCGTTACAATTTAGCAGGGCATCTCGTCAACACTTCTCTTGCAGTCATCATCAACATCATCATCTTCTATCCACGTAAATCGTTAGACATCGGGGAGGAGTGTCGTTAGACGTTGTGGAGAGGTTTAATTTCTCTGTCGTGGGCCTTCTTTGTCACCGATGTTGTTGTTATTCCGTGTTTATTCAGAGTCTTACTTACACCATCTTTCCATCTTTTTCGTGGTCTGCCTCTTGTTCTGCAACCCTGAGGTCTGGTATTGTAGATACGAACGGCTGGTACTTTTGGTTGCATTCTTTCCAGGTGTCCGAACTATTTTATTCTCTACCTTTCTATGTATTCCATATATGGGGTTGTGCCCACCTTGTCTGATTATTTCGTTTCGTATTCTAGCAGTAGTTTATAAGATTAGTCAAGATAACAATAGAAGACCGGACGAAAACGTTAAACAATTGTCCCGCTTAAACACGATATAAAATGATCAACATCTTGATCCTTTTTTTTAGATTTAACAAGCAGATGGTCTTGCAGTTGTCCCCACGTTCTTTAGTCGTCATCTACGACATGTTTGGACGTTTGCAGTGGTCATATTTTTATTTCCCCCAGCTACCACTCGGGTGAAATCGAACGACTTTTTGTTTTTAATTCTAAGAGGGACGCAGCTAATGATCTTTCTACTTCCTCTCGCTCGTCATATTCTTTACTGTCTACACGTGAGGTTCCAGTTCTCAGAATAACAATTGTTGTGATGGAGCGTTTGTCCAGGCCTCCAAACAGCTTTGCGGAAAGGTTCGTCTCCGTTGGTCGGTGCAATTGGTTAAGCATAAAACAGTCTTGTGGGTTATGTTCTGCTGTATGTGCTGTCCATCCGCACGTACCATTTTGACTGCCCGTTCTTCGTCAGCGAAAAGGCCATCGCTTGCATGCCTCAAGTTGTTATTAACCAGGGGTTTGACCTCGAGCCTGTTTTCTATTAGTGCCGACTTTGGAGTGGCTAGGAAATGTATATATGGGCCAATAATGGACTAACGCATCTCTCGGAAGGGATTGGGCCCTGCCTGGTTAGCAACATGCCCAAGACACATGGCTCACACACGGAATGATGCCCCTACGACCTCTTCGGGTTGCAAGGAAAAACAAGACAAGACAAGAAGTGGAAGAAACTAGTTGTAAACTAACTCTGCAAAGTCTTCTAAATCAATATAATTACGTTTAGTTAAGTTAATCGAACATAAAAACTTAAGATCACCGAAAATGTAAGGCAGCTTGCAAAAAATCACTGCTATACATACATCAAGTCGTTTTCGAGAAAATTAATGGAGAATATCGACATGGATTTTGAAACTGACTTTAGTATTTGTTCTGACATCTATAAGAAATTATCATCTTTAATACTGTATTATTCTCTTGCTTAACAATACATCATACTTCCATGCACTGGCTTCAAGAGTGTATTATTAGCATATTATTTACAGTCTTCAAAACAAAAACAATTGTACTTTATTATGAAGTTATTTATTGTTTATTGATTATTGCCTATAAAGATGCACAATACACTGTAAAAAATATAATGGACAGCAAAGTAGTAGTGTTCTATTTAAAAATACACTTACCTACAAAAGCAGCTGAATTCAATAAATACATACACAAATAAATAAGTCAAAACTTATGCCAAAATGTAATTTGGAACCATTTTAAAACAGTCAAATATTATTTAAAGTAGGAAAATACATTTTAAATACTTAAAATGTAAATACATATCTGTTAACCTTGCCGGACAACAAAAACTTTGCTTCTCACAAAAAAAAACAACCTTAAAAGGTACACCATACAAGTCCAAATCTAGCAAATTCATTTAAAATCTAATCTAAATTTATTATTTTTATGTGTGTGTAAGAAAGCAGATATCAATAATAAATGAATATTGATTCACCATATATGGTAGCACCGTGAATCAACGTTTTCTCCTTCTATTTTCAATTAGTCATTCATCTTCTACGGCTGGAGGTGTGTAGGTCCTTATGTATACACTTGTGATGGACTGTAAATCCAAACAGACAATTGGCTTATATCTTTGCAAGTTGGAGGCGCTGTCTCGTTTTGGCTGTCCTGCAGTTCACTATTGGGTAGAAATTTTGATACCTTTACAATTTGGACAGTGCTTAACAGTTTGTTCTTTTTTATTTTCAACTGCAAACTGTTCTTTTCCTTGCACAGCAAACATGAGACCTCTGATTCATCTCTAATTAGACCAGGTATCAGATCTCACTTTCCTTGAGACCAGGGTACACTTGAAACTTACAAGATTTGAACACCCACTGTTTTGTACTTTTGTTTATTCCTTTCTTTCTCTTCTTCGTTCGTTCTCAATCTCCCACTACCAAGCCCTGTAAAGGGCTTTGAAAGTAACAGGATGTAGTCCAGAAAACGAAATGCATTGTGTCGTGGTTTACTGCAATATTTGCACCTTTTGGTCCGACCCATCCAACTTCGGCAGGGCTGCTTTCTGAATAAAAGCCATACGATTTACCTCTTAGCTATAGCGACCCCCTCGTGTCGTCCTTTTAAAAGCTTAATTAAGTATTGGACACACTTTAATGGTGCAAAAGACAATAGCGTTGTTGAGTGAAATGAATATAAAATAATCAATGTAAACACTTGTTAGTTAGATCTTCAGGTAATTACAATAAAGTGATTTACAAGCATGTATTTTCTCATATTCTTTGTATGGATCCATGCACACCCATCTGTGCTGGAAAAGATGACTAGAGAGAGTTGTACATGGGACCTAGGGGTTATAATAGATCATACAGGAAAGGTGAGTGAGCAAGTTAAGGTAGCAGTGAAAAAGGCAAATGCAATGTTAGGTATGATAAAAAGAAATATTAAACATAGGAGCAAGGAAGTGATCGTCAAACTGTATAAAGCTTTAGTTAGACCTAGATTGGAGTACTGTGTACAGGTGTGGAGTCCTTATCATAGAGGGGACATAAACATGCTAGAAAGAATACAAAAAAGAGCGACAAAGATGATAGTGGGATTCCAGAATTACAGTTATGAGGAACGACTCAGAAAAACCGGCCTACAGTGTCTCGAAGAGAGAAGAATTCGTGGTGACTTAATACAGGTTTATAAGATGATCAGAGGAATCGATAAATTAGACTATAACAAGTTTTTTAAAATACAGCCACCTACAATAACACGAGGGCATAGCTACAAGCTGATTAAAGAGAGGTCCAGGTTAGATATTAGGAAATATTTTTTTAGTCAGAGAGTGGTGTCTGCTTGGAATGCATTGCCAGGGGAGGTAGTGGAGGCAGGGACAGTTAATGCATTTAAGAATAAACTGGATGCGCATAGATTTTAGAGCAAGGTGATGTAAATGTAACTGGTTGTATACAGACTCTGCAGGGTCTTCTAAACTAGTATAAAGATGTTAAGTTATGTTAAGTTAAGTTAAGTTATGTTGCTAACCACCTCATAAAAAAACATATTACTACAAAAACCACCACTGTAAGAGTAACAAAAGCTATTTGGTAAAGCTTTCCTGCAAAAAGCCTTGTAAGGAGTAAAACCAAGAAAGAGAATAACTATTTGTACATGTATTTTTAGTCCATGTACAAGTTTGCTCCAATGTACAGGTTTTTCTCTGGTGCAAACTGACATTCATGGTAAAGGTTTTGTAAAAATGGAGAAACATTCATGTTCCTTTCACTGAGGAGGTTACAAGAAATGTGAGTGGAATAACATGACGGACTTAGTGGTTCATAGACAATAAACATTCCACATTGGAGATTTCAATTTATAACTAATATTTTTAGTAAAGAAAACACTGAAAACTATTCTTTTTACCAATGATTTGAAGAGAGGAAAACATGTAATAAAATATACCTTACAAGTTGTTGAATAAAAGATCTAACTGCTAGTAATACGAGGCGTGTTCAAATGAAACCAAACCTAACTGCATCAAGGGAACATATATACGATGCACATGATGACGTCACTTCTGATGTAAACAGTATATACCAATCGTCAAGTTTGCTAAATTTCATTACCCTCAAACTCATAGTTTTTTCAGCAGACCTTGAAAACATGGTGGGTGTGATACAGAATCCGTCCAGAGTTGATCTACAAGCGGTGATTCGGTTTCTAACAGCTGAAGGATGTCGACCGGTTCACATTCATCGCAGAATGCAGGCAGTCTATAGTGACAAAAGTATGGCGAACGTCAGCTCCGGCGACGGTCCACCAAGATTACTGCATCAATTTTGGCGATGGCATCTTCTGAAGCAACAATATGCACCTGACCTGGCTTCGGAAGATCTTTTCTTAACTCACGTCCTTCTTTGAACATCGTTGTCCAGTTCTTCACTGTTGTCTTGAACATCCTTTTGTCACCCTATACTGCCTGCATTCTGTAATGAATGTCAACTGGTCAATATACTTCAGCTGTTAGAAACCGAATAATCGCTCGCTAATCAACTCTGGACGGATTCCGTATCACATCCGCCATGTGTTCAACGGTCTGCTGAGGAAACTATGAGTCGGATGACAATTAAATTTTGCAAACTTGACGGTTGGTATGTGCTGCTTACATTAGAAGTGACATCATCATGCGGATCGTACGTATGTTCAGTCCGGTTTCATTTGAACACGCCTCGCATGAAGAAAATTTGAAAAAACATAAAATAATTTTCTATGATAGACAGGTATGAAAATGCAATAATATAAATGAGAAAGCTGCATACGCGTTTCATTAACAAGACATATTTGGTAGGATGTTTACGGTGCAGGGAATAAATATTCCCAGTAGTAAAATGAAGTTACGCTGCATACATGCAGTATATCACCATGATAAGACACTAAGAATAACAGGATGGAAGGAAGACACAACAAGGACTCTACAGTGTCAGGTAAGTATTTCTGCCTCCTTGTGCCTCACCAGTGTATGGATGCATGGGTCGTGTCTACCATGTATCAACTGCTGGCAAGTGTATTTTTTTTAAACATTGTTCTTATAACCTCACTCTTTTTTTATACCTCATGCATTGTTATGTGGATATGCACATCCACTAAAATCAAATGACATCTTTTAGATGTGCAAGAGGGATCAAGATGCTGAGCAGCGCATGAGCTGCAGTGATCAGCGACCCATAGCTGCCAAGACCCTTCTACACCTCCACGCGGTGATCCTGGATAACAGGCTGCAGCAGGGCAGACTGGCTAAGGAGAAGGGATCGAAGAGGGAATGCTAACCCGGTACCAAAAAAATGCTTGCTGAAGTCAGATGTGTTGGACCGAAAGATGCAAATATCGCACCAAGCTGTAAACTACAACACAAGTAGTGGGATATTGAGAACGAACAAAGAAGAAGAAGATGTGCAAGACCCTAGATAAGGTAGGTTTTGTCAGGCCTATTAACAGTAAGTGAACATATGTTTGTGCGTGTTTGTGGCCTGTAATAGAGCTGTTATCTTGATGATTAAACAATAAACGTGGGGACAGCGTGGGCTAGTAGTTAAGTGACACGGCTCACAACCAGAAGGTGCTGGGTTCGATCCTCATCACCGCACCGGCCGTTACCCCGGGGAAGCAAACCCTTAGAATGCAGGAGGAAGCAGACCATTACATAAAATGCATGCTGAAGTTGGATGCACTGGGCTAACAGCCGCAAAATAAAAACCAGTGTAACGCACACCGCCTTAGGGAATAGAGAAATAAGGCGAACGCAACAAAAAATAAACAATTTGGTCCATAATTGCCAACTAACAAAATTCATTACATCTCATGCCATTTTCTCAATTTGAAATTTTACTATGGGTATATTTCTCAAAATCTTTATTCAGTATAACATGAGCACACTAATAAATTAACCACAATTACCTGCCCTATGTCAGCTTGCCAATTTCATTTTGAAGTTTTTTCTGGCTTATATTTGCACTTTGTCTATAGTTCAGTTATTTTCCAAATGTCTCTATGTTTTTGATTTCCTCTATTTCTAAAAGGATATACCTGGTAAAGACACCTAAATTACTATATAGCTTCTATTAACTTATAGAAAGTCTGTGGAAAATAACTGAAGAAAATGGTTGTTGCAAAATTAATGTCCTATCTAACTAACAAAACAATTCTTCCAGATACTCTAGTCGCTGTATACAAATGAAATACACCATGATAATACAGGGACATTTGTATGAGATTGTTATCAGGACTTCCATTTCGGGTTTAAAAAATGGTTACTGCCTGCCTCCAACTGCCTGTCTTCCTCTTTATTTAGTTTGACACTTTATTTGTACTCACATCACTGTTTGGTTATTCCCAGTTTGGTCACTATCGGCTCATTCAGCCTTCTCTCACTTTTTACGCCTTCCTGGTCATATCACTTCTACTCACTTGTTTCTCCCACTTGCTGTCTCGACTCTGATGTACCCACAGGCGAGGAGACTCATAACAGTTACATCTTATGTGTTATTCAATAAAGTGTCTTTTTAACTTAATATTTCCGTTGTATGATTCATCGCTTCCTCTATGATTTATTAGCTAATATTTTTGTTGTTCAGTGTCCCTGATGAAGACCTATTATAGGTTTCATTTCTGTTTTCATCGTAGCGTGGTATCTGATTCTACCTTAAATGTTTTTTACGCAAAATTATGGATAATTGACCTGGAGGATGCATTGAACAGAGTCAGGTTTTAAGACCTTCTTGTGCTGTTTGATGGAAAAGTGGATACAACCTACGGGTAATTACATATAACTTGGTATCAATTATATCAGAATCTATCTGCACATTGCTGGGACTATCTAAATATTTCCTTCCATCGCCAGTTTTGTGCAACATTGGCACAGTAATAGTGGGTGTGAAGACTAGGGTTGGGATCTTGTGTAACATATGAACCAAGACCTCACCTGACATTCATAACTTGTACTTGGAAACAGGTTGTGTTATAGCAGCTTAGCCAACAATGTGGGGATTAACACTGTGATCCCCATTGTGGTGTGTATGCTGAGAATCCTTGCATTGCACTAAAGCAAGAAAGACCAAACATTCACCTACTTCAGTACATCACAGGATATGAGAAGAGCCACTGTTACCAGCTACCAGAGAAGAAATCAGTTTGACTAGCTTAGACAACAACAGATGACATTGTTACATAAACAGACAATGAATGTCAACAGTTGATATTTTTACATAAACAGACAATGTATGTCAACAAATTATATTGTTACATAAATAGACAATGAATGTCAACAGATTATATTGTTACATAAACAGACAATGAATGTCAACAGTTGATATTGTTACATAAACAGACAATGAATATCAACAGATGATATTGTTACATAAACAGACTATGAATAAATTATATTTGTTACATAAAATGAACTGTCCATGTCAACAGATGATATTTGTTACATAAAATTAACTGTTTGTGTCAACAGATGATATTTGTTACATAAAATTAACTTCGTGCCAACAGATAATATTTGTTACATAAAATGAACTGTTCATGTCAACTAATGATATTTGTTTTATTAAATTTGTTGTTCATGTTAACAGACGATGTTGTTATATAAACAAACAATAGACAGTTCATATCAACAGACAATTTTGTTACAAAAACAGACAAAACAGAATCAAGTGATGGATGTCATCGACAGCATAAGTAGAAATGACAATTCAAGACTAGAACAAAAGGAAAGGAATTAACACTTGTGAGAAAGTAGCAAACTAACAGACAACTATCATCATTCTCAGCAGAAAATATACAAAGGAGTGCAATAGGAAAGAACATATTAAAGTTAAACAGTTAACAACTGGAAAGATTATGCTGTTATATGAAGAAATCAAGATGGGAGTGAAATATTTCATTTTAGGTCTTTGCTTACTTACTTACTTTCCATGTCCTAGGCACTATGTCCCACTTCCTTCTTTCAGTATTCAGCCCTATGGATCGCCTTGTCACTGGCACTCAGCAGGTCATCCATGCTACGAGTCTCCGGGAGGTTTGGGCAGATCATCAGATAGTCCTAGTTTTGTGTTACTCCACATTCACATGTTTCACCATTCCTGTATCCCCATTTTACCAGGTTTTTTCCTGCATCACGATACACCAGCTTGAAGTCTATTTAGTGACTTCCATGTTGCGTAGGGCAGGAGATCTCCAGGCGTAGATTTTTCTCGTAACTCGATCAAGGCGACCTGTGTCAGCTGTTTTCAACTTTCGATACGTCGTGTTCCTGGACTAGTCTGCAGGGGCTGGGTTGACTGTAAGAAACTTCATCTTAACTTTAGTCTTGCGCACTGCACCTGATGTCTGAACATAGAGTGTCTTGGATCATTTGCCTGTTTCTCTCTTTCTATCTCTGACGCAACAGTTCTTCATATCTCTGGTGGCGCTATGCTGATTATGGGGTATATTATTTTCAGTTGGCGTAGGTTTTAGGCGTCCAGTAACTATTCGGCCTGTCTCATGTGTTGCTGTATCTATATGTTTGACATGTGCAGAGTTCTTCCAGACTGGTGCGGCGTACTCAGCTACAGAGAAACACAGACCAAGTGCTGATGTTCTGAGGACATCTTTGCTCCCCATGTTGTGCCAGTCAGTTTTCGTATGATACTATTTCTCGTATGTATTTTCTGTTTTGTCTCCTGGCAATGTGCGACATAGTCCAACTTTACTCCCAAGTATTTGGGGGCCGTGCTGTGTTCTAGATCCTATCCTTGCCATTTGATCTGTAACTTTCTGTCCGTCTCTCTATTTCTGAGGCGGTAGGTGCATACTTGAGTTTTGCTGGGGTTTGGTTTGAGGTGATTTTTTTGGTAATATAGAGCAAGGCCTTTGCTGCTATAGTGAGAGATAGAGTCACTGCTGAGCAATGCGGAACATGTTGCAACAGCCTGCACTATGAGAATGAGGGAGTAGTAGTTACAGCAGCTCTTGGGTGACTTTTATAGTCCCCAATTAATTAGGGCAGCTATAGTTTCATAACTTATGCCCTAAAATTTCATTTAATATCTCCAGAACCCTTGTATCTATTACTGTGAATGTTTGCATGTGGTATTACATTTTCCTTGACATGAACATTTTATAATTCATTATAGTGCAGATACTGTCATTTTCTTACTGATAAGTTTCTTTGATCTTTGTCAGCGAAATTATTATTTTACCTCAAAAACTTATACAGGGCAAGCACAATCTGGGACGTCTGAGAAAACAAATGGAGGACAACATGTATGCTAAACACAATATGTGAATTAGCGGGAACAAAACAGAAACTATGATGATCAGTAAAATATCTGGGCCACTCAAGATAAGTGTAAATGATATTGCTCTTCAACAGGCCCATGAGTTCAAGTATTTGGGCAGTATTTTTCGGCAGAGGGCAGGATCGACAGTGAAATTGAGACTAGGTGTCAGAAAGCATCTGCTGTGACTTTTCAGTTGTCATCACTGCTTAGTCACTAGTTTGGCCACAAAGAAACAGCTGATAAACAGTATATTTATGCTGACTCTGTGCTACCAGTGCCAAATATGGCCTCTGTCCAGGGCACGTGAGAGCAGAATTTTGATGCGTGAAATGAAGTGTTTGAGGAAGATCAACGGTTGTTACTAGGAGAGACAGAATGGGGAACGACGACATTCGAAGTGTGGTCGGAAATACGTCTTGTGCCGAATACATTAAATAAGTTGGTTTAGTCATCTCATGAGAATGCACCCTCAACTTCCACCAATGGCTTACAATGCTGGTAGATCTGGCTACAAGGCAAGGTGCCAGCAGCGAGGCAGGTGGATAGATGACATTAGAGTTACATTGACCGAGGCAAAGCACTTGGCGTAGGATATACGATTTAAACTCCCCCACAACGCTCAACAGCACCACAAGTGGAAAGAAAACTAACTAACTGGACAAAATTTATGAATGCGCTAGCCTAAGACCCAAGGAGGCACAAAAAGCAACAGCAGACAGACAGGAGTAGGGCAGGATTGGGGAGGTGTCAGCAGGAGTGTCCCAATGATCTCAAGAGGTCACAGACTGAACTGAACTCAACTGAAACATTTAATGAACAGTAACTGAACAAATTGTTCACTTTTGAGGTCTTAAGCCTCTCTTCAATTCCCATTACAAAGATGCATAAATGTGAGTGCCAAACAATACACTTCAATTGCCACTTGCTCATGTGATTTTTTTAAAAGTGTTTATAGGAAGGAAATTTATCACAAATGGCTCGTCAGTAGACCCAGCATCTGAAATGTAAAAGAATGGGTTTACATGTATAAACAGCTTATGGAAGGAAAAGATTAGGTTATATTCAGTTCTGAGATCAAACTTCTTGATGAATGAGAGTGGTCCTGAAAATGACCTGTTTTCAAAGATGATGATAAATTCTGGTGCGAAAATGTATTCAGCATTACACATCCTTTTAAATTTCTTGGTGTTGGTTGGATGTTTCCCAGTAAAAGTGCATGTAATTATATTTAAACCTATCTGAATTTATTTAGAGCCAGACGATTCTAACAAAATTGTGGACTGCTCTTGGTTGTTTGAAACACAAACCATCATTTTTTCAATAGTTATATTCTTCTTGTAAGACATGGTCCTCACATTAGCCCAATAATCCTTGTCTACCTTTGAGAGGGTGGCTTATGTAAGGCTTTGTTATCGCACAGTTCAAATGTTTTACTTTCAGCTGCCACATATCCTTTGACCTTTGCCCACACTAGTTTTATTGGGTTTACGTGGAAATGGTAAGTTGGCAGTCTCAAACACTTATATCCACGCTCCATTATTATTTTGTTTATATGAATATCTTTGTCTTCTGTGTCTGCTCTACAAGTGAAAGCAATTCAGGTTTCAGATACAATTTGTTAAATGGTATGTGTTCCTTCTTGAACCATAACTATATCTAGTGTACTCGATGATATAGCAACTTTGTCCTTTTGTGACACTGTGCTGTGGTATGATGCATTGTCTATTACAATACAAGACGTCTTGTATAAAGAAAGGAAAAACTATTTTTTCAATCCACTCTCTAAATATATGGTCATTCATCTCTGTGTGGTAGTCCTGATTGTCTGTCAATGTTGAATTAAAAACGACTTCAGCATTATTCTCTAGCTCATTATGTCTGCTACCAGCTTGTGCCATTTACTATTATCAATTGCTGTCCTTTGCTACTTGGTATAAATCTTTTAATCCTTCTGTCTGCTAATTGCCATTCCTTTTCATTTGCGTGGTGAGCATTGATCCATGTTTCATGCAAATAAACAATATCATAGTATTTTTTATGCATTTCTATGCATATCTTTATGTAAATACTTGCTCCTCATAGCAGTTAGGTATGTCTTCTCGCAACTGATGTTTTTCCGTCAGCATACATATTTTCTAAAGTCCCCTTAAAGTCCTGCATAGCATAGATTTAGATACATCAATACCGTTGTTGCTTCTCAGGCAAATTTTCAATTTCCTCAGTGTTACTTTCTTTCAAATCAAACAATCTACAAATTATTCTCCTAATAATGTCTGCCTCATAGCTATTAACAATTTCCTTTCTTCTTTGAAAATGAACATCCAGAACCTTGAAGCAATGATTGTTTACTTAAACCTAAAGAGTGGATTGTTCTTTTTTTCAGGTTCCTATATACATCGATAAAGACTCACTCATTTGGCCTATCTGCCAAAAATGAATATACGTACCTTCATTGCGATGTTTTGAAGTGTTATGAATTTGACTTTCAGACTGATTGTTCAACCAGATCAAATGTCATGTACAATGCCTATGTAATAAAGAAAATTTATGTAATGACATATGCAGAGCGCCAGAAGTTACTATCTAACTGTTGAAAATAAGTACTATCTGCAGTAAGTCATGCAAAAATCAACAAAACAAATTCATGTTTTCAAGATTGCACATCAAATGAAAACACGTAAGATACTATAAAAAATTGTAATGTTTGTCCTGTTTACATATGCTGATTTTTGTATACCGAGAAAGAAGCAAAAAATAAAAACCACCTGCTTGTTTCCACCAAAATTTGTTTGCCTTAATGTAATGATGACCAACATTTTCCATTCCGTATGTCATCTATTTCTGTGCTATGGTTGTTGGGTTATAGATTTACAAAGTGAGGCACAAGTTTTGAAACACACTATATGTCCTACATTGATTGTATAATAATATCTGGAAGATATGAATGAGACATCTTCAATATGTGTTAAAATATGAATTAATATATAAATTAGGAAACATGTATTTGTACAGTATTGCCTGACAGTATGAACAGTAGCATAGAAGTGATGAAAATAATTTGACATGTTCGAGTTAATGTAGTTTATATAATGAAGGACTAAGAGTGCATGTTACTGTGACTTATATTGTTGCTCTAATCCAGCAGCTCTTAATCTGTGGGGTTACCTCCCCAGGGAAAACCTGACATAATATTTATTGCTATTACTTATTCATTGTTTTATTTCTCAATATGTAGAAAGATGGTGGGTGGCCTTGTCGTCAATTTTTACTAGTAATATTCTATACACAACCTGTTGTCATGGAGATATACTGAAGTAATCTACGTTCCAGCAACCTCATTAGTGCACTTCTCAAGGAGCAGTCAATTGACAAGTAAAGATCGGGTAGCGGAGGCGGAGGGAGCAGTGCAGCAGTTGGACAGAAGTAGTGAAACCAACGACCATGATTAGGACTGGCCCTCTGATCAGGAAAGTTATGGTCAATGCCAGCCCCAGATCCATCAGCCCAGCAGACCTCTACATCGCTAGTAGGACCAAGTTGGGGTGACACCAGTGGGCACTTTATGACAAATCTTAGTGACTGGAGACGGGGTTGGACCCACACAAGATTGATTGCCTGTTCGAAGACTGGGTCAATTATGAGCGTTTGAACTATGCACATAATTTAATTAAGAAAGCACTTGGTAATTTTTGGTTTAGATATGTGGTGGAAACTGGTTGTCTATAGACTTTCCAAAGTCTTTTTAACCAATATTTTTTTTATTTTTTTTTTTGCATTCGCCTTATTTCTCTAATCCCCAAGGCGATGTGTGTTGCACTGTGGTTTTTATTTTGCGTTTGTCACCCACTGCATCTGACTTCAGCATGCATTTTATGTAAGGGTCTGCTTCCTCCTGCATTTTCTAAGGGTTTGCTTCCCTGCGGTAACAGCTGGTGCTGTGATGGGGATCGAACCTAGCACCTTTGGGTTGTGAGCTGTGTCAAACTTTAGGAACGTTTACAAGAGCAGCTGTGAGGACAAACAGGTTTGGAATCTGTGATCTAATTAAGAAGTTGTTTTAATGTTAGAAAATATATGTGAATTTCTACACATACTCATTAATATAACTGTCTCATTTAGCATGTGAATTGTTTGATTGTGCTGTTTGTGTTTGAATAATATATGTGAATGTAATTTTTGCTTCTATTTGTTAGAGTTAGCTTGCAGTTTGTGTCAAAAGATGTATGTGTGAAATTTCTTGTATTTCTGTGTGATTTAATTGCATGTGAATTATTCCCATAAAAGACTCTGTAAGTTAGATGAGCAGTGAGTTGAGCAACAATGAATTGTGGAATTAAATTAAAAGATGAACTGGATAAAGACAAGAAAAAATATTAGGGAACAAACATTTGACTAACAGGTAATAAATAAAGTAAGTGAACAAAAAGGCAGCTGTGCACTTTATACAAAACATATTAACTAAATCATGGATACTCAGCCTTGTAAAATGTTGACACAAATATTCTTTAAGCCAAAGTACAAGGCACTAAAACTCCAATGAGTTAAACAGATCATGCCACATTCACATCATCTATCACAGGAAACCTCATTGTAAAGACTAATCTACAAATTATGACAATCAACAAGCATGAAATCGAAACTAGAAAATCACCACCATCAGAACAAGCAAAGAAATTCAAACAAAGATTATCCAACAGAAAATACATAACTGGCTGCGTTTAATAAAAGAATCTGTCCTGCATCTTGTACTAACACAACATGGTATTTTTACCCACCAGTTATAGTGCGTATTGTGTATATTTATAACTTACAAAATTTCATCAGTTATTGTTGATTCTGAAGAATTTTTGTAACAAAATATTTAAAGCACACAAATTTTAACAATTACTCTTTACAGTCTGTTTATGTAGGTGTCGGTGAGGCAAAAACATCAATTAGCATCAAATTCAGTGACATTCGGTAGTCTAACAGCGATGTTCCAGCATTTAGTTTACTGTAGGAGTTTACATTTTTAGACTACACTAAATTTGTTCGAGTTGCTGGCGCAGTAGCATTTTGCATATAGTTATTTCTGTTAGATCTGTATTTAAGTTTTCTGTGAATTTCTAAAGTTGTGACATTCCACACAATGGAATTCAGAATTCAAAAGCTGAAAAATTACTTGTTTGATCAGGTCATGATCATCTGGATTATGCACGAATATTGAATACACTGATTATGATTCTGACTTTGAAACAGACAACAGCAAAGTGGTAATGCTTTAGAGGGGATTAGGAACAATCTTTACATGTGATGTAATTAAAATTTATAAAAGATTATGTGGTATCCTCACATCAATTCATGTCATAGATAGTTTATTATGTATCTTGTGATCTTTAGATTGTAATTCTATTTGTTTAACATTAATTAATTTATTTTTTGTTTAAACTATTTGCCGTGGACTGTAAGAAACAAATCGGAAAAATTAGACAACTGGAAAGGTTTAATAGTTGGAAAAAAGGACATTTGAGTGAGCAGATCTAAGAAACATGTTTTGACAATACTAAAGTCCAAGAAATATGTTTTGATAATGTCAGTGTTTAAGGAAAATATGTTTAAATTTCATTCTACCTTTAATGTGTTATCAACAGGCTGTTTGTGATGTTGGTTAAAAAAAACATAACTTAAGAATCGGACAAATCAATCTCGGAAAAAAAGTCTCTAGAGTACCATCAACCAGTTTTTTTTTAAATGTATCTATAATTGTATAGTTGTCAATTACTAAAAACTGTCATCATCAAAGGTATGATGCCCCCCCCCCCCCCCCCCCCCCAACCCCCAACTCTAGGAACTGTTTGTTCAGACAGATCCTTCAGTTTCGTATGAATGGAGCCTCAATTATCAGGTTATTGGTGTCTGTGAAGAAAGCCTTTACTGTGAGGGGATCAACATTGTCAGGAAGACTGTGTTCTCGGCTCATCTCTGCAGTTTGGGCCCTGTTGCCAGAAGCGACCTCTCGTTTGGCACAAATGACGACTTTTCTATCCTGCGTTTTCACTGTCAGCTCATCTGGTCGAAAGTCATCTATAGGCATCGTCAGCTGAAACTTGCCATCATGGGATGTGATTGTAGGTGTGCTCAACTGTGCTTGTGTTGAGGATTCTGGAAAGATGGGGCCTCCGGGGAAGGTTGAACTTAGAGTGCTGAAAGGGGGTGGTTTAGGGAAGGTAGAGTTTTGTATGTGGGAGGATGGAGATGAGTAGTAAGAATGGCCAATACTCCTAGTTGGGGCACTCTCCAGTATATCCAGCTTACTGAGATCAGGTGGAGGCTTGTATGAGGGCACTACATGATCTGGGTGATTTAGTGGTTCCTCATGGCTATATGTTGACTGGATGAAGGTGGCTGGGGGCCTAGTTGTGCTGCTTGGTGGTGCATGCTGCTGCTGGTTGATGGTGTGAGAATGAACTTGTTGCTTTTGTTGGGAAAATGCTGATGTGGGACCAGATGTAAATGTAGACTGCGGCTTTGAAGACCCCGTGGAAGATGCTTGGTATGAAGATGCAGACTTGGCAATGGTAGGACTGTGAGTGGCACTGCCTGAATCTCTGATAGCACTGTAGATGGGTGCTGGCAATGGAGCATGGACTACCAGGTACCCATCAGGGTTGAGACTGCACTGCAAAGACAATGGGTCCACATCCCTGGGTATATTCACCTCTCTACTATATTCCCTACTGACTGTGGACCCACCACCTTTCTCCTCATGCCTGGCTGAAACCATAATCTTGGTAGAATCCATTTTGACATTCATTTCTTCAGGTTTGTAGTCTCTCATGTTAAAACGCACCTGAATAAGTAAATACATTAAAAGCACTAAAGAAATAAGCAAATGAAGGTTAACATGGAAAAGAACAAGTTCAGAGAAATAAATCTCTTATATGACAAGCTAAAACAAAGCATTCCTATTCATCATATCTTATCATTCCACTTCTGTTAGATGTTGTTGGATGATGTAGTCCTCGCATACCATTTGTGTCAGCACTAATATTTTCAGTTATAATAGTTAATTATTACAATCTCATATCAAAAGTTGCAACAAATTATTTCATACAAATTACTTTATATTGAATTAAATGTGATTGCAACACAGAACGGAGGGGCAGGGGTATTCCTGAGCCTACCAAATGGTAGAAAAATAACACTGTCAGTGGCAACTGGAAAATACTCAAGCAATTTCAGAGGCACTGAGGGCTGCAGTTGAAGCAGTGCTGACAGGCAAAATAAATGAAAGCCAGATAGTCCTGTTTACAGATGCCCTGGCCGTAGTCACAGCACTAAAAAGCCAGAAAAATACTGAACTTAATGATTTAAGAGCAGTACTCTGTCAACTATACCAGCAGTCCGCACCAAAAAGAGTAGTGGTACATTGGGTTCCATCCCACTGTAACATCCAAGGCAACGAGGAGGCAGACAGACTGGCAAAAGAAGGTGCAAGACTACCACAACCAGATTCTAGTGTGACCTACGAAGAGTCCAAAAGGCTTATTAGAGCCAGATACATGGCCAAATGGGAAACAGAACATACTGGCTACACAAAAAATTATGCTTATTACCAGTTGAAAAAAGAGAGCAGGTCGTGGTCTTCAGACTCCGCACAGGCCACAACAGACTGAGGTACCACCTATTCAATAAACTGAAGATAGGTGGCACTGACGAATGCACTTGTGGTACCAGGAAAATGACCGCTGAACATCTACTGCAAAACTGCCCGACAAACGAGGACCAGAGAAAGCACATGTGGCCATCACCAGTGGCAACACTAGACAAGCTCAATGGCAGTGTCGACAGCCTCAGAATGACCGCTGCTTTGTTCGAAAAAATTCAGGTTAACGTTTGACAGCGTACGAAGAAGAAGAAGAAGAATTGAATGTGATTGAATAATAATGGTTTATTCTAAGTAACACTGAAGCAATGGTTATTAAATAGTTAGTTGCAATCACATATAATGAAATAAATAGTGCTCAACATAGACCACTGAAAACTAAAACATTATGTAGAAATTCACATATAATACATAGTTCAACATGGTTCAACTGCCGCTCCACTGATAAATGTGGCCAGTGGAACAACTGCGTGTGGTTTGCGCCCATTACACAAATATTGATTTAATTATCTGTAATTATTTACTATTGACCAAATAACAGAGAGTATAGTTCTTCTGTCATCATGCAGAATTGCTCTGTCTGACATAGCTGCCTTAGTTTGAACACAGCAACAGTATCTCATGAGATATCAGTTGTTCTTGGCTTTTCTAATTAAGAAATTTGTTATATGAAACTTATGATCATGACTCAGAAATGTTACATTATTGCCTGGGATCAAGATGCTGAGCAGTGCATGAGCTGCAGCAGTCAGTGACACAAAGCTGACTGCTAGCATCAGGGCCAGCAAACCAGTGTTGACAAGACCCTTCTACACTTCCACTTGGTCATTCTGGATAACAGGCTGCAACAGAGCAGACTGGCTATGAAGAAGGGATCAGATAGGGCAGGCTAACCCGATACTCAAAAATGCCTGCTAAAGTCAGATGTGCCAGACTGAAAGGTGCTAATATCGTAGTCAAGCTGTCAACTACCACACAACGCATTCTGTTCTCCGGACAACACCCTGCTACTTGCAAAGCACTTTTCAGGGCTTGGTAGCGGGAGATTGAGAATGAACTAAGAAGAAGAAAAAGACAATATTGCCTCGTACATTAAGTGAGGTTTAAAAAGTTGGACAACTCGGATACAGTTTGATCCAAGCATAGAATAGACTAATCCATAAGGTTTCATGAGTCTTTCCCCAATTCCCATATTCCATTATTTTTCTAGCATAGAACAAATATTATTCTATAATCTATAGGCAAACACACCCAGTGCCACATCGCCCCCACAGCTACATGTCACTAGTTGTATATCAATTCTGCTTCTGTACCATTATCTATTCCATAATGTTAGACCATTCAGATTTTTCTCTGTCTGTCCTCTATTATTTCTGTGGTCGCAATATATTGTAACCATCTTCTTCTCAAGACTATGCCCAAAAATGCAGCTTTCTGGTGTGTATAATAATTTTCCTATGTTCATTCTCATCCTTCATGGTATTTTAATTAGTCTTTTCAGTTGTGAATGAGCCTTGTAACATTCTACAATAACATCATATAACTGTGACTAACAGTGATTCTCATGTCTGTTTACTTATTATCTGTCTCACTCCCATATGAAACTCTGCTCACAAGAGAACTCTATTTCGTATTTATATAAAGAAATATATGATACAAAGAACACTTTTAGTTATCAGACATGATGTTCTTTGTTAGGTCATAAATATTTAACTGTTAGGATTTGAACTTGTTTTAATTATAAAATATATTTTTATGCTGTATTTTGAACAAAAATAGTTCTTAGACATAACTAACTTTGTCTTAATTCTATTTACTCTAAAGCCTGCATTTTCACTTTCTATTAAATCAGATCCTGGTAGTTTTTCCTTCCTTTCCATTTTGCTGTTGAGTATTATACAAACCAAAATTTGTCTAAGGTGTCTATTGATTTTCTGTTGTTTGGTGTATAAGTGTACTGAGTGTTTAGTTTGTCGTTGCAATGGTTCACTATATTATTTATTCAAGTGACTCAGGTTTCGTAACTTTTATTAACTGATTCACTCCAAAGAGTCAATATATTGGTTTACAAACTTTCTTACAATGTCACAGAACCAATATATTGGCTTGAACTATTAGTAATGATAATAATATGTTTGCTTAAGCATCTAAGGCTGTTGGTCCGGTCAGACACATCTGCGACCCACTGCTGCAGCCTGGTACCAAGCCTCATTCAGAGCGGAGGGGGAGGCTACTTTCTGCTGGAGCCTTACTGCGAGGACGGCCTTTTCTGCACCTCCAGCCATTCAGGGAAAGTCATTTGTCACCGAGGAATGACCTGTGAAGTATCCTGTGAGCCAGGGTTTAATTGTTCAGCCGTATGACATGACCAAATAAAAAAACTTGATGACAGTTGAGTATTTCCGAGACTGGGAGGAGGCCTGTTTTAGTAGAGACCTCCGCGCTGTGGATGTATTCATGCCATTGTATACCCAGGATACGCTGCTGTTTGCGCATGTGGAAGTCCTCTAATCTCAATGAGCAATATTTTTGAGCCGTAGAGTTGGACTGAGACCACACAAGACTGGTAGACGCTGACCTTTGCCCCAAGGGAAATGTTGCTGTTACTTCATACACGTCGGAAGTCACGCATATGCAGCTAGTTTGATCCACTAAGACATATCGGGACCACTGTGTAAATCTGATGATATCATGCTACTGAGATAGATGAATTCTTCTGTGCCCTCTGCCGTGTGACCGTAAGTTTTAATAGCAAAATAAACGGCTGTTTTCATGGCAGCTTGGCTAACAGGGTGAAGGATTGATGTGATCCCCATAGTAGTGAGCAACATGAATAGCACAACTGCCTAGAGGACCCTGGTCCACCTTCATCAGCATGCTCAGAAAGCTACTGCAACTAAACGTCCTTTTCAGGGCGCACAAAAGAGTAAACCTGCTAATTATGGGCATTCGAAACAACAATATCTATTCTGAGTCAGTGAACTGTACAAAGATATGTAACCGTCTTCCATAGATAACAAATTGTTATTTTGCAAGAAAAGCCTGCAGAAATGTTTGTCACTACCTACCTTAAATACTGGTTGCCCTTTCTCATCCTTTTCAATGATTGCTTTTCCATCATCAGCTTCAGAAATCCTCCCAGAAACACGTGCAGGAAGTCTGGACAAAGTTCCTGTACCCTGAAGACTGCCAAATTCTGAGCTATCTGGACGGAGATGAAAAAACTCTTTCCTCATTTTGTCAATCTCATCCTCCCATTCCCTGCAATGAAAAGATTGATTAGATACTCAATCAAGATGGAAAAACCATATTATGTTGAGTATTAAAGGTCAGATACAATGCAGTAAGAGATATTATAATCATATCTGAGACTGGTATATCTTACTTACTTACTTAGTTGCTCCTCTTCTACAGTGAGGTGTAGAGGTTTGCCAGAGAGAGCGCCAAACTGCTCTATCCGCCGTCTTTTTCCTGGCCTCTTTCCAATCCAGCCCTCTGTCACTTAGGGACTGTCGTATGTTGTTTTCCCAACATACTTTGGGACGTCCTGGGGGGTCTGCGTCCTTGACTTTTTTATCTCCCATGACCGCTTTGGTATCCAATTTTCTTCCATTCTACAGACATGGCCAAACCACTGTAGTTGGGACTGCTCCACTCGTGTCTGCAGGGGTTGGACTTCAAGATTGCTACGTATTGTCTGGTTACGGATCTTGTCCATTTTCGTCACCTGAACCACCTTTCTGAGTTACCTCATTTCTAAAGTTTGTAGTTGCCTTTCTTGGGCTGTGGTCCTTACCTATGACTCACATCAGGACAGGTACATAAGTCGAGTGGTATACATCCATTTTTGTTTTCCTGCTTATTTCTCTTTTGCTGAGAAATCCTCTGTTTATTGCATGGAAAAGTCTACCATCTGCTGCCCTTTGTGCAGTTAACTTTTCTTTGATTCCTCCCCTGCTGTCTATTACCCCTCCTAGATATTTAAAGTTGCTGACCTGCTCTAGTGCTTGTTTTCCCAGGATTATCTGATGTCTCTTCTAATCTCTGGCGATCACCATGGTTTTTGTCTTGGAGTTGCTGATGTGCATTCCTCTCTTCTTTAACTCTTCTTCCCAGACCTGTAAATTGATCTGGAGATGTACCTCAGATTTCGTCATCAGGGCCACGTCATCTAGCATTGCATAGCTCCGATATGTAACTTGGTTTCATCTTCCAGTACCCACCTTTAAACTTTTTGTCCGTTCCTTGCAGGCTTTGATGACTTCATCCTTGAGGAATATCAAAAGGTACGGTAATAGAATGTCACCCTGTCTTACTTTGCTAGTGTTCCTGAACTCTCCTGACTTTTGATTTGATGTTCGCACATAATTTCTGCATGTTTTATAGAAACTGTATGGCAGAGATCAGGGGTCCTGGGATGTTCTTCCTTGTCAGGCACTCCTAGAGTTTGTCCCAAGAGACTTTATCAAATGTTTTCTCCAAATCAAAATCCTCCTTATCATACTCAAGAGCCTTTTCTCTCAGCTGTCTTAGTGTAAAGATAAGGTCCTGAGTACTTCTGTTTGTCCTCAGCTGTCTTAGTGTAAAGATAAGGTCTTAAGTACTTCTGTTTGTCCTCAGCTGTCTTAGTGTAAAGATAAGGTCTTGAGTACTTCTGTTTGCCCTCAGCTTTCTTAGTGCAAAGATAAGGTCTTGAGTACTTCTGTTTGCCCGAAACCCACATTGAGTTTCGTCCATATTTCACTCTTCTAGACCTCTCAATCGCCATTCTAGAATCCTAGAGTAGACTTTCCCGAGGACACTGTGAAGGGAAATACCTCTGTGATTTTCAAATTGTTGATTGTCAGCCTTTTTAAATATTGGTATTATTATGGCAACTTCCCAATCTCTTGGTATCTTCTTGTGGCGCCAAGCTGTCTTGATAATCTTACTAAATAGTATCTCTCCTACCGCTCCCATGTATTTAACCATTTCTGGTGTTAAACCATTATGTCCTGCTGCTTTACCAATCTTAATTTTCTCCAATGCTACCTTTAGTTCTTCCATTGTGATATTATCATTTCCCTCCATGGCTCCCTCTTCTTGAATTGGGACTGTTAGTTCCAGAGCTTGATTTTCCTCCCACTCCAAGGAGATCTGAGAAATATTCTTTCCATCTGTTCATTACCTCTTCTGGGCCGTTCGGGCAGCGCACCTTGTTTACCTATAAAAAATTTCAGGGGGCATTCCTTTTCCTTCCTCATGTTCTTTAGGGTCCTGTAGAATAGTTTCGGGTTTTCTCCAGCATTATTTTCTATTTTCTCTCCAAATTCCTCCCAGGATTTCTGTTTGGCCTTGAGCAGTCTTCTTTGCTTCTGTTCTAAAATTGACATATTCTTTATATTTCTTTGTTTGTTGTTCTGTATTCCTAAAGTAAAGTAAAGTAAAGTAACCCATAGCCTTACTGCCGTAGGGTTGGGAGATGTTAGTAATCGCACATTTCAAAGGCTCGGCTATATGAGGACAGTAGCCATCTCCTCTCCCTCACCGCTTTTACTTTCCAGACTGAACAGGTACCCATTTAAGGCTGGGTCGACTCAGGCACCGTTGCAGTATGAAAAAACAGTTCCACCTCAACTGGGGAATGAACCCAGGACCACTCAGATGCGAAGCCAGCTTGCTAACCACTGCGCTATGCGGCTCTCTGTATTCCTAGCCCCTAGGTATTGCTTCCATGCCTTTTTCTTTTCTTGTATTATTCTTTTCACTTCTTCTGTCCAGCATGGTGTAATCTTTCTCTTCCACCCTTCTCTGGTTTGACCGCAGACCTCTACTGCAGCCTCTTTGAGGATGTCTTTGTATTTTACCCAGAGCATTTCCATATCTTCTTCATATTGTTCTATCCTTCCTATTGCTGTTGTTATGAGCCCTTGGTATCTCCTCTTAACATCTGGTTCTCTTAGTTTGTAAGCCTTAATTTTATTTTTTCCTCATGTGTTATAATGTTTCTTGCTTGTTGATGGGTGTTGCCTGGCTAGATAACTTTTTCGATTTCTCTCTTTATTTTTACTAGGTAGTGGTCGCTTCCTATCTCTGGTCCTCTGAACACTCTAACATTCTTCACATGCTTGAAATCACTTTTCCTCACTATTGCATAGTCAATTATGGATCTTTTAGTTCTTGTCGGCTCGCATCTTGTGTATGCATGGATACGCTTGTGTGGAAACCTTGTATTTATAATAACAGGTTTTGTTCTCTGCAGAATCTCAGCAGTCGTTTTCCATTGTCATTTAAGACATCTTCTCCATACCTACCGATCACTCCATCCCATCTAGAATAGTTGTTTTCAACTCTTGCGTTGAAGTCTCCAATGAGAAGTATTTCATTTTGGCAATCGTCAACAGTCCTTTGAAGGAGCTCATAAAATTCATCTTTTATGTCAGTGCTCTCATCTTGGTTTGGTGCATTCACAGTGATGATATTCATTTTACTATCCTCCTCTTGTAGACCTAACTACATGAGTCGTTTTGAAATGAACTTCCATCCATTAATGTTTGCTTTTTTATTACTATCCAATATACAGCCCACACCTGCCCTGGCTCTTTCAGTCATGGGAACTCCGCTGTAGAGTAACATGTTGCCGTCATGGTCCAGAATGCCCTGTTCCTTTTTCTTTGTTTCTGTAAGTGCCAGGATTGTCAGTTTTGCCTCATCTCCTCTATTAGTTAATTTTCTTTTCTGTTAATACTTCTTACATTCCATGTTCCATAAACCGTGGTCCTTATTTCACCCTTATCATCAGTCCAGTTTTCTCTATGGTTTGACTTGTAATCGTTTGTTAAGACAAACAGGTGATTAGCCTGTAGTGTTTTTGCATGGTGAAGGGACTGCCTCCTTACAGTCTCCATGACTGCTGACCCGCTTTTGTCCACGACTGCTTATTTATTCGCAGCTAACCTGCAAATTAGGAGGCCTTTCAGCAATTTGCAACCCTGCTGACGCGCCTGGTAGAAGGTAGGTTCCTCCTCCAGGGACAAGCATATCTGAGATTTATAAATAATCTCATAATATAAATGTATACATAGTAATATATTTTAATAACATGTCTACATAAATTTAAACTAGATGTTAGAAAGCCTCTCTTGTGGCTTACCAATCATCACCTATGCTTGAACACCTGAACATCAGCTTGTTCAACAAAATAGCTTTTCTCAAATATTTTAGACTTAGTATTTTATTAAATATCATATATTTCCATTAGCTGATGACACAGACAACAGGATTAGCTGTTGAATAAGTCATGCCCAAAATAGTAAGTGTTTTAGTTATAAAAGTTTCACAAAAGCACATGAGTGGCAAGGTCTATATCTTGTCTAAGTTTGTACTCATTCTGATTGCATACCTGTCACCCTATAAGGTTTGACGATAGTTTCTTATTTTCCCAAGAATTGACATGTAAGTCTTTTTTACATAATGGACAGATAAATATATGATTACATTGTGAGTGCTAATGTTTTTGTTTTAAATATTTGGAGTCTCCTTCATTTCATTTTTTAAAATGAGGTTTCACCAAGGTCAGGCCACTTGAAACAACCAATGAAATTATCTCAAAACCAGCATATTTTCAAATGAGCAATGTGCAGTTTGTTTTATATGTCTTTCATCAATCTCTAAGTGTTTGTTGCTTTTGAAATCTTCTTCTTCTGCCTTCGTTCTCAATCTCCCGCTACCAAACCCTGAACAGAGCTTTGCAAGTAGTAGGATGTAGTCCAGAGAACGGAATGCATTGTGTCACAAGTTTACAGCTTAACCACGATACTTTTGCACCTTTCGGTCCAACACTTCCGTCTTCCGCAGTATATTGAAATCTTAATCTGATATAGTATATAAATATAAATTGGTTGTGTAAGGTTTGTACTTGTGATTGAAAGACTTATTGATCAGATTTTCCTCTCAAGAGGCTGATAGATATAGGATGTTGCCAAAAAACCTTTAATTTATTTTTATTTTTTAAAGACTATATTAATTTACTTAGTATTTAGACAAACTATTATGTCTAATATTATTATTGCATATTGTTAATTTCTCTCGACCTCACACCATATAGATATGGCGCTGCCACTATCCTAAGTCTTCAGCCGCTGTTCTATTAAACAACAAATACTTTTATCTGGCACTATTTAGCAAGCGAGTAACTGATTTAGACAACTCTTTTTCTGTAACTTTTACTTGACACTCAGAAGTATCAACTTAAATACACGTCAATGTTTATAAAATTCTCAAACTCATTTTAAAATGACACAAAAACAAACATTCAACATTATTTATATTGACAACTCAAAGTTTAAATGATCAAGTGCGGAAATCAAGGCATGTTAAACATATCATCCTTAAACCGATTTTGTGCAATAACAGACAAAGCATTTTATATGTTTAATGATCTGGGACAACAACAGATATAATATGTAACAGTAAGGTGAAGTATTAGCTATGACCTGGGTCAATAATATACCAACCTCCCAGGTTGAGACCAGCTTGACAAAGGATCTCTGAGAATGAAAACAAATGGCTGATATCAATTCTGAACAAATGTAAGTTGTGTTTATCCTTAACCAGGTTGTAATTAATAGTTTACTGCTGCTATTGGTACAATAGAGAAGCTATTCCAGAGATTTAATTCATTTCTTGACATTGCATCTTTTCTAGATAAGTTGATAAGGTTACATAGTGATGATATGAACATTTTCATAACTTGTAGATAATAAGATTGTTAATAGGTTAATATCGTGCATATGTTGTAGTTACAGCAAACATGATATATATATATATATATATATATATATATATACACGGTTGTATTCAGATTATGAAGCACTTTCTGGACTAGCATTATGAAGTTAAATTATACCAAGGGCGAGTACCTATTTCAATTTAAATGTTTTTATTTTTCATTGTTTTGTCCCTTGTTTAATTTTTACGGGTAAAAATAAAAACAAGGAAAAGGAGACACGGGTGGGAAGGATGTGGTACATGAAAAAAATATAATTTTCGTACCTTCTTCTTCTCTCCATATCTCTTTCCATATCTTCCCATATCTTTTTCTGCCGATCCTCAAAGTTATATGTGTCTTTAGTGATAGGAATGCGAGTGGACATAACTGAACTGGTCAAGTTCGGGCGGTCCTACTGAACACAACTTTCTGATTTTCAGTTTCACAAATTTCCCGCGGACTTGTGAGAAGAACAGCTCAAGTTCACGAATATTTGACTCACTCAGAACAATTAATAACAATTCCGGCAGTAACAAGTTCGTGTAGCTCTTCTATTCAAATGCCAGAGATTAATATCAATGACGATTAAGAAAGCGCTCAAAGATTGATGCTGCAGTGTTGTGTCGTCTGATGTTTTTGCTTTATGCTGACGTCTGAAAGTGAATCAAAAACATTGATACTGATCAGAAAATTTGCAGATAAACTGATAATGAAATATCGATTAAGCATAAATAAATATTACACATTTTATACATGGGAAAACGGTAGAGGTACTCTCTTAGTAGACACTGTCGTTGATGGCGAAGTGTTTGAGACGTCATTATTTTAGGTCTCAGCTTAGACATCTTTAATGAGTTCCGTATTCGTTTCTGATTCTCAATCATTGCTTCGAACGGTACAGAAGGGGTGGCTATGACGAGTGGGTAGCAGACATAGAGGCTTAGAACCTTCGTGTGGATCTACTGTCCTGGTCATGCTGGGGTTTGCGAAAATGAAAGACATCCTGGTCTTATGGGCATCCGTGGTGTTGTCATTAATAATGGATTGAGATGAAACTTTCAAGTTGATCAATTACCTCCTCGGCAACAAGGTGAACAGACAATGCCTAGATTGCAACGTTTTGAAATGATACCAGGAACCAGCAGAAAGTGGCGCCTGAAAGGACGGAGTACGAGTGTGCACAACCAGCTAGCTATGGGTAAACATCAGTATCTACGCTCTTCGCCATCTTCTGAGAAGAACTGAGCGCCTATATGTCCGCACAGAGTGCAAAGGGCACGATTCTTTGCAGAACAGGTCTCATCTAGTTTGGAAGTGGAGTGACTATTTCCTGTTCGCGGTGCCTTGTCTCACAAAAACAGGCAGCTAGGTACCAATTTACAACTGGGCAGAGTGTCTTTACCGGAGAGCGAACAAACTATTTTTACGATCACTAGCCAAGACTATGTCGACACTGCTACTCAGACCCTCATTGGCATAGATACAAAGTAAAGTGTCCAGATAGTATGCCGTTCTTCTATCCATTAATCTTCATTGTTAAGATCGATTCATTAAGTGACCTGCCAGTTGGTGTTGACGATCATGAATCTCCATTTTTTCTGTGTCGTTTATCAGTTCCTGCATTGATTGTTTCCCATGCCATTCCATCAAGTTGCCCAATATTTACTCTTTTACCTCCCTCTGTCTTTATGCCCTTCCCGTTGTCCGTGTGTGTTCCAACCCGCCCGTTTTTATGATATGCCCAAAATAGAATGACTGCCTTATTCTGATTTTTGCCATAAGCTGGCTCTTCATGCACCAAGTTATTAGTATTTTTTTTATGTACATGAAATTCTCAAAATAAGATACATATCTATCACACCTTAACCACTCATCACTCCAACATGGTCAAATGTTTTCATTCCAAGAATTCCGCTAATTTCGATAAAAAGATAATTTATTTCCGTGACATAACACAATTTATAGTACACGCGATTCGGTAGTAAATTCAAATGATCGTGTTGTCAGTAAAACAAAATGTCGTACGTCAGGGGATTCGATCCGTTGCCATACTTGTCAGCAGACAGGCACTGTAACCATTCGCCCACTAGATTCTAAATTTTTTTAGTCGACTAACAGCGTTGCCTGGTATTTAAGTCACATTGCAAGTTGGCCAAGCAAATTGGACCTTGAATGTTATATTTGCCGGTAAATAACATACGGAATATTTTCATATAATCTGTAAAGCAAAAAAGGCAGCGTTGTGAAATATGTTGGACTGGTCTACAAATCATTCATATAATTTTCATAGCGTTGTGTTCCGTGTACACAATATTCTAAGACATTTACAAGTTACAAATACATTTTCTGATACGTCACCATATATTTAAAAGTAGATGTAGGTAAAAAAAAAAAAAAGCACCACAGGACAGGCAAACATTTCTAACATGTTATTAATATATAGATAATGTATATGTATTATATATTTTAATGTGTCAGTGTAGTATAGTTTATTTATTTATCTCATATGTAGATCGGAATTCCATGTGAGATTCCGTGGCGAAGTGCTTAAGCCGTCGGCCTCGTGATCAGGTGGTATGGGTTCGACTCCGGACTCTGCCGTCTTTTTCACGGTTACTTGAGGCGGAGTCCTCTGCATCTCGTAGTCACCCCCTAGTCGTCTTGTCCTTGACTTGCCACTGGGGTCGGGCGGCACGAGACGAGAGAGTGAGGATAAAAAGTAGCGCAGTTAATCCTTACTAAAAGTAGCGCTAGCAAAATAAATTATGCCATCATCATCTACGATGGACGGCGGCCTTTGCCTTTGCTTTAATGTATATCTCAATCATTACCTGCATGAGGCGACTGCCGGTGTATGTTCCTGAGTGTGGAAGTGTTTTCTCGTTTGACACACGATCTAAGTGTGCTGTGCCAAGAATGTGGTTTGGTAGCTGCCAGAGAGAAGTACAACTGGCCTGGCTTGAATTACAGCTGAACGATAACATCGAGTAAACATTCGGTGATAATTTCTTTAGGTGAATTTCCGTGACATATGAGCTTCGTCCACGTGAGTGGAGAAAAACACGAGTCGGTAAGACAAGATAAAGTCTGGCTTTATGGGAATATAGAGTGAGCTCTTAAGTAAGGATGGAGAGAAGTACGAGTCAGTAAGGATGGCGTGAAGCACGAGTCAGTAAGGATGCAGAGAAGTACGAGTCAGTAAGGATGGAGAGAAACACGAGTCGGTAAGGATGAAGAGAAGTACGAGTCAGTAAAACAAGCTAAAGTCTGTCTTTTCGATTTTTTAGGGTGAGTATGTCAGAAAGGATTTCTTCTGCTTCTCCTGTTTTTCTTCTGCTTCTCCTTTTTTCTGCTCCTGATTCTTTTTTCTTCTACTTCTTCGTCTTCTTCCTTTTCTTCGACGTACGTCCCTAAAAAGACGTTTTGACGTTGTGTCGATGATCTGAGCGAGCCCCGATTTCTACACCTTTCGGCCCAACACATTCAATTTCGGCGGGCTTTTATGGGTATCGGGTTTGCCTTCCCGCTGCGAACCCTATCTTTTAGCATAACTACACCAGTGCAGTTATATTCATGGGACGCTACTTGAAGGTACAGTATAGTCTTCGTCAGCTCTGGTTTGCTGAACCTGATGCCAACAGCCAGCTATAAGTCGCTGGCTGCTATCAGCTCATTCACCGAGCTACATCTTTGGCCCCTGTTAGACTTCAAATGTAAAACAAAAGTGAATACAATATTATATGTCGCGAGTATAGTGCATATAACTAAGCTCTATCGCATACATCGTGTTGAATGGTCAGATCAGGTTGTGTTTTAAATATCATAGACTTGTAATAAATAATACGACGATAGCCAATACAGCTGAAGATCAAGTAGAGAAAGTGGACATGGGTAGAGCACACCCTGGGGAAGTAACTTACCAGCATAACCAAAAATTCGCTTAATTGAAACACGCAAGGTGAAGGGAGCAAATGTAGACCAATGAATACGCGGTGAAAAATAATGATAAAGCTAAAGCATCAGGAGACTCAAAATGACGACTAAAAACAAAGAATTGGTGTAGAGTACCCAGCACAGTCCTATAGTACAATATACTCAAAAGGTAAAATTAATCTTCTTCTTCATCTGCGTCCGTCCTTATTTTTCTTCTGCGTTCAGCCTTTTTGGTCATGCTAGATCTTCAGTCCCGTCTCTAGAACGGCCCTCAGTCCTCTCCAGATCCAGGTGGCAGCGCCACAGTTTCTGTGTCACCTTGGCTCTTTCTAGCCACGTCTGACATCGTAGGGCTTTGTGTATTGGGCAGTTCTGTAGGATGTGTTCGGGGATCTGGACTCCGGTTCCATATGGGCAGTCACTTGTGTGTGATATCTTGAGTCGATGTAGGTGATCCAATAGTCTACAGTGACCTGTTCTCATGCAAAAGAAGGTAGTTTGTTCGTGTCTGTGGATCTGGTGGATTGGGTCAGGTCTATTGCACACTTTCATGTCTTTCTTCTATTTTGAATTGTATTGACTGTGTGTGATAGTTTTTGCCTCTCGGTAGGACACTGCATGGATTAGTTGCTGCGTCTTGCTATCTGCTTTAGACACGACATCAGCTCTCTCATTCCCTGGTATTCCACAATGGGAAGCTAGCCACTGAAGAGCTACTGTCGCCGGTCTTTGGATTTTGTGTCGTAGTTTGCAGCTAGGCTACTATATCTGCGCATTTCGGCCCAACACATCAAATTTTAGCTGGCGTTTGTTGTGTAACCGAGGTTGCCTTCTCACTGCTATCTCTATTATCTTGACAAGACTGGGGAACTAAAACACTAGTCCGGTCAGCCACAACACACATACCACGACGTCGCGTCAGGGTCAGGCACAACACACAGACCAGGACGTCGCGTCAGGGTCAGGCACAACACACAGACCACGACGTCGCGTCAGGGACAGGCACAACACACAGACCACGACGTCGCGTCAGGGTCAGGCACAACACACAGACCAGGACGTCGCGTCAGGGTCAGGCACAACACACAGACCAGGACGTCGCGTCATGGTCAGGCACAACACACAGACCACGACGTCGCGTCAGTGTCAGCCACAACACACAGACCAGGACGTCGCGTCAGGGTCAGGCACAACACACAGACCAGGACATCGCGTCAGGGTCAGCCACAACACACAGACCAGGACGTCGCGTCAGGGTCAGCCACAACACACAGACCAGGACGTCGCGTCAGGGTCAGCCACAACACACAGACCAGGACGTCGCGTCAGGGTCAGCCACAACACACAGACCAGGACGTCGCACCAGGGTCAGGCACAACACACAGACCAGGACGTCGCGTCATGGTCAGGCACAACACACAGACCACGACGTCGCGTCCGTGTCAGGCACAACACACAGACCAGGACGTCGCGTCAGGGTCAGGCACAACACACAGACCACGACGTCGCGTCAGGGTCAGGCACAACACACAGACCACGACGTCGCGTCAGGGTCAGGCACAACACACAGACCACGACGTCGCGTCAGTGTCAGGCACAACACACAGACCACGACGTCGCGTCAGGGTCAGGCACAACACACAGCCCACGACGTCGCGTCAGGGTCAGGCACAACACACAGACCACGACGTCGCGTCAGGGTCAGGCACAACACACAGACCAGGACGTCGCGTCAGGGACAGGCACAACACACAGACCACGACGTCGAGTCAGGGTCAGGCACAACACACAGACCAGGACGTCGCGTCAGGGTCAGGCACAACACACAGACCACGACGTCGCGTCAAGGTCAGCCACAACACACAGACCAGGACGTCGCGTCAGGGTCAGGCACAACACACAGACCACGACGTCGCGTCAGTGTCAGGCACAACACACAGACCACGACGTCGCGTCAGGGTCAGGCACAACACACAGCCCACGACGTCGCGTCAGGGTCAGGCACAACACACAGACCACGACGTCGCGTCAGGGTCAGGCACAACACACAGACCAGGACGTCGCGTCAGGGACAGGCACAACACACAGACCACGACGTCGAGTCAGGGTCAGGCACAACACACAGACCAGAACGTTGCGTCAGGGTCAGGCACAACACACAGACCACGACGTCGCGTCAGGGTCAGACACAACACACAGACCACGACGTCGCGTCAGGGTCAGGCACAACACACAGACCACGACGTCGCGTCAGGGTCAGGCACAACACACATACCACGACGTCGCGTCAAGGTCAGGCACAACACAGAGACCACGACGTCGCGTCAGGGTCAGGCACAACACACAGACCACGACGTCGCGTCAGGGTCAGGCACAACACATAGACCAGGACCACAATTTCTCTTCCATGTAGCGTGACCAGTTGTTTTTAAGGCAGTCTGGCTGACGAGATGTGGACCGATGTGATCCCTATAGTAGTGGGCGTCATGCAGATAAAGCCAAGCATAGCATAACAAACTGGAGGATCACGGTCTCCACCTTCATCAGCACGCTCAGGATGTGAAGAAAGCTACTACAACTTTCTACTTAACGCCCTTTTCAGGGCTCACAAAAGAGTAAACCTACTCATTGTGGGCATTAAACAACAACAATTTTAACAAGACTACACTAGTGCAGCATGTTTCCAGAGCTCCCGCTTGAAGACTGAATATGGTTTTGTCAGTCTCTGCCTGCCGAAGACAAATGTGTCACACCGAAAGGTACAAATATCGCAGCCACGCTGTAAACTAGCGACATAACGCATTCCGTTCTCCGGACAACATTTTGCTACTTGCAAAGCCTATTCAGGGTTTGGTAGTGGGAGATTGAGAATGAACGCAGACGAAGACATAGAAGTCAGTCTCTGGTTCGTTGTCTCTGAAACAAGCAGACAGCTACGAGTCCATGGCTGATGTCAGCTCATTCGCTGTGTTATAACTGCGGCCCCAAGAAAGTCTAAGTTAAGTTGAAGCTAATATTGAGATAAAGGGATGAATTACGAAGAATACAAGTGATAAACACAATGTAAGTTTGTTAGACTTATGATGGCATGGACAAGACACTCCACCAAGGAAGGAAAGAAGAATGCACGGTATTGTTTGAGATTGTTAGTTTTAAGGTGTCATAGATGAGGCATTCCACCAAGGAAGGAGAGAAGGATTCATGATATTAGAAAAGGGTGTTAGGCTTAAGGTACCATAAATGAGTCACTCCACCAAGGAAAGAGAGAAAAATAAGTATATTATATGAGGTTTTTAGGCTTAATGTGCCATAGATGAGGCACTCCACCAAGAAGAAAGAAGAATACACGACCAACAGAAACTACTGTTCGACTTTATGGTTATCTACAAAAGGAAAACAAGTTTGACATTTGTTTAAAAATCTACATAACGCCGGATGAAGCCTGCCAGAGAATGTGGGTTGTGAAAAACCTCAGAAGAATCTTCTCAGAAGGATCTTGACTCAGAAGGATCTTGACTCAGAAGGATCTTGACTCAGAAGTATACTATAAGAAATCACGATGCTCCAGTCCTTTGTTAAAGCCTTTAGACCGGACCAACAATAAATCATTATTTTCGCTCCCAGGGGACGGCGTGACCTAGTGGTTAAGTGGCACGGCTCATGACCCGAAGGTGCTGGGTTCGATCCCCATCACAGCACCGGCCGTTACCCCGGGGAAGCAAACCCTTAGAAAATGCAGGAGGAAGCAGACCCTTACATAAAATGCATGCTGAAGTCGGATGCACTGGACCTACAGGCGCAAAATAAAAACCACAGTGCAACACACACCGCCTTGGGGATTAGAGAAATAAGGCGAACGCAAACAAAAAATTGTTTCACTCCCCGTGAAGACTAAGACTGCCTCAACAGTTGCTCACCGACAAATTATATTTTGGACTGTCTCCATCAGTTACACTGAAACCCTTCCATTCGACTGATTCTCTTTCTACTGATCTTTGTATGGTTTTCATTAAATTTACCTTTACCATAGAAAATAGTGTCTGTATATTCTGGCGGGTTGCTCCTTGGCGCTATAACTATATATCGATCCTTATAGTGATCTGTTCCATGTGCGAGGTCTGATTTTTTTTTAAAATGGTAATCGACCTTATTTATTTATTTTTTTAGTAATCCATTTGCTGTTCTGGGGCGGAAAAAAGTGTGGCATGCGATCTTGATATCTTCTGAGCATCTGTGATTTTTGTCCAGAAAATGCACCCGCGCCCCTTTCAAGTCACTGCCAGGCTGCCATGGTAGCCGCATTGGTGCACGCGCTAATTGCATTTGTGTTTCGAGACAAAAAGACTGAATGTGTTGAGCAAAGAAGTTGCATTATTTGTCAAAAACTCGGTGAAACGCAATCTTAGACTATTCTTCTTCTTCTCTCCGCTCGTTCTCAATCTCCGGCTACCAAGACCTGAGAAGGGATTTGCAAGTAGCAGGATGTAGTCCGGAGAACGGAATGCGTTGTGTCGTTAGTTTATAGCTTGACTGCGATATTTGCACCTTTAGGTCCGACAGAAGTGTGTAAGGGATAGTACCTAACGGTGAGAGGCAGCCACATCCTTGATGGCCAGGATCCTATTTGGTTCCCCCCACTTCTGTCTAGCTCACGTATGGCTCCTAGAGTCTGCCTGTGTACGGCAGCGCCATCCCCCGGGCAACGGCTTTGGCTGGCCGGCTAAACTACGTGAGTGAAACGACAAGAAGGGGAGTCCACCCCTGACAAGTACACACAGCTGCTGGTGGAAGAGGCGGAAGATCGATCTGTGCGACGACTCTAAAAGCGGGAGCTGGAAACGCCTGGTATCGGGCTAAGCGCGCACCAGAGACCATAGTCGGTAAGCGGCCAGAGCAACGTTCAGAAAGCAATGGCAAACTACTGGATGTAAAAGAAACTTATGACAGTCGAGAAAACCGAAACTCGAAGATCTAATGGTGAGGCCCTCAGGCCAGGCAGATCATCGACGCCAACTGGGGAAGAGGCCGATTTCAGAGTCAGTACAAGTAATAGAGATGACGGCCTAAAGCCTGACTGCATTTCAGTGGACGACTCTGAAATGGGACTAAAAACAAAACTATTAATAGGCACCTGGAACGTCAGGAGCCTATACCAGGGCAAGTTGTTCATGATCGGAAGAGAAATGAAGAGAACCGATATAGAGATTCTTGGAGTCTCTGAGCACAGATGTGACAATAGGAAGTGGATGACAAGTGAACAAATATCTGACATTTTGATCTGTTATTCTTGACTGCACTATTTGAAACCTGATCTGCAAAAAACAAGGACTTGTTTTATAAAGTAAGATCATGCTGAAGCCGGATGCACTGGGACGACAGGCGCAAAATAAAAACCATAGTGCAACGCATACCACTTTGGGGATTAGAGAAATAAAGCGAACGCAAACAAACAAACAAAAACAAAAATGAGAAAAAAATTAAGTAAGACATGGATGTCTCAGAGCTCTGGCGTTTCTATCTGCTCCATCTATGTAGTTATTTGAGTTTATAGTGGTTTTCAATATCTTTTGTTTTTGCTTAGCTGGTTCCCATTCCAGAACCAGATGAGCGTGCTGGTTGTTTCGTACAATTTTAGTATGTGTCCAGACAGTTTTCACATTTTCATATTACTTTGCCATAGGTATTGCTATTTCGCCTGAGTGCGTAGTACAACCTACGATGTTCCTTTTTCAAACACAAGTATTGGTCTTCAAATCCGATAAACACTACATCTGTTTTTAAATCACACAGCCATGTCAGCGATCACTAGTTCTATGAATATTTGCTTTGATTCTCTTGGTCTTCGAATGCCCCTTTTTTTTTTTTTTTTTTTTTTTTTTTATTTGGAACTAATTTCCATATGGATTTATGTTTCCATATTTCGGTTGTGTTTCCACGTACTGTAGTGCTCCGCTATACGAACATCTGCTTTACGAACGCCCGCTCACGTAAACGTCTTCAACTATAACCAGAACCTTTGAATACGAACACGAGTTCGCTCTTGCGAACATTTTTCCGAGTTGATCTTCAAAACCAACCTATCAGTCCATTATAAAATTGACCTCACGCCATGTATTCCTTCAGTTTGATTTCGAAAGTCGTGCATAGCACAGTTTCTTAAAATTGTTCGTGTGCATCTGTTATACTCGTATTTGTGCCTATAACATTCTTAACCGTTCCTAAGTTTGGTTTTAAAACTAAATAAGCCTTAAGCAACTTTGTTTGAAAGAGAAGCATGAACTGTTGCAACTATTGGAATCCTCGTGTTCAATCAGGCATATCAATGTCGGTTGCCAGGTAGTCAAAAGCTTTCTTATTTGATCTGGAAATCTTCTAGAAGGTGTCGTCCCGTGTCTTTCTTATTTTGCTTTTCTGGTTTTCATTTGGCTTTTAGTAGTAAGTGTGTTGATTTTTTTTTTTTATTACTACTTACTATGCCGTCTACGGCAATGAACGAGCTGACATCTTGGTCTGGAAGTCACCCATGGTAAAGATTAAAATACTTTACGACATTTTCAGGTCGATCAATGGCCACCTTTTGTGTGACACTGCAATCGATGAACCGGCAGTTCAGAGACTACAAGTTTGAAAAGAAACACTAGGGAGAGACGGCTGAGAGAACGGTGGAGGTGGCTATATAATCTACAAGCTACGGGAACCAACAGTAGCCACACGTTTCCCTATTTCCTGGATGAGTCTGAACATTATTAAAGGCAATATGGTCGACGGTATGACATATCTGACAGCCTGGCATTTAGCTGTGAAGATTACCAGGACATAGAGCATATATTGCTTTCAATGTACGAGTTTCCGCGCGTGATTGTGTGTGCGCGCGCGTGTGTGTGTATGTGTGTGTACGCACAATCTCTATTATTGAACACCTCCGTCTTCATGTGGGGGAAAAAAAGACAAAGGAAGGTCAAATAACACGCGTAGAAGAGACAAGACAAATTAGAAGAAGCTGGAAAGAATTTGAAAAAATTGGACAGGACTGTATGGAGGAGATTGGTTGAAGGTCTATGCAGCCCAAAGTGATAAAATTTACCGTGTGTGTGTGGGTGGGTGTGTGTGTGGGGGGGGGGGGGTTAATCAGTATAATAATATGACGTACAGATAAAAGAAAATGACAAAAATTGCTTAGTGAAAGTGATAAGAGCTCTATCATATACCAATTACAATTGTCGCGGTGTTTATTTTTCTCTTTCACTGCAGGTAATATATCAGGACAAAGCGTACACTGTGCCTAAAGCTTATAATTGAAGAGCAACTTACTCAATGCTAGGCTCTTCTATCTGCATCTGCCTGTCATAAGTAAACAACAGATCTCGCATTCAAACCAAAAAAAAAGCACGTCTCGCTTATATATATAGCGCGTGTTGCCAGTTAGGCAAAAAACAGAACGTGAGTACGTACCCGAAGCACGTTTATGTGCAATTCTGAGCACACAGGTAATGTACCTTCACCCTCACTTGACGGCTGAACTGTACGTACCGTTTGCACAAGGTTAACAGAAAAGCCAAGTTGAACAATTCTTATTTAAACAAACGTAATTAGAGTATTTCTCGTCATTGCCAGTAACAAAGATTACTCGAGGTGTGTCGTTTCGCCCAACTAAACACTTGTATTGTGAATATTAAATGGGCTCTCGTCTTCTGTAATGGGATATAGGGGTCTTTTCTGTGTTGTTACTTAGTTTTTATAGGTGGATAGTCTCGTTAGTCAGTCACCTCTTACCACATAACATGCAGATATGGGCCGGAGTTCGCCTTTCTGGATTCGCTGGCAACGGGTAACCCTCTTTAGTCCCCTCTTGTGGTATCCGCTTTCAGTCATGACTGACTATAGGATTATGAGACCTTAGAGTCTATCCCCTTTCAGTCATGACTGACTATAGGATGAAAAGACCTTAGAAGGAGAAAAAAAACCTCTACTTAGCCTTTCTTATTTTCGTTTTCCTTACGGCGTTGTCGATTCACTTCTCCGTGTTGCAGGAGCGTAAAATGGCCCTTTAGAGCACATTTCAACTTAGAAATGTCTGCAGCTTCGTCTCAACAAGATGTCAGACTCATGTCCAGGGACTTCATATCAAGTTTACACACATATTTGAACCTCAACTGTGGTCGACCGACTGTTCTCTTGCCATCCGCCAACTGTCGATAAAGGATATCTTTGGGAATGCGACCATCGTCCATGCGAAGGACATGACCAAACCATTGTAGTCTTCGCTTTCTTATGAGAGTGTACATGCTTGGCACGATAGTGCACACTTACATTTATCATTCTGTCCCCTATGTAATTCTAAGAATGGGTTGCAGGCGTCATAGATGGAAGGTATTAATGCTCTTCTTTGGCACAGGTTGCACTAGTCTCGATATCATAGGAGCGAGCTGACGACATATACATTTTACACCATGGCCTTGTTTTTAATTGTAAAATTTTGGTTCTCCCAAACACGCGTTGTGAGGCGAATAAATGTAGCAGCAACTTTGCCAATTTGACTGTCTATACCCGAGGTATGTCAATTGGTGCACTGCAGACAGCTCATAATTATGTCCCCTGTAAGACAGTCAGTACATGTAGATATCAGCCAGCCTCCCGTCTAACTCTCGTTAGCCAGCTCTTACGACATACCACGTAGATGTGAGCCGGCCTCCCAACCCTCGTTAGTCACATTTTACGACATACCATGTAGATATGAGGCGGCCTTCTAGTCCTTATTACGACGTACCATGTAGATATGATCCGGCCTCCCAACCCTCGCTTTGCCCCCTCTAACGACAAACCATGTAGATATGATCCGACCTCCCAACCCTCGCTTTGTCCCCTCTAACGACATACCATGTAGATATGTACCATGTTTATCAAGACGGCAGATCTACCTCCACATTTCCATCGAGGTTAGAGAGCTTTCACCATCTATTGTAATTTCCATCAACATAACTACAGCATTTCATGAACTGCGTCGTAATTAACTTTTGCTTTGACATCGACATGGTGTATAAGAAATGTGTCTTGGCGAGATACACAAAGCTGAAACATAATGGCTCTAGCCAATACACAATCTTCGTTTTGCAGATGACATCGACGGGTTGGCGGGTTCACAAGCAAAACTCCAGGAATTGATCAGAAGGCTCGATGAAACAGTTCTTGACTATGGTATGGAGATAAGCGCTAGAAAGACAAATTTAATTACCAACGACGCAGAGGGCGTCAACAGTAGGATAAAAGCTAATATTCAGGAACTCGAAGTGGTTGACCGTTTTAAATATATGGGTTCGATTGTCAGTTTTGAAGGATCAAAATGTGAGGTGTTGGCCAGAATAGCACAGACAATAGCGGCCCTTGCACGGCTTAAAATCTGGCAAGATAAACGGTTAGCACTATGCACGAAAATAAGATTAATGCGTACATTGGTCCTGTCAATAGTCCTTTATGCTTGTAAGACATGGACAGTTACAGATGACCTTCAGCGAAGGATACAGGAGATGAGATGTTTCCGAAGATTTTTAAACGTCATGTACAAAGATCGAGTTACAAATGAGGAAATACGAGATAGAATTACAACAGCAATAGGGCCTTTTGAAGACCTCTTGGTAACTATCAAAAGAATGAAACTCGCTTGGTACGGTCACATATCGAGATAAAATCGTCTTGCAAATACGATCCTGCACGGAAAAGTGCAAGACAGACGACGAAGAGGCCGTCCCAAACAGAGATGGGAAGACAACATAAAAGAATGGGCTAATCTCCGACCAGAAGAGTCCCAGGCAGCGGCGTCTGACAGAGAAGGGTCCGTGGGGTTGTAAGGATGTCTTCATGTGTGCTCCAACGACCTCACCGGTTACGGGATGATCTGACCTGACTAAATCACAATATAACCAACCACACTTGAGGCACATATTTCGTCTCCATTAATCTCCCCGAGCACATATGTATAACCATATGTCTTGATCTATCGCTAACATAATTAACAAAATGTTTCAGTTCTTGGCATGCTTCCTTTGAGCGCTCATCTGCCTCCAATTCTCTTATGATCGAGTTGGATATTTGTCATTTTTCTTATCTACTCTTGGTTTACAGGTCAATAACCATCGAATGATTCTAGCAGATGGTCTTCTCCGCATGTTTCTTGTCGATTTCCGTAGCCGTTTCCTCGACACTTGTTCTCTTGATTGGTTGAGTTCTTTTCCCTTGAATTCTACATCAGTAGCCCAATCTCAAAAATGATAATAGGGGGAAAACGGAACAAAGTGGCTAGTGACACGTCTCTCAACCCGAACATCCATGTGTTCGAATTTGGAAAGGTCCTGCTTTTGGGGGGAAGTAGTCCTAGTTTTAAAATATGTGACGGGGAGATGAGACTAACGTCCGGTCTGGCAAAATATACTGACCAGACTATGTTAGTCAGGGTCAGATGAAACATACTGATCAGACTATGTTAGTCAGGGTCAGGTGAAACATACTGATCAGACTATGTTAGTCAGCGCCGGGCAAAACATACTGATCAGACTATGTTAGTCAGGGTCAGGTGAAACATACTGATCAGACTATGTTAGTCAGCGCCGGGCAAAACATACTGATCAGACTATGTTAGTCAGGGTCAGGTGAAACATACTGATCAAGTTAGATTCCTTTTTCCCTCCCCCTTCCACCATTTCAAGCAGTTCTCTCTGGAAATAAGCCGTTTCATGGCAGTCTGGCTAACGAGGTTGGGATAGGTATATGTGATCCCCTTAGTGGTGAGCTTACTGGTGAGCAGCCTCAAATTGCATTACAGCAAGGAGGACACTGTTCCACCTTCTCAAGTATGCCTCGGGATGTGATGATAGCCACTGTAATCTGGCAGGCACAAAAAGAAATTCGTTAAGAGCACCTAACTCTAGTACTAGTGGAATTAACTACAACAAAATGTGTGCCGTTGACAGATGCACTGTGTCGTAAGGCATAACATATAGTTTAACGAACTCCGCTGTAGGAAACACGACATAAGCAACAACAACAAATATTTGTTGTTCAAAATATCAACATTGAGCTATTTTGAAATCTCCCTGGACACGGCGCCAGCGGTGCAATGTCGTCTGCCAAGTTATCCTAGAATCTGGAGTCTGCCGACATCCAAGATAATACTCTGTTTTATTCTCTAATACCAGGTTATGTCTGTCACTGTAAACAGCAATAGTGATATTTAAACTTCGCATTTAGGAATTGTCTTTCCAGAAAGCCAACAATGTCAGATCTATATGTTACTTACAGGTGTCAATGTACTAAGTCATAATGTTATTTACATATGTCAATGTACAATGTCAGATCTATGTTATTTGTAGGTGTCAATGTTCAAGTTTTGGTTATTATATTTGATGGCAACTTTAAAAGTGTTATGAAACAAAATTCAAGGCAATATCACAAAGTGCCAATCATGAAATGCAGATAACTGAACACAGGACATTAGTCTATGTTTGTTGTACCATGACGACAGATCTACCAGTGGCAATGGAAGTTTATCCATTCTGTTGTTGATTTATCCATGTCATTATCTTAAACTCTACATTTTCTTCTCTCTATTTAGCTCAGTCACATTTTCTATTAATATAGTGATGATATGAAGAAACCCAGTGAGACTGTAATAGTAATAAAATAAGACTCTGTGAGACTATAATAGTAATAAAATAAGACTCTGTGAGACTATAATAGTAATAAATTAAGACTCTGTGAGACTATAATAGTAATAAATTAAGACTCTGTGAGACTATAATAGTAATAAATTAAGACTCTGTGAGACTATAATAGTAATAAATTAAGACTGTGAGACTATAATAGTAATAAATTAAGACTCTGTGAGACTATAATAGTAATAAATTAAGACTCTGTGAGACTATAATAGTAATAAATTAAGACTCTGTGAGACTATAATAGTAATAAATTAAGACTCTGTGAGACTATAATAGTAATAAATTAAGACTCTCTAAGACTACAATAATTCTGAAAATAAGACTGTGAGACTAGTATAGTAATGAATAGAGAAACTCACAAGACTCATATGTGAATGTGTGTGTGGGTATATATGCTTGCTGTGTATAACAATGGTTGTTGCTACAATTGTTATCGCTGATAGCCTAATTATATCTTAAAGCACAAGCATAGAACAAATCATTGCATACTTGGAATTTGGGTATTCAAACAGGCATGTGCATGTCTGCTGTCAGGTTGCCTCGGCATATCCGTAGCATGTTCTTTTTTATGATTTACTTTCTGCTACTTACTAGATCTGTGGTAAGGTGTGTGGCATTTTGGGAAGGATTGTCATTATATTTTCCGAATGTTGTGTTTGTTTGCATGCCTGCTGTTTTCAATTTTCATCCGGAAAGAATTATTTCACGCACACATCGTATACACAGTACCTTCAAGTTTATCATCCGTCTTCAATTAAACTAGCCACCCGATCTCACCTTTTTTGAGGAGACCAGTGAGCGCTTGAAACTTGGGGATTTAAACACTCCACAGTTTGGCGCTTTTGTTTCTTGAAAGGCGTGCTCAATGCATATCAGTGACAGTTCGATAAATCGCTTGTATTCGATGACACAATATGTGCAACTGTAATCATTAGACGGTTCTAAATGTTGTCATAGACGGGGGTGGGGTCGAGGATGAACTCTCAACACCAAATAAATGCTCCTATGGCGTGCATCTCATATAGCCTCTGACAACAGGCCATTTCCTGGCCTTCGCGCTTCAGAACTGTTTAAACGTTTCGGGCAGATGTGCCTCGAAAGCCTAGGACGCAGTTCATCTAGGAGAAGGAAAAACTCTGATTTCAAACCATCTGAAGCCTTGCAGATAAGATACAGGCGTATCTTATACGGTTTTGTTAGATATGGCTGTGCAACCTGTTTACTGATAACTCTGAAAGCTGATCCGCGACTACCAAACCTGACAACTGACGATGTGCGAAGGATCATACTCAAGAGGATGCAATGCTTTTACTCGCCTGTCAATTACACCAAATCAACTGTCTTTTACTCGCCTGTCAATTACACCAAATCAACTGTCTTTTACTCGCCTGTCAATTACACCAAATCAACTGTCTTTGACTCGCCCGTCAATTACACTAAATCAACTGTCTTCGACTCGCCAGTCAATTACACCAAATCAACTGTCTTTGACTCGCCTGTCAATTACACCAAATCAACTGTCTTTTACTCGCCTGTCAATTACACCAAATCAACTGTCTTTGACTCGCCAGTCAATTACACCAAATAAACTGTCTTTTACTCACTTGTCAATTACACTAAATCAACTGTCTTCGACTCGCCAGTCAATTACACCAAATAAACTGTCTTTTACTCACTTGTCAATTACACCAAATCAACTGTCTTCAACTTTCCAGTCAATTACACTAAATCAACTGTCTTTGACTCGCCTGTCACTTATAGTGTGTTAATTGCCATTAACGCACCTGCCCATTTCACTATATCCATCGCCTGGTCTATCACACTTAACAAAACAATCTTTCCCCGCCACCAGATCCGACAATTATGCACATTTTACCTTATGAAATATACACACGCACACACACCCCTACCAAATTCTTGAAGTTTAACATACACATAACGTAGCTTATTCTGCCCTACCTCATATATAGTTAGGAAAGCTTGTAGTCTCAGAGACCAACCTCCACCGAAGCTGCACGCGGTATGCATGTACGTATGTTAGAGTCTCTAACGTGTTATTTCTAGTCGGCACGACGTTAACAGCGTGTGCTGTGGCTAAATATAGAAACTGCTAGCCTTCCGGCGGCCATATTTACCTCAGCTTCTGATATCCTGTGTTTCATCACTTTCTTCCTCGTTTTTATCTTCCGTCTGGTTGTTCCTAAATTTATCTTCTCCCATCGCCTTCACTTGAAAAAAAAATGGGGTCTAAAACAAAACAAGCAAAGGTTGAAAATAAGAACACCAGGTGGGACACGCAGTCGTCCGGGGAACGGGGGAGGGGGTGGGGGCTACAAGAACTTCTGGAGAAGTATAGAGATTGCTGGAAGTGTGGATTGTGGTTGTGGTGGTAGCAGAAGTGGTGGTCATGGTGATGGTAGTGTGATAGTAAAAGTGATGGTGGTGGTGGAAGTAGAAGTGATGGTGATGGTAGTGTGATAGTAAAAGTGATGGTGGTGGTGGTGGTTGTGGTGGTGGAAGTAGAAGGGATGATGGTGGTAGTGTGATATTAAAAGTGATGGTGGTGGTGGTGGGTGGGTGCTGGTGGTGTGGTAGTAAAAGTGATGGTGGTGGTGGTGGTGGTGTTGTTGTTAGGGTAGTAAAAGTGATCGTGGTGGTTGTGGTGGTAGAAGTGACGGTGGTGGGTGGGCAGTGGGTTTGAGTGGGTGGTGGTGGTGTGATAGTAAAAGTGATGGTGGTAGTGGGTGGTGGTGGTAGTAGTAGAAGTGGTGGTTGTGTTGATGGTGGTTTGGTAGGGGTAGTAGTAGAAGGGGTGGTGGTGGTGGTTTTGCGATGGTGGCAGGTGGTGGTGTGGTAGTAGCCGTAATATAATTAGCAACATGTAGTAGTAGTAGTAGTAGTAGAAGTAGTGGTAGTAGTAGTAGTAATAGCATTTATAGGTGTAGTAGTAATAGTAGTGTTAGTAGGCGTATTAGTTGTAGTAGTAGTAGTAGTAATGGTAGTGGTAGCAGTAATAGTAGTAGTAGTCGTCGTAGTAGCAGTATTAATAGAAGCCGTGCTAGTAGTAGTATCAGCAATAAATGTAGAGGATGTAGTAGCACTAGTAGTAGTAGTAGTAGTAGTAGTAGTAGTAGTAGTAGTAGTATAGTAGTAATGGTAGTAGTACCAGCAGTAGTAGTAGTAGTAGTAGTAGTAATAGCATTTATAGGTGTAGTAGTAATAGTAGTGTTAGTATGCGTATTAGTTGTAGTAGTAGTAGTAGTAATAGCAGCAGCAGTTGTATTTGGAATAGTAATGCTAGTAGTGGTGGTAATAGTAGTAGTATAGTAGTAGTAGCAGTAGTAGTAGTAGTAGTAATAGTAACAGTAGTAGTAGCAGTTGTAATAGTAGCAGTAGTAGTAGTTGTTGTAGTAGTAGTTGTAGTTCTAGTAGTAGTAGCAGCAATTGTATTAGTGATAGTAGTGCTAGTAGTAGTAATTGTAGTAGTAGTAGTAGTGGTTGGGTTGTAGTAGTAGTAGTAACAGCAGCAGCAGTTGTATTTGGAATAGTAAAGCTAGTAGTGGTGGTAATAGTAGTAGTATAGTAGTAGTAGCAGTAGTAGTAGCAGTTGTAGTAGTTGTTGTTGTAGTAGTAGCAGTAGTAGTAGCAGTTGTAGTAGTAGTTGTAGTAGTAGTGGTTGTAGTAGTAGTTGTTGTAGTAGTAGTAGTTGTAGTAGTAGTAGTAGTAGTAGTAGTTGTAGTAGTAGTAGTTGTTGTAGTAATAGTAGTTGTAGTAGTAGTTGTAGTAGTAGTAGTTGTAGTAGTAGTAGTAGTAGTAGTTGTAGTAGCAGTAGTAGTAGTAGTTTAGTAGTAGTAGTAGTAGTTGTAGTAGTAGTTGTTGTAGTAGTAGAAGTAGTAGTTGTAGTAGTAGTAGTTGTAGTAGTAGTAGTATTAGTTGTAGTAGTAGTAGTTATAGTAGTAGTAGTAGTAGTATTGACAATGCAAACTCCGTACTCTTGTTTTCATGCACACGTACAATGTCACCCTCGCGCTGACTGTTAACAAAATAGTCTACACAACATGTAGATAAAACTAGAAACTAACATTTTACAAAGACAGTTGTTTACAGAGCTACTATTTCTAAACTTCCTGCGATATGAGTCAGATGTTGTCATACATCCAATGGCACTAATTTGAAAATAATGAAAATATTGAGATAAGCATTGCATGGGGATGACTAGCAAAACTGTGACGTATTGTGACCCCCGGTAGGAGAGGGGTCACGATTGAAAGGGGTCATTTACATATGAAGATTCTAAATTTTGTGACGAAGTGCTGCGATGGGGGTGGAAAGGGGGATGGTGGTGTATATTGTAGTCCTGTGACTTTACACTGTCTATAGTATTGTCGTCGTCTATTTGAAAGTATTATCAATCTACTGAGGCAGTAGTGGTTAGAGCACTGGCTTCCCAGCCGAGCTATTGGGGTTCGGTCCCCAGTTGGTGTGGGATTTCTCTGATCATAAAAACGATTCTGAGGTCGACTCAGCTTCAAAAATTGGTTGCCAGAATAATCTTGGAATATAATGGCGGCCAGCGTGACCCTTTGTGACCCACATTACCCTTAGCGTGCCATTGGTCAAGAAAAATATGGACTCGCACCAGAAGCGAAGCGTTAGAATAGACAGGATAATCTGAGCTATCCCATAATTCTTGTGAAAAAATTTGAAAAGACAATCTTTTGCATAAAACTTATGTCAAATAAATTGAAAATTAAAATTGTATTGGTCATTTTTGTTCAATCGTAGTGACATGAAAGCAAACGCGCGAGGCGACAAAGCTGATTGCGTCCATACAGCGTCAATTGGTAGCTATGAGAAGATCATTTTGCTCGCTATATTTACTCCAGCCACAAATTAGGCCGGCCTTCTCTGGCATGATTTCTATTTTTAGAACAGGTGAACGATTATGTCCTTTTATGTCCATGACTCAGAATACCCTAAAATTATCATCAGACTTTGCTAGTGCTAACACCCAATGCACAATTTGCCACACTGGTGTTATAATGTTACATTGTCGGTGTACTGATCTGGCCACTGCTACCATTACCAGACTAGATCCTTACTCAAGACACAGAAAAGAAAAATTACAAAGTGAGATATTTAATGTAGTGTCAGGTAATATGTGACAGAATTAGTGTCACGTGTATGTGAAAATATCATGTATGGAGCATGGGAGATATAATTTCCAATTTGACCACTGAGGACTAACGATGGCTCAGAGAATGGAAGCTTGTTTTAGTGCAAGTGTGAGAGAGACATTTGCCAATGTTAACAAAGCCGGAATGGGCTTTTTATGGTTCAATAATCAGGACAGGGGAAACTTAAATGGTCAGAATTAGTGTACGTATTGCCACAGTCCAGGACAATAATGCTAAAGATTTAACATGTGTAAGATGTGTTAGGGACTTTAGCTCCGCCCAGGCGAGAGTGCCCAGAACGCCACTAGTAAATTGATAGGGGATTTGAGTTATGTATTCTTTGATGGCAAGCTGTCACAGTGAGATCGGTAGTGGGTTTGAGCTATGTATTCTTTGATGACAAGCTGTCACAGTGAGATCGGTAGGGGGTTTGAGCTAGGTACCCTTTGATGACAAGCTGTCACAGCGAGATCGGTAGGGGGTTTGAGCTAGGTACCCTTTGATGACAAGCTGTCACAGTGAGATCGGTAGGGGGTTTGAGCTAGGTACCCTTTGATGGTAAGCTGTCACAGTGAGATCGGTAGGGGGTTTGAGCTAGGTACCCTTTGATGGTAAGCTGTCACAGTGAGATCGGTAGGGGGTTTGAGCTAGGTACCCTTTGATGGCAAGCTGTCACAGTGAGATCAGTAGGGAGTTTGAGCTAGGTACCCTTTGATGGCAAGCTGTCACATTGAGTCCGGTAGGGGGTTTGAGCTAGGTATCCTTTGATGACAAGCTGTCACAGTGAGATCGGTAGGGGGTTTGAGCTAGGTACCCTTTGATGGCAAGCTGTCACAGTGAGATCGGTAGGAGGTTTGAGCTAGGTATCCTTTGATGGCAAGCTGTCACAGTGAGATCGGTAGGGGGTTTGAGCTAGGTACCCTTTGATGGCAAGCTGTCACAGTGAGATCGGTAGGGGGTTTGAGCTAGGTACCCTTTGATGGCAAGCTGTCACAGTGAGATCGGTAGGGGGTTTGAGCTAGGTATCCTTTGATGGCAAGCTGTCACAGTGAGATCGGTAGGGGGTTTGAGCTAGGTACCCTTTGATGGCAAGCTGTCATAGTGAGATCGGTAGGGGGTTTGAGCTAGGTATCCTTTGATGGCAAGCTGTCACAGCGAGATCGGTAGGGGGTTTGAGCTAGGTACCCTTTGATGACAAGCTGTCACAGCGAGATCGGTAGGGGGTTTGAGCTAGGTACCCTTTGATGGCAAGCTGTCACAGTGAGATCGGTAGGGGGTTTGAGCTAGGTACCCTTTGATGGCAAGCTGTCACAGTGAGATCGGTAGGGGGACACGATAGTCCAGGAAATGTTGGTAGAGACGCTAGAAATGGGGAATTTGACAAATTGAGAGGTGGTGCAGCCGAGCAGTGACACGAGCTATTAAGTGGCCACAGAAGTGCTTCGTGATCGTTGGCCATGTTGGGAAGGGAGGAGCATGAGGGGACAATAAAAGCCGAAACACGAGGCAGAACAAGTAAAGCTTGCTGAGAGGTTTTTTAATTGTGAGTTATGTAGGTATTGCACTTTTGCCAGATCAGATAGAAGATGGAAGAAACGATGAACTGACCACAGAGGCTAAGGAGATTTGGTAAAGAAGTGGTTGAAGTGTAGATTCCACAGACATGCCCTGCCCGCTGGAAGTAACAGTAAGGTGTAGTCAAACACCTGGGATCAAATCCCGAAATCAGAGTCAGTAATGTGTAGTCAACACCTAAGATTAAATCCTGAAGTCAAAGTTAGTAAGGTGTACTATAAACACATGGGATCAAATCCCATAGTCAGAGTCAGTAAAGTGTACCATAAACATCTGAGTTCTGTCCCGAAGTCAAAGTCAGAACGGGTGACCACAGACACCAGAGGACTCCTCATCCCTAACTGTGTGAGAATCATCTCATTCCCCAGCGGATAGCAGCCGGGCGGAAGCTACAGACTGTCATATCCAAGATACGCCACCAGAGAGGAAGACCACAAGATAGATATATAATTAATTAAGTACTAGTTCCAAATTGTTAGTAAGGTTAGTGATAGAAGACCCAGAGCTTAGTATAGATCCGGAGATTCCACCAAGCTAAGTGCTAAAAATGTCCGATTATAGAATTAGTCATAGATAGATTGGTTGATATATGGTAAACGATTAAAATATGCAATAAATCATTAATCATGTATTTTTATTACAAAAGAATCAGTTTTCAGTGTCTTTCTATGTCTTTGTGTGAAAAGGGAACCTGAGGTAAAAGGGGATAAGGCCCATATATGTCCACAGAGTAAAGATAAACTGGATCACTCCGATTATAGAATTAGTCATAGATAGATTGGTTGATATTTGGTTAACGATTAAAATATGCAATAAATCATTAATCATGTATTTTTATTACAAAAGAATCAGTTTTCAGTGTCTTTCTATGTCTTTGTGTGAAAAGGGAATCTGAGGTAAAAGGGGATTAGGCCCATATATGTCCACAGAGTAAAGATAAACTGGATGATGAGAAGTTAGTAATAGAAAGGTATTCTGCTTGCTTGAAAAATCTGCTTAAACAGTAGAAAACTGCAGTCTTCTAATGTCCTACGACTTTCTTCTACTGTCCTACGACTTTCTTCTACTGTCCTGCGACTTTCTTCTACTGTCCTGCGACTTTCTTCTACTGTCCTACGACTTTCTTCTACTGTCCTACGACTTTCTTCTACTGTCCTACGACTTTCTTCTACTGTCCTGCGACTTTCTTCTACTGTCCTGCGACTTTCTTCTACTGTCCTACGACTTTCTTCTACTGTCCTACGACTTTCTTCTACTGTCCTACGACTTTCTTCTACTGTCCTACGACTTTTTCCCATTGCTGGGGTAGTCGAGGGGCTTTATGTGCTGAAAACTACTGGCCGTTTAGCCACTGCTGTCGCCACGTCGTGTGCTGGCAATGTTTGTTTATTTCACCCACAACAGAAAAACAACATATGCCATACCGGTGATTCGAACCGCTGCCTTCCTTGTCGGCAGGCAGGCATCGAAACCATTCGACCACGTGCTCCTAGGAGAAAGTTATTACATATTGGTAAAGTGGTTTCTGTGACTAAACTGCTACCGTCTAAGAACTGATCAGTCACCAGGAATATATACAGATGCATTATGGCATTATAGACGTTAGACATTTTTTGTGCTGAATACAGAACAAGACATTGGCTTTAGCATGAGAATGCAAATCGATTATATATTATTTAACAAACTAAACAACCTCAACTTACTTGACCCGAGGTGGACACGTGGTAGATGGATAGATATCAAGGAAATCTTACCACAACACAGCTTACAACGACCGATGAAATTATACTTGGTCAAAGATAGGAAACGTCGGCTTCCCACGGCGCTTAGCCAGACAACTGGGCGGGAAATGTCAAGTAAAGTATGTATACGCTCAACAAAAGTGTAGAACACGTCTTTCTGCTATGTCCCTGTTCGCTCTCAAATAACCACATCTACTTGGATTTCCCTCATAAGCCCGGAGGTCCGTCTCAGTGTTCTGTCATTGCCAGACAGTTTATGTCGCAACTGAGTTGGGCGAGTTGGCGGGAGGGGGAAGGGCGACATGCTGTCACTCTGATCCTCACATGGAACCTGTATATCTGGAGAACATGTTCTACCACTTGTTTGTTGACACCTGTCCTTGTCCAATTGTTAATCTGTTGAGCAGATAATTTTTCAGTCTATAGTGACATTTTGCAGTCTGAATTATGTCACTTGATCTCTTTTTTTGGCAAAGATTAGTCAGCTTCTGATATATCAGATTATGGGTGCTCTTTGTACCATTTATCTTTGAAGCTAAATGTTATCCTGATCTTTGTTTTATAGCATGTAACTCTGTCTTTAATTTTGGATTCAAATTCCCCCCTCTTTTGTCTAGTCTATCTGCATACTCATTTCTGGGAATGTTATTTTGTGTAGGAATAAAATGAGCTTTCATTCTTGTGAAATTGTAACTGATATTCATAATGAGTCTGACATACTGTCCAAGTAGTTGTGCTATGTATTCTGGGGGAGGTGGTGTGGGGTGGGGGGGGGGCATTATGCCCAATATGAAACATATAAGCAAAACTGTTTTGTCTCTGGCATGGTTTTTGTTTTCTGCGATGGCTATTATAGCTGTTCTTAGTGCCTCATATTCAGTCTTTCAAAAATACAACTTTTTGTCTAGCATGCGCTGTCTATTTGTATTCGCACTAGATAACCCCATAGTAGATATTGTATATGCATAGTATTTGGTGTCTCATCTGAAAAAGTTTGGCAAATTTAAATGACCATTAGCTAGCTTAAATTATGTTTTAACTTAATTTTAAAATAATATAACATACACTTTCGAAATATGTAGATTAAATACATTGTAGACATACTGGCGATTGAATTTAAATTGTAGATCTATTGGCGATTAAACTTAAATTGTAGAAATGCTGGCGATTAAACTGAAATTGGGATCAAGATGCTGAGCAGCGCATGAGCTGCAGTGGTCAGCGACCCATAGCTGACAGCTAGCGTCAGGGCCAACGAACCATAGCTTCCAAGACCCTTCTACATCTCCACGCGGTGATCCTGGATAACAGGCTGCAGCAGGCCAGACTGGCTTAGGAGAAGGGATCGAAGAGGGAATGCTAACCCAGTACTCAAAAAATGATTGCTGAAGTCGGATGTGTTGGACCGAAAGGTGCAAATATCGCAGTCAAGCTGTAAACTGCGACACGACGCATTCCGTTATCTGGACTACATTCTGCAACTTAAGCCATTTCAGTGTTTGGTAGCGGGAGATTGAGAACGAACAAAGCCAAGCCAAGCCAAACTGAAATTGTAGATCTATTGGCGATTAAACTGAAATTGTAGTCATTGAATATTCACGATGAGTAAGTTTACTCTTTTGTTCACACTGAAATGGACGTTAGGGGACGGATTGCAGTAGCTTTCCTCACATCCCAGCGGTGCTGATGAACGTGCACATGATCCTTGAGGTCGTTGTGCTATGCGTGGATTCATTTGCGTATCGCTCACTACTACGGGGATCCCCACCTCGTTAGCCAGACTGTCATGAAACATATGTTTTCAGAGAGAGCTGCATGAAAGTGAGGTGGGGATCTTTGTATGTTCACCTTTCCCTGAAGGCGGGGTCTTTGTATTTTCACCTGATCCTGACTAACAAACTCTGGTTCGCTGGCCCTGGCGCTAGCAGTCTACTATGGATCGCTGACCACTGCAGCTCATGCGCTGCTCAGCATTTTGATCCCCGAATCATATTAATTCAAAATCAAATATAATTCTCTTCGTTTTATTACAATATTATCTAGTTTTGCCTTTGGATCATGAGAAATATAAAGAGAAATATTTTATTTATAAATGCTTCACATTTTAGAACTTTCAGTTGTTGATTTGTTTTCCGTGTGATCAGAACTCTGTCAACTGCCAGCAGTTCAAATCCAGAAGAGTAGCAGTACAGTTGGTCCCATTCCACTGTAACACTCAAGGCACCAAGGAGGGGCAGACAGACTGACGAAAGAAGGGGAAAAGTTACCACAACCAGGTTAAAGTGTGGCCTACGAAGAGGACAAAAGCTTTATTAGTCAGATACATGGACAGATGGGAAGCAGATCATACTGGCTACACAAAAAAATTATGCGTATTACCAGTTGGACAGAACAGAATATATTATAGTCTTCAGACTCCGCACAGACCACAACAGACTGAGGTACCTCTGTTTTTATAAACTGAAGATATGTGCTACTGACGAATGCACGTCTGATACTGGGGAAATGACCTCTGAATAATTGCTACAAAACTGTCCGACATACGAGGACCAGAAAAAGCACACACGAACAACACCAGTGCCAATACTAGACAAGCTCTATGGCTACTACAGCCTCATGATGACTGCTGTTTTCTTTGAATAAATTCAAGTCGACTTCTGGCAGCATACGGACAAGAAGAAGAAGAAGAAGAAGATTTGTTTTCAAGATTATATTTTTTGTAAATAAAGAATTCAGAGGACTATTGTGATTAATGTGTATTGCACGTTGTTGTTGTGTGTAATATTAATTCATCATCATCATGTAGCATATCTTTTATAGAACGTCGCTCACATCACAGTCTGTCTGAAAGAAACTCGTTCCCTTGCCAAAACTCCAGCCTCTGCCACATACCCAGGCATTCCTGGATATCTTGGTGCCATCGTCATCTTGGTTTACCCCTTCCTTTTACCTGGCGCCATACCTTCCATCACTGTTCTCTCGAGACCGTTGTGTCTCTTGACGTGACCAAAGTGTTTGCATTTTCTAGGCAAAACGGAATTGATAAACCAGTTCTCCTCTATACTCAACCCTTGCCGAATGTCTACATTTGACTTTTTCTCTGTATATTAATTACATTTTAAAAATAAATAATCTTACAAACTCTATGACTGAAACTTGCCGAGGCGTGACTGTTACAACTGCGCTTCTTTGAATTTATACATCTCTACGCTACGTGTGTTGTTCACCGATTTTCGATACTAGTATTTTAGTTACTTCAGTAATGTAAGAAATGGCAACCGAGAGACAGGCGTATAAACGTTATTGTGTCACTGTGAAATGTTTAGAAAAAGTGGATAATATTTTATTTTATTTCTTTCTTGTTCTAACGTGGATTATAGCCGAAAGGGATACAAATGAATCTCTGTGTCAAATAATTTGTTGATTGGAAGCAAAAAACTATTTCTTTTACAGTCATACAAGCACGTTTATAGATATAGAAGGGAGAGGGGCAGTAGGGGAGGGGTGTATGGACAAAAAAAGGGGGGGGGTGTAGTGTATATTTGCATTTATTGATAAGAGGAGGATACGTTCAAGCGGCAGAACAGGTACAAGGAAAGATATTCTGGCCTACCCCTTGTATTCTGGTCTCCCAACAATTCTAGAGACTAGATGTCTTAAACATATTCACTACAACGATAAAGCGATATTTGTTCCCCCCTTCATGTGTTAGTTATATTCAAATATAGCTTCTTTCATTACCTCCGAGAGCTGTTTGCTCTTTCACTGGGTCAAGACGTCATCAGATCTAGATGTGGGAAATATTTCTCAGGACCTACTCAATCTATATGGTAAGTCCTCAGCTTATTATAATTTAAATTGTGCGGATTCGATTTTACGAGCATGCGTACATCAACATATGACTTCCAATGCTGTCTATCACTGTAAGACTTAGTTTATTTATATATATATATATATATATATATATATATATATATATATATATATATATATATATATATATATATATTTATATATATATATATATATATATATATATATATATATATATATATATATATATATATATATATATATATACGTTTTTCTACAGCTCTGAAGGGAAGCTCCATTGAAGCTCCATTGTCCTATGGCGTTTTCTTTTAATGCAGGATCGGTTTAATTTCAGTTGGCGTAGTAACGAGCTCATCAAAAGTACATTTTGTTTTTAAATAATCATTCAATTTCAGTGGGGTTTTCAGCTGGAACAGGAAACTTTGCAGCGAATGAATTGTGTAAATCGATAACTTTGCTATGAATGAGCTATGGAAATCAATAACTTGGCTACGGATGAACTATGTAAATCGATAACTTTGCCACAAATGAGCTATGTAAATATATCTTTGCTACGAATAATCTATGTAAATGGATAGCTTTGCTATGCACGAGCTATGTAAATCGATAACTTGCTACGAATGAGTTATGTAAATCGATAACTTTGCTACGAATGAGCTATGTAAATCGATAACTTTGGTATTAAAAGAATATGTAAATGGATACTTTTGTTACAAATGAGCTATGTAAATCTATAACTAAAATAACTTGGGAATACTAGCTAATGAATGTCGACATCTGTCTTTCTGGAGCGTTTTATTTTGAATGAACCCTTCAGAAACTTGCTGTTCCCTTATAAGCTTTGCATGTCCTCATCATCAACATCATCTAGCTGATCAGTCATACGACTGGTTGAAATGCGTTCTGAGATTCTCTCTCTATTTGACCTTATCCTCTAGCTGATCAGTCATACGACTGGTTGAAATGCGTTCTGAGATTCTCTCTCTATTTGACCTTATCCTCTGGTTGATCAGTCATACGACTGGTTGAAATGCGTTCTGAGATTCTCTCTCTATTTGACCTTATCCTCTGGTTGATCAGTCATACGACTGGTTGAAATGCGTTCTGAGATTCTCTCTCTATTTGACCTTATCCTCTGGTTGATCAGTCATACGACTGGTTGAAATGCGTTCTGAGATTCTCTCTCTATTTGACCTTATCCTCTGGTTGATCAGTCATACGACTGGTTGAAATGCGTTCTGAGATTCTCTTTCTATTTGACCCAATCCTCTGGTTGATCAGTCATACGACTGGTTGAAATGCGTTCTGAGATTCTCTCTCTATTTGACCTTATCCTCTGGTTGATCAGTCATACGACTGGTTGAAATGCGTTCTGAGATTCTCTTTCTATTTGACCCAATCCTCTGGCTGATCAGTCATACGACTGGTTGAAATGCGTTCTGAGATTCTCTCTCTATTTGACCTTATCCTCTAGCTGATCAGTCATACGACTGGTTGAAATGCGTTCTGAGATTCTCTCTCTATTTGACCTTATCCTCTGGTTGATCAGTCATACGACTGGTTGAAATGCGTTCTGAGATTCTCTCTCTATTTGACCCAATCCTCTGGCTGATCAGTCATACGACTGGTTGAAATGCGTTCTGAGATTCTCTCTCTATTTGACCTTATCCTCTGGTTGATCAGTCATACGACTGGTTGAAATGCGTTCTGAGATTCTCTTTCTATTTGACCCAATCCTCTGGTTGATCAGTCATACGACTGGTTGAAATGCGTTCTGAGATTGTTTCTCCATTTGAAGCTATCCTCTGGTTGATCAGTCCTAAGAATGGTTGAAATGCTGACTGAGATTCTCTCTCCATTTCAACCTATCTTCTGCAGTTCTATTCATTTCAGCATAGTTTCGTACTTTCATGTCTCTGCATGCCTGAGACCATGTGCAAAAAAACACTATCAGCGAAATTAAGGAAGAGAGTTGTTGAAAACTTTGAGAAACCAGTACTGACATACGGCAGCGAGTCATGGACGATCAGCAGGCAAGCACAGTAGTCATTGGGGGCAACGGAAATGTGGTTTCACAAATGAATGTTGAGAATTACATGAATTGTAAAGAAAGCTAATAACATGGTACTTAAAGAGGCACAGACACAAATACAGCTTATGGCTAACATCAGGACAAGGCATCGTTTTTCGATAGGCCATCAGAAAAGACAAGTTGGAATAAACAGTGGCAACGGGCAGAACCGCAGATAAGAGGGAGGAATGCACAGAAAGAAAATATTGGACAGTTTGAAGTGATGACATGGGGAACGATCAGCGATGGAACTGATTAACATCACACGTGATAATACAAGGTGGAGATCCATGATCGTCAACGACAGGTCGCATGATGATGGTGATGATGAAGACGATCATGATAATAATGATGATGCTGATGTATGGGATGTAAAGCTAAGTGAGTAGCCTTCTTCCACCCCCCCCCCCCCTCCTCCCTGATTTTGTCTTCTAGTATTCCATGTGCTAGACTTTCATGTGTCCTAGCCAACTTGACCTTCATTTGGAAATGATTTTCAATGTGTCTTTTTGCGCCTACCGCCTTGAGGACATTGTCATTGGATCTTCTTTCTGCCCAACTGGTTTCGTTCTATGATAACACTACATTTCAAATGCCTTCAATTGTTTTTCCTCTACCATTTCTAGAGTCCATGTGTTAGCCTCGTGCAGTGCAATTGACCAGACAAGACAGGTTATTCTTGTCCTTAATTCAATCTTGATATTCTTTGACATTAGCAGCTTGTGTTTTTCTCTGAAGATCTTTTTTGCCTTAGCAATCTGCGACTTAATTGCCCTCTCATTGCGAGCATCGTCTCTGATGTTTTGCCCTAAATATATAAACGTCTGTACTTGTTCGATTATTTCTCCATTGATACTTATATTTATTTGCCTATGTTGCTTTGCTATTACCATAATCTCTGTCTGCAATGTGTTTATTTTCACACTAAACTCATTGGGTTTTTTTTTTTTTATTCAAATGTTTTGCAAGAAGCTTTTGGAACTCTGCTACTGATCTTCCCACTACGGAGTGATCATTGACAAATTTGATTGCATGTACTTTCCTACCATTGACTTTGATATCCCTATCACAACTCCGGTATTTTTCTTTTCCATCATCATCTCTGAATGCGCCATACAGAGACTCGATGAAAGCAAAAAAACATGTCGTACCCCTTTGTCTTATTGAGACTGAATTTTTTTAGTCTTTTCATTGAAACAATCACCTATTAATTTTCGTACAGGTTATGTGTAAATCTAATGACTGGTCTCTCGGTTGCATATTTATTGCAACCTCTAAAAAAAAAAAGGATGTTTTTAGGAACTCGGTCAAAGATTGTCTCGTAATCAATAAAGTATATCTATCAATGACGATCTACAAATCGTTGTACGTAGGCGAGATGAGAAAGGTATTAATCTAATTACCTTACAGTTATTAATTATAATCTTTTGATTGATTTGTATTTAAGCTTAATTATATGTAACCCATTAACATTTATTGGCAATGTTGAATAACATAGCTACTACAATTCATAGGACCATAAATTCTTTCAATTGAATATATAACCCATATGACACATACATACATGGCTCCTCGAACTATACCCATCATAAAACATTAAAAAATCAAAGTTAATTTGATTCAGTCACGATCTGTGATGGTCCCTCGCTATAACTGATCAACCCTAGCTTAAGCCTAGAACCTGCTTTCATGTGAATCTCAATTTCTGGAGAAATCAATGCATACCTTTAATCTCCCTGTGAAGCACCTGTCTTCAACAAAGACACGCCAAGTAATCTTGCCCTGCATCATCTGTTCCAGCTCCCTATACGTCTTCATCATCCTCTACATGCAGCTCTATTGGCGGAGGATCTTCTTCTATTTGAAAGAGTTTGGTTAGACTTTAGCTTTTAGTTGTAAAGTAGAGTAACCCATAGCATTACTGCCGTAATGGGTGTGAGGTGTTAGCGATTTTACATTTCAAAGGCTCGGCAATATGAGGGCGGTAGCCATCTCCTCTCCCTCGCCGCTTTCACTTCCCGGACTGAACTGGTACCCATTTAAGGCTGGGTAGACTCAGGAGCCATTGCGGTCTGAAAAACTTTACCGCCACACTGGGGAATGAACCCAGGCCCACTCAGATGCGAAGCCAGCGCGCTAACCACTACGCTACGGGGCTCCACGCTTTTAGTTGACTTGTCCATAATGGTTGAAGTAGTTTTAATGGTTTTAACTTTGAAAAGGATGAGGTAGCTGCCCACATTTTCAACCCTCCACAGTGGCCTCTTGCGACATGCATGATTGGGTCACAGTGTTCTATTCTTTGCTCCCATTGAAGTAGCACCCGGGTTGAAAAGAAAAATAATAGGACCACTGTAACCTTCCAAGCATGTACTAAGATCTTGGTGAGACTGAAGACCAACATCAAGGTCAGGTGAAAGGTTCTGATCAAGAGAGTGAAGAGTAACATCAGGGTCATGTGAAACATACTGATCAAGAGAGTGAAGAGTAACATCAGGGTCATGTGAAACATACTGATCAAGGAAGTGAAGAGTAACATCAGTGTCATGTGAAACATACTGATCAAGGGAGTGAAGAGTAACATCAGGGTCATGTGAAACATACTGATCAAGGGAGTGAAGAGTAACATCAGGGTCATGTGAAACATACTGATCAAGGGAGTGAAGAGTAACATCAGGGTCATGTGAAACATACTGATCAAGGGAGTGAAGAGTAACATCAGGGTCATGTGAAACATACTGATCAAGGGAGTGAAGAGTAACATCAAGGTCATGTGAAACATACTGATCGAGACCCCCATCTCACTTATTGTAGAGCTCACGAAAACAGGTTGTGTCCCAGCAGTCTCGTCAACGAGGTGGAGGATCAGCACTAGAGACACAAGATCCTCTAACTGCACTACAGTCTCGGGATGTAAAAAGAGCCACTGTAACTCGCCAGAACATTCACGCCGTAAAGAGTTAAATTAGCCCAGTAGGAGTAGCTTGAAACAACAACAACAATATATGGTATCTACAATCCACAATGATTGTGTTTCGAAACTTATTGTGTGCCACAAGTACCTTAGTGATCAGACTTTGAGGAGCACACATCATTAACATACATCGAATGATCAATCACGTTTTATTGTTAATATTGGTCTTTGGTGCTGGAAATATATGCAGAGAGTTAATAGCCTCGTGAACACGGCGTCACATTGCAGTAGCAGTGGTTAAACTATCTGACCTAGGGAAAGGTATTCCCGAGGTGGTACACTCTGCCATCTTGTCGGCTCCGAGGTCTGAGAAGCTCGTAATCCTTGTCGAATTAAATAGCAGAGTAGTAAGCGACCATCAGTGGTGGAAACGTGTACTTGAGGTGCATGATATCATCAATGGGTTGGTACTGTTGAGTCTATGTGCTGCTCATCATTTTTTCATCACCAAAACTATCACCGTGTTTCAACTGCCCATCTACAACAAGACGTCGTAGATGCATCCACGCTCTAAGCAGTGACATCTTATTAAAGGAGAGACAGGCGAGATGTGCGAGTGACAAAATCAAAATGTGTGCAGAGTGTTTTGGAACAAATGGACCTCTCCATAGGATGAAGTTTGAATTAGTGTACCAACCTGGCACGGGATAGAGAAAGTTGGAGATCCGTTACCATCAACCAACGATGCGGAGACGGCACTTGATGAGGATGATGAAGGATGTTGTTTACCGCTTGGGTCACGTACATCACTGGAACCTCGACTGGACTTTGCTGGATGAAAAACACTGCCTCCACCAAGGCGATCCCTCCTTCTCTTGCAGAAAGTCAGCCTTCTCCAATATTCGTAGAATTGTCCAGAACGGCTCAGGGTCGTGTATGATTTTTGACTCGGCAGCAAAGCCGATGAAATCCAGCGATATGCAGGCACAAATTACTTGAAGCGATTTTACGGTGCCCTGAAGGCAGTCTACGGTACCAGGTCCTATAATGCTAATGGCACAGCACTGCGGACTAACGCAGCTGGTATCCTGTAGCGCTGGGCAGTTCACTTCAGTGCTATCTTAAACTGTCCGTCCACCAACAGCGAACTAGCCATAACACGCATGTATCATGTTGCTATCAACGACAGACTCGATATCCCGCCCAGCACAGATGAGTTCGATTAACGACAGACTCGATATCCCACCCAGCACAGATGAGGTCGAGAAATCAATTAGGATAATATCCAGGGGCAAGGCCCCAGGCTCAGATGTTATTCCTGCTGAGCTCTACAAAGCAAGAGGCCCCGTGCTGCTGCACAAGATAACAGGCCTCTTTCGTTCAAATTTGGGATGCAGGTCACAAGCTGCAGGAACTGAAATAAACCACCATTGCCCACGTGTGGAAAGACAATCGTCAATCCTGTGACAACCACGGCGAATTTACCTCATGTAAATCGCTGAAACAAATTCTAGCTTGAGTTTTGCCTAACAACTCATCTCGGTCAGAAAGACAATGTGGCTTCCGAGATGGTCGACATATTTACAGTTTCTCAACTTAGTAGAAATACCCGGAACAGTATCCTGATTTTATTGACCTAAACAAAACATTTGACACTATCAATTGGGACGGAACATATTGGCCTAAACAAGACATTTGACACTGTCAACCGGGACGAAACATATTGACCTAAACAAGACATTTGACACTCAACTGGGACGGAAAATATTGACCTAAACAAGACATTTGACACTGTCAACTGGGACGGATATATTCATCACAGTTATCCGCCAGTTTCATAAATGGCATGTGGACTTGTGTACTGAATTATGGAGAACTGCCTGCAGCTTTTCCAGTAATAAACAGAGTCAAACAAGGCTCTTTGCTGGCCCCAACACTCTTTAGTATGGCATTTGCTGCCCTGCTCTAAGATGCTACACGTGGCTGGGCCACTGGCGTATACATAAGATACAGGAAAGATGGACAACTGAGACGACTAAGGTCCCTCATAAAAGTGAACAAATCAACCATCTTAGATCACCTCTTTGCTGATGACTGCGCCATAAACACGTGTTCACAAGAGGATATACAGACCACTATGAATGAGTACGGCTGCGTACACTAGCTTTCGTCTCAACATCAGCACAAATAAAAAGTAATGTGTCTGCCTGCCCCTGAAAAGTCATACCACGAGTCAAACATCACTGAACAGGATTAGCATCTACAAGCAGTTCGTAACTTTACCTATCTTGGCAGTACCCCCACCAGAAATACAAATGCCGATTCTGAGATACAACAGCATTGTCAGAGCATGCGCTGCTTCTGGGAGACTACGAGAAAATGTTTGGGACGGGCAGGGAATCAGTGTTGTCACTAAGATTAGGATCTATCGTGCTGTGCTGCTAACCACTTGTGAAACATGGACAGCCAATAGCAGAGATGTCGGGAAACTCAACCATTTTCACGTGAGCTGTCTCAGCACGCTGCTCCGGATTGGCTGGCAGGATAATGTGCCGAACTCAGGTCCTTTGTATGACAAAGCTGTCGGGCATCCATAAACTGATGCAGAAAGCACATATCAGATGGACATAGCATGCTATTTGTGTGCACGATAAGCTCCTCCTAGAGCAGCTGTTGTATGGTGAGCTCATTACAGGCACATATTCGTTGAAGAACAGAAGAAACGACACAAATGTTGTCTGAAAGTATCTCTGAACAGTTTCCTGATCGATGTCTACTCCTGTGAGCCGCTTGCTCCGAACTGCTCAGACTGATGCTGCCATCACAAACGATGCTCGCATCGACGAGGAGATAGCCATAGATGTAGCACAGAAAAAGTGAGATACATGAGAGGACAATATACAAAAACTGCCCAATTCCTGATGCTGTCCACGTGTGCCCCAGGTGTGGTAGAGTCTGTCACGTGCTCGTATCGGACTGTACAGTCGCACGCGCTCATATCTGAATACACATGTGTGACACTGTCGCCATCTTTGCTTTCGATGGGCAACTAGTATTATTATATGCAACGAACAAAAATGAAATTAAAGTGCAATTTCATCCATACAATTTTATAATTTAATTAACTGCAATTTAAATTACAGCGTCATTTTAAAAGCGTAAAACAAAGCAAGCTTTTAGGAAGAACAAGAATAATCATTTCATTTCTTGTTTTTTATTATAATTCAAAATCGAAATCATCGCTCTCAGGGCAGACGTAAAGGTTCAAGGGGATCAATCTTTTCCAACAATTGATCAATTATACGATTCGCGTAGCTTGGTAGTTTCGTGGACACTCAGCCACGTCTTCACTAGCTTCATTTCAACATTATGCAGTCAGTGGGCAGCTGCTTTATCGATTTCAGTGTGATCATTTAACAGGTATTGATTGATGTCAGTTTCTCCTATCTCCTATCCCCCCTCCTCCCCACTTGAACGAAACCCAACGAACGTTGCTCCGCTTGCTTCCCCATTGCACCACACTCTGCAGTCCTTGTCAGCGGCTATAACAAATGGGTGGTAATCTGTTATTTTATCATCCTTGCTCGTACTGATAGTGCCTACGGCGCCTGAAACAAGAGCAAATAAAAGTAGCACTGTAACCTGTAAGAGACAACTAATGAGGGCTGGGCATGGGATGGCTATCCTTTCCAGTAGAAGCTTTAAGCCACCAAAACTTGAACAGATGTCAGTAGGTCAACATTTGATGACTTGCCATGTATTTGTGGAAGACCTATGCTCCACAGGGACCTAAAATGGTTTTGATCATGATCAATTCTTCCCCCTTTATAATAGTTTCAGCTGTGTTCCCCTGTCCAAACGTCAACTTTGACTGTATTACCCATTAAATGTATCTTTTGAAACTGTGTCCTTGATGTTCTTATATAGTACACATACACATAATACAAATCAAGAAACCATTGAAAACAATTAATATAAGAAAAGAAAATAATGAAGCTACGTCTATCAATATCTTGCTAAAGTAAAGTGGAAATTCAGCAGAATTTAACCGCTGGTTGGAAATAGAGTTTTTGAAGACTCCATTGTACTAAGCCGTAGCCTGTGAGACGTGGGTTGGCCAGTGCGCTTCCTTGCTGTTTTTACCTTCTCTAACTCGTGCGTCAGGTACCCATTTACAGCTGGCTTGATTGGAGAAGCAGTCCCCGATTAAAATCACTACCCGGATTTTGTTATTCTCGGCACGTGATTCGATACGCTGCTCCACAGAAAATAGCGGATTGCTCGCGCTCTATGAACTGAGCTAACGCTCACCTCTTGCGACCCCACCTTGCTATAGATACGGAACATGTTTTCGTGTCGTGCAATTGTGCTTAATATCTTTTTCATATTTGTTGCTTCCATGGACCTGAAGAGAGAATTATTCATTTCTGCTTGTTCTTTTCATCTGAAAGGTACCAGTAGAGGAAAGAAAAGACAAACTGTAACTTTCTGCGTAAAAGACAACTAAATATGATGATACTTGGGCGAGCAATCTTATCCTGGAAAAATAAATTGTAACACATACTATATCCTTTAAAGCACATATAGATGATGTTGTTGTTGTTGTTGTTTAATGTCGACCACGAGTAAATTTGTTCTTTTGTGCACCCTGAAAACGGTGTAAGGTGACGGGTTGTTGTAGCTTTATTCACATCCCGAGCGATCTGATAAAGGTGGACCGGGGTTCAATAGGATATTGTCCTATGCTTGATTTCATCTTTATTTGACGATCACTACTACGGGGATCGCGTCGATTCCCGCTTAGTTAGCCAGACTGAAACAGCATGGAAGTGAGGTGGAGTCTGGGTATGTACGTTTTCTCAACCCTTTCTAACAAAGAATGATCAGTATGTTTTACCTGACCTAACGTTAGTCTCCTCTCCCCAGCACACATAGATAGATATGATGCCTGTAACTGGGGCTTAGCTGGAGTTGTCGTCATATGCTTTGTAAGAAAGAATGAAGAACACACGAGGAAGAAAAGAAGAAGAAGAAGAAGAAGAAGAAGAAGCGTGGTTCTAATGTTATATTTAACTAATTCCTTCATGCACAGTCTGTTTATGCTAAGAGCAGCGTAACAACAAGGTTTCGCAGTTTATGAACGCGCTAACTACGTATCCATGGTTACAGTTTAGGTTTAATAGCGATCACTTTCACACGTGGGCCACTCGGAGTGAAATAAAACTTGGAGTGAAATAAAACTCGGATTTTAGTCTGGGAGCTATAACAACGAAGAAATGTCATCTTCTGGAAAATGATAAGGAAAAGAATGTGTTCTTGAGCGGTGTCTGGATTGAAAAGAATAAAACCACTGTCACCTTCCAATCACGTCGTAAAACGTGACTTAACATGATTGTGCATGTGTCTATCGACCTCATCGAGTAAAATAATTGCAAATAAAACAGCCACTTCAACTTCTCAGGTACAACCAAGCTTCTTATCAAAGGGACATCTGTAGTGGTGACTTCATGATTTACTTGCAGCGATACAGCTAATCGATCAGTTACTGGAACTTGCGATTTGCGCAGTTACCAAGGTTGCACTAGAAATAGATTTGTTGTTTGTTAATTTTATTTTTTATTTTTTTTTGGCTTTCGCCTTTCTTTCTCTATTCCCCAAGGTGGTGTGCGTTGCATTATGTTTTATGTTGCACTTGTCAGACCAGTGCCTCCGACTCCCGCATGTATTTTATGTAAGGATATACGTCCTCCTGTATCTTCTAAAGGTATGCTTCCCTGGCGTAACGGCCGGTGCTGTGATTGGCGAGCGAACCCAGCATCTTCGGGTTGTGAACCGTGTCCCTTAACGACTAGACCACGCCGTCCGGACAAGAACGTTCCCACCACCACAATACACTATTACAATACACCATCACAATACACCATCGTCACAATACACCATCACAATACACCATCATCACAATACACCATCACAATACACCATCATCACAATACACCATCACAATACACCATCACAATGCACCATCACAATACATCATCACAATACACCATCACAATACATCATCACAATACACCATCACAATACATCATTACAATACACCATCATTACAATACACCATCATCACAACACCATCACAATACACCATCACAATACACCATCACAATACACCATCACAATACACCACCACAATAAACCATTACAATACATCATCACAAAACAACATCATAATACACCATCACAATACACCATCACAAAACAATAAAAGAAATGAAACGAAAAAGTAATGTATTGCATGCATGTACCACCTTGCTCTATGGTCAAATAAACATTTAGGAAAAGAACATGGTGGGCATTTACACTGAGGACCAAGTTGGTTACAAGCATGCACTTCTTGTAAATATAAATATACAATCATAATAATAAAATAACATAAACAAATGAACACAAACTAGTTGTGAGTGTATGAAAATGTTTTTATATTGATTTATGCGGACGGTTACTAACACAAATTGGCCCGCTATGGTAGAGAGGGAAGGCGCTTGCTCACAAATAGGCCCGCTATGGTAGAGAGGGAAGGCGCTTGCTCACAAATAGGCCCGCTATGGTAGAGAGGGAATGCTCTTGTCTTACAGAGGGAGGGAGATGGGGGAGGGTTGCAGGGCGCTGCAGCAGGGAGGTAAGCACACGCTGGTCTACAAAAAAAGGGGGGGTGGGCTAAAGCGTAATGGTAAGGCCCTCGTTATACAATTGGGGGGGGGGGTGGGGGGAGGGAGGTGCTACAACAAAAAGGTAAGACGTCGCCCCTCAGGACACGATCGCAAACATGAAACAATGGGTGTTCATAAATTTCACATGCCGTCTGGTCTCACGGTAGGTGAAATCGAGTGTCTAGTCATATCCGAGGTTTTGTGTGCACGCTACGCGCGTAACAGAACCATTAACCGTTGACAATAAAAAAGAACAGACTTTTAGTCACCGCTCCGACAGACACTTCGAACAATAATGAAATTGCTACCCCCCTGGGCGGTGTAGCTAAGTAGTTAATGGCATGGCTCCCAAACCGAACTTGTATATGTTCGGATTCATGACCTGGCAAGGTCGTACCCTTATGGGATGCAAACACACGAACAAAAGGGCTAAAGTTGGATCCTCTGGACCGTATGGTGCAAAACACAGTACAACGCACTTCACCTTAGGAAACAACGAAAGAAGAAGAACAATCCCTACCCAATTACCCCCCCCCCCTTTTTTTACGTCCATCCAGATCTAGTAAGTCACAAGAAGCAAAACTGCAAAAAAGAACCTACTACGGATAGTCTTCAGCTACCTGGCAGCGGGTGTACACCTGCCTGTTTGAATATCAGGATTCCAAGTATTCTGATACAAAAGTGTTATTAACTCACTGACTGTCACAATACAAGAGTTGGTGTAGTTCGGCGATGATTGTGTTGTGTCCTTCGCTCTTGGCAGATGTTCTCTAGTAACCGGTTAAAGTGGCCAATTACATATTAGACTATAATACGTTTTTTTCAAAACACAACCACATACAAAAACAAGAGGGCATAGCTACAAATTAACTAAAGAAAGGTCCAGATTAGATATGAAATATTTTTTTAGTCAGAGAGTGGTGAATGCTTGGAATGCATTGCCATGGGAAGTAGTGGAGGCAGAGACAATTAATGCATTTAAAAATAGATTGGAAACACATAGCTTTTAGAGAAAGGAAATATAAAAGAAACTAGTTGTTTACAGACTCTGCAGAGTCTTCTAAATCAGTTTTAAAGCGTTCTTAAGTTATATCCTGTGGCTTAATAAAGATGGTAGGTTTGAGCTCTTGTGTGCGTGCCTGTAGCGCTCAGTAGATCGCTGTGCTGATCCCCACCTTATTGGCCAAGCTGCTTTAATACAGCCTGTTTCTAGGTGCACGACGTGGACATGAAGTGGGTCATGTTCAATTGCTTCACCCTGACCCCGACACGAGCTAGCCTTCACTCTACAACACGCAAATTAAAGATATCAATACAATTATCAATGAACAAGACTAAACCAGTGCTAACAAGTATATTCAGTTTCATAAAGGGCCTCTCTTCTTGCGAGTTTTCTTTTGCACGACAGGGCCTCAGACTATTTCAAGAAATCTACACGCTACTTTAGTCTTTTATAAATGTTTGTTGTGAATACACAACAAGCTGTTCTTGTTGATGGTTCTTAATAATTGTGACGATTGTGAAATTATGTAAATAAAATATTTATTGTTTATAACACTATGCTGAATAAACAAACACGTTAGCCTATAAATCTTCGTCATTGAAAACAAGTTGGGAGGGAGGGGGGGGGGGGGGGAGAGAGATCTCTGGGCTCCTATAATCCTTATCGCTGCTCCAGAACTTATTTAACTGTTTAAAGAAGCGGGTGTAAGGAATTCTGCCAGAAGGAGAGAACGTTACTAGCGAGATGAACACGTAGGAATTCAAGCACGCTGCGGTGTTCTCATTCATACACGCAGTAGAATGAGTCATATGGCAGAGACTGGAGTCTTACACCTGCTCACGATGAGACACAGTTAGTTACACTTGAGGTTCGTGTAAGGTTTCTTACACACGAACTTGGTACTGTATCTACAGCGGGTAGCTAAAAAAAAAACTTCTGATGCATAACTAAGCTGTAAAGTATATTAGAGGTGGCCAAATGTTCAGCTTAATTATTATTTACAGAGCTTAAAACTGTAGTCGCTGGAGTTTTGTCGGGACCTGAAAGTTAAAAAAAATAGCAACACTGTGACCTGCCAAGAATATTGTAAGACGCGACTAAGAATCGTTGGGGCATGGGGTCGGCTATCTCAAGCGGTAGGTATTTCAGTATCAGCAAAATATCAACAAGTCAACTTAACCTTTACACTCTACGCCTTAAAGCAGGAAATATATATTCATAAGAGCTGGAACATAAGTATTTGCCTCACTCATATACTTTTAGGTAACATATGGGACTTAAATGGTGTTCGAATATAAAATACGAGTACAAGTGACAGATTGCAGTGGGAAGAATACAATTACAGTTTCTGAACATAATGTATTAAGCATATTAGTGGTTAGTGCACTGGCTTCCCAGTCAGTCGACCGGGGTTCGATCCCCAGTTAGTGCGGGATTTTTATTTTTTTTTGCGATCGCAAACCGGCTCCTGTGGTCGACCAAGACACATAAATTGGGTACCAGAAACAAATCTGAGAAGTAAAGGCGAACGGCGTGATGCTGATCACATCATCCATTATGTACCGTGGGTCACAAAATAATATGGGCCTAACACCTATTACGCAGCAAGGCGTGATGGGATCTTTATGGGCCTAACACCTATACGCAGCAAGGTGTGATGGGATCTTTATGGGCCTAGCACCTATACGCGGCAAGGCGCGATAGGATCTTTATGGGCCTAACACCTATTCGCGGCAAGGCGTGACGGGATCTTTATGGGCCTAACACCTATACGCGGCAAGGAGTGACGGGATCTTTATGGGCCTAACACCTATACGCGGCAAGGTGATCTTTCCTTTTTCACTTTTGTTATAGTTAATGGGTGAAAGAAAATAAAAATAAACAAAGCAAAACCAACCAAGATGGAAGAACGTCATATGAAGATAGCTAATGACGCGATGCAGAGAAAAGCATAAGAAATTTGCATCGCTAACTTTCGTGTTTTCGTGTTGAATACCGCAAGATTTGGGGACTGGAATATTGGACCAGTGTACGATCAAGTGAAGACTGCACATTGGAGTCATACTTTCACTTTTGTGTACGCTTTCTTCAGCATGCCCTGAGGGCAGTTCCATTTCACTTGTCTTCTTCTTCTTCTTCGTCGTTCGTTCTCAATCTCCCACTACCAAACACTGAAAGGGCTTAAGTAGCAGAATGTAGCCCAGAGAACGGAATGCGTTGTGTCGTAGTTTACAGCTTGGCTGCGATATTTGCACCTTTCGGTCCAACACATCCGACTTCAGCAAGCATTTTTTGAGTACCGGGTCAGCATTCCCTCTTCGATCCCTTCTCCTTAGCCAGTCTGCCCTGATGCAGCCTGTTATCCAGGATCACCGCGTGGAGGTATAGAAGGGTCTTGGCAGCTATGGTTCGCTGGCCCTGACGCTAGCAATCACATATGGGTCGCTGACCACTGCAGCTCTTGCGCTGCTCAGCATCTTGATCCACATTTCACTTGTGATTAGTTTAATCCACTGGTACGACACATAATGTATGGATGAGTAGCTTGGTTCAAAGGAGAGTCGCTATATGGTCCAGACTCTGTGCAGGTAATTCCAGGTTGAGACTGGAAGGCCGATCCGCCGAGTCGTGTCTGAGTTACTGCGCAAGTCTGCCTGCTGTCCAGGTACTGCGTACATCGCCAGTCTGCCTGCTGTCCGTGTAGAAGATATGCTCGTTTGGATTGACATGTTCTTTAGCCAGTGTTATAATGCTGTCTGGCAAGTTTTTTTTTATTGTTGAATTGATGTCCCTAACTCGATGCAAACTTGTACACACCTATTTTAAATGTAACATGCAGCGACCGGGTCACAAACGTGGCCTGGGTGTTTTGAGAAACACAAGACCATGGGATCTGTGCATTGCATTTTATTGATAACACAATTACATGGAAAGTCATTGCGCAAAGCACATTTTCAGTATGGTATGAGTGCGGTCTGACATTTCCTAGTTTGATATTACGTCTCTCGTTTGTTATTCTTATTTCAATACCATTTGAGCGTTTGTATGTGTTCAAGATGTATACAAGTGTTTGTGTTTTACCGGGGTCAGAGAGCAGATCACACAATCGTCAGTCTGTAGCCTTTCATGTCATAAGCGACTACTATCACAGCTGTCTAACCACTTTATGGTGGGGAGAAAAACTAACGTCTTGTCAGGCAAAATATACTGATCAGACATGTTAGACAGGCAGAGCAAAACATACTGGCCAAGACCCTTACCTCGGTTTCGGAGTAGCCCTCTCTGGAAATGGGCTGTTTTGATGGCAGGCCGGACTAACGAGGCGAATGGTTGACGTGATCCCCGTAGTAGTGAGCGACACACAGATGAAGCCAAGCATAGTACAACCGCCTTGAAGACCCCGGTCCACCTGCATCATCACACTTGGGATGTGAGGAAAGCTACTGCAACCCGCCACTGAACGTCCTTTTCAGGGAGCACAAAAGAATTTCCTACTCATTGGGGGCATTCGGAAACAACAACAGCCACTTTATGGTAGAAGACTCTCCAACTCTTTAGGTTGCAGATCCTGAGTGGGAAGTAGCCTGGACTGGCTTCAGAGATTGCTCTAGAAACAATATCCAAAAGATGATGGTAATGTCAGTCCCACAGCAAACATTGCCTTCAGGGATGAACTGTTAATTACTTCATTGCACAAGGTCTCATCTTGTTCTTAGGTGTGGTGACCAGTTCCAGTCCTTGCCGTCTGCATTCAAGAACTTCATTCAGACATCCATTTATAGCCAGGTGGACTGTAGGGTGTTCAGGTCAGGGTTTTCTTTCTTTTTCGTCATTCGTCCTGAAAAGAACGGTGTGTCTCAGTTTACATAGATACTGCGGTATTTGCCTCTTTCGGCCCGACACATCCGGTTTCAACAGGTCCCAATTTTGGGACCTGGTTTGCCTTCCTTCTTCGACCAATTTTCTCTCAGCCTGGCTGGACGGGTGTAGCCTGTTTCCAGGGTTGCAACTTGGAAACGAAATAGAGTGTTGAACAGCTTTATTTACTTAACCCGCTCCCTTTGTGATGAGAAACATATCAAATATGATACGGAATAAAAGAGTGATTATCTCGGTCTTACCTGTTAATTTTACCTGTGTTACCTGTTGGGAGCTGCATAGCGCAGTGGTTAGCGCTCTGTCTTCGCAAATCTGGTCCTGGGTTTGTTCCCCAGTTGAGGCGGTAATGTTTTTCAGACCGCAATGGTTCCTGGGTCGACCCAGCTTTAAATGGGTACCGGTTCAGATCTGGAAGTAAAAGCGTCGAGGAAGAGGAGATGGCCACCGCCCTCATATAGTCGCGTCTTTGAAATGTGAGATCGCTAACATTTCACACCCCTACGGCAGTAATGCTATGGGTTACTTTATCTGTTAATTATCAGAAAAGGTCGAATTTATGTTTAATAAATACCGGCTTTCACAGTAAACCAGAAGGTGAGACGGGAAACAGAAGTCAAGAGTCAACTTCAGGTGTGGGAATATAATCCACCTTTTATTTGCTGAAGCTGGATAGCATAATAAAAGTAGCTGGTACTGATAAGGTTGCCTTGTTTGGATTCGGATGGCGTTTGTGGATACGTGTGACTCGTACAGATACGGGTGGTTTTTACAGGCACTGGTGGAATTTTGTGTGTTTCGTGTGTAGGCAATTAATCCTCACTTTTGTTTGTGTTTTATTTTGTTTTCAATTTCGCTGCATTTGAAGCATGTGTTCCCTAGTGCAGCGGGTCACCTTACATGAATCATGTGTGAAAAAAGTTATCTGTGCCTTGGCAGTGGTTTTTGGCGCAGCAATTTGTTTTACACAATGTGGTTATTAGTTTCGTATTTATGAAATTATTTTAGCGGGACACATTTTCCTTTCAGCCACGGATCAAGTTCTTGTTAGGATATCATGGCTTTGTTGTGCGATTACTAGTCGCCAGACACAAAAAAGATTCTAGAAACCATTCTTTGTGTACGATCTTTAATATTCTCTACCCTGGATGTACCACTCGGGTGATCTTTCACCTTCTCTACTCTCGATGTACCACTCGGGTGATCTTTTACCTTCTCTACTCTCGATGTACCACTCGGGTGATCTTTTACATTCTCTACTCTCGATGTACCACTCGGGTGATCTTTTACCTTCTCTACTCTCGATGTACCACTCGGGTGATCTTTTACCTTCTCTACTCTCGATGTACCACTCGGGTGATCTTTTGCATTCTCTACCCTCGATGTACCACTCGGGTGATCTTTTGCATTCTCTACCCTCGATGTACCACTCGGGTGATCTTTTGCATTCTCTACCCTCGATGTACCACTCGGGTGATCTTTTACATTCTCTCGCAAACTTCAGCTGCCCTAAATATGAATAATTGTATCAAAGATATGAGAGTTACCGGGGAAAGAATAGGTCCAATGTAATCTCCCAAAAATGCAGAAAAAGCGACTAAAGAGAGCTGTGCTTGGGATTGACAACCTCATAGTGTTAAAAAAAATTTGCATTACATTCATTCACTGCACAGGTTCGCATATAGGCTTCATTAAAAAGAAATCGGAAGCAGCTAACCATGTCATTCACATTGGGGCGATAAGGACAATGATTGTACATGATTGGAAACAGGTTTCCTTTAAACGGAACCAGCTGCAGCGAAGGTCTACATTTCACATTGGAGCAAGACGGTGGATGATTGAATTAATTAATTGTAAAAATAATTATTAAAATAATTATCTTACATATCTTACCATTAATAAGTTGTAGTAGTCACCTAAGCTGTATCGATGTTGTTTTTGAATGCCCACAGTGAGTGGGTTACTCTTTTGTGCGCCCTTAAAAGGACGTTAAGTGGCGAATTGCAGTATCTTTCCTCTAATCCCAAGCGTGCTGATGAAGGTGGACCAGGTTCCTCCAAGAAATTGTGCTATGTTTTTCGTCATCTGCGTGTCACTCTCTACTGCGGGGATCGCGTCGACCCCTCACCTTGTTAGCCAGGCTGCATGAGAATAGTCCGTTTCCATGGAGGTCTACTAGGATGCCGAGATGAGGGTCTTGGCCAGTGTAGTTTGCCTGACCAGACGTTAATCTTCCTCCCCAGCTGTATTGTTAGCAAATGTTAAGTTATTCACTCCGAAATCTAACCTAACAAGCAATTAAAACTGAAGATCCAGATAACATACATATTCCCTGTAGAAATGTGCGGGTGCGAGACATGGACAATGATACAAGTGGCAAGGAAGAAAATTGGAGTGTTTGAAACAAAATGTTACAGAAGAATCCTTAACATTCCTTGGATAAAGAAAGTGACAAATAAAACCATCCTATAAGTCCTGCATTTTGAAGAAAACTGGCTCATAAACAATGTTATGTTTCGGAAATAGAATTTTTTCGGTCACGCCAAACGTCATGACGGACTGGAAAGAACGGTCATGGAGGTCATGGTACCTGGAAGTCGACGCAGGGGTCGACCAAGGCGAAGGTGGATACAAGATATCAAGGATACTCTAAACATGAACATGGAGCAGGCGGGAAGATTGACTGCAGACCGAGATTCATATTCTACAAAGGACATGCTACATGATGATGATACTGATGATGTACAATTATCCATAAGAAGCACAGACACATTTATTAATTGAGGAAAAAATGATATTGAGATCCCGTTCAAAATTAAAGTCACGCGCGATCGTTTTGCTTTCTGCAACCCAATCATCCTTGATGTGGACGAGTAATCTGCCTTGGACGCATGCTCAACATGCAGAACGACCTAGGCCCAGAGTTTACAAGACGTTAACGGTTGGGCAGCTTTCTCTTCGATAAAACCTGCAGTGGACAACATTCGGACCAGAGCTTGCGCACCTCTCTCTCTCTCTCTCTCTCTCTCTCTCTCTCTCTCTCTCTCTCTCTATCTATCTATCTATCTATCTTTAACTCCACAGTACTACCTGCAATGTGCTATGCGGTGGAAACATGGTCACTCACGGAGAAGATGGAGTCTAAACTCCCTCGAGAGACGCATGGTCGACCTCACACGTCATAGCCAGCGCACAAAACGTCTACATAATTCTGACATACGTCAATTGTCCCTGGTGGAAGATGCAATTATTTATGCAGACAAGATTAAACATTTCTGGATGGGCCACTTCCTGCGAAGAACGGACGATCGATTGAGAACACCGACAGCAATATGGTACCCCAGATACAAGAAGTGATCGCGAGGACGACCACTCACTAGTCCGACTCCTTTACACACCGTAACAACGTTCACGGTGTAACAGATGGACGAATCGTTATCCACTGGTTCATCGTGGCCCAAGACATAGGCCTTTAGAAGAGAAGTTGGAACCAGCAACGCCGCTGAAGTACGGGCTATCCATATAACCTATCTCCCGAGTGGTCTGCCGGGGCTTTACAGTATGACAAGGACAAGAATAGCATCACTGCCACACAGAGAGCATGTCGTAAGAGGCGACTAACTGTGTGAAATAGCATTACACCGGCCATGGTTGGGTGGTTTTCTTAGAGCAGCCTGGTTGGCGCGTAACATGCTGCCGGTCTACTTTTCTCTAGTGTTTCAGTCTATTAAGATGGACTCGCACATCGGTTAACCACCCTCAGTGAGCGCTTGTCCCAACACAGCGAAGTATTAGGTTGCTCGTGCTTAGCCCTCTAAGCAGGAAACTCTTCTCCCGGATACATCCAGATCATACCAGAGCTAGGACATGCACAGGGGAATCTGTCCCTGTAGAAGTGCAGGTCGACTAAGAACTAAGAACATGCATATATATAACCTGTGTTCAAGTCAATATATCAGAAATAAGACATTGTAAGACATTTTGTAATCCGATGTACCGGCTTTACGTAGGGAATCAGTTCAGCTAGACGAGATGGTGAAGCGAAAAAATAAAAGTCCAAGGTGAATCGCTAAGCGACGTAAACAGTCGTTATACAAGAGTATATTATTCAGATTAGGTGACACATACTGACCAGGCCCCACACCGAGAACATGGAGACAGGATCTTCGTTATGGCCTTTTGCACTGCACTACAGCGAGAAGAATCAATGTCCACCTTCTTCAGTTGGACCAAGAAACCCAGAGACAATTAATCAAGAGGGAAGAACTATGAGTGAAAACAACAAATTCTGAAGCTAGAAGATTGTAGAAATCTTTTCTATCCTAGGGCCCATTAGAAGCGTGTGTGTGTGTGTGAGGGTGCAGGTGTGTGTGTGTGTGTGTGTGAGGGTGCAGGTGTGTGTGTGTGCGAGGGTGCAGGTGTGTGTGTGTGAGGGTGCAGGTGTGTGTGCGTGCAAGTGTGTGTGTATGTGTGTACTTGTGTGCGATCGTGTGTGTGTGTGTGTGTGTGAGGGTGCAGGTGTGTGTGTGTGCCTGTGTGCGATCGTGTGTGTGTGATTATGTACGTGCGTGTGTGTGCGTGTGTGTGTGTGTGTATGTGTGCGTGTGCATGTGATGCTGGGTCTATATAAATGTATATAGTCGACTCTTTGTTGTATGTGCACTGACAGTTGTTGCAGTCCCAGTTCGCCATAATGCGTGTTTGTTCTTGAAGCTACTCGAGCCGTGGTTTACATTCGCAAATTGGCTGATCTGTATTCATATTTTCTTGTTTGTTTTAGGATTCGTTAATCTGAATTTGTCTAGGACGCTGTGTGTAATCCATTTTAATCAACTTTCTAAATCACTGTTTAAGAAGGGTTCATTAATCAGGACTTGACTGAATCATTAATCCTGAAGAGTTCACTTAATTCTCTTCCAGAGATTCAATGTTTATTTCCATTTACACCTCAAAGACAAGACGACATAATGAATGGCCTTCGTCTTCTTCGTACGCTGTCAGACTTCAACTTGAATTTGTTCGAAAAAAGCAGCTGTCATCCTGAGGCTGTCGACACTGCCATAGAGCTTGTCTGGTGTTGCCACTGGTGATGGTCACATGTGCTTTCTCTGGTCCTCGTATGTCGGGCAGTTTTGCAGCAGATGTTCAGCGGTAATTTTCCCTGTACCACAGGTACATTCGCTGGTGCCACCTATCTTCAGTTTATTGAATAGATGGTACCTCAGTCTGTTGTGGCCTGTGCGGAGTCTGAAGACCACGACCTATTCTCTTTTGTTCAGCTGGTAGTAGGCATCATTTTTTGTGTAGCCAGTATGTTCTGTTTCCCATTTGGCCATGTATCTGGCCCTAATAAACCTTTGGGACTCTTCGTTGGTCACACTAGAATCTGGTTGTGGTAGTCTTGCACCTTCTTTTGCCAGTCTGTCTGCCTCCTCGTTGTTGTGGATGTTACAGTGGGATGGAACCCACTGTACCACTACTCTTTTTGGTGCGGACTGCTGGCATAGTTGACAGAGTACTGCTCTTAAATCATTAAGTTCAGCATTTTTCTGGCTTTTCAGTGCTGAAACCACCGCCAGGGCATCTATAAACAGGACTATCTGGCTTTCGTTGCTTTCGCCTGTCAGCATTGCTTTTACTGCAGCCTTCAGTGCCTCTGCCTCCGCTCTGAAATTTCTTGAGAATGTTCCTGTTGCCACTGACAGTGTTATCTTTCTACCATTTGGTAGGCTCAGGAATACCCCTCCCGCTCCACTCTGTGTTGTGTTTGTTACAGAACCGTCGGTGTATGCATGGGTCCAGTCCATGCTTGGGTAGTTTTCCGTTATATACCTCAGGGTTATGTCTCTTCTTTGTTTTTCAGTCTGGCTGTTCTTGTTTCCAATACCTGGTATATTTTCTACCACCTCCGGAATGATATGCTGCTTCCATGTGGATTTGCGTACAGTAGGGATGGGCTTTGGTGTTGTTATGGTGTTCATAGTGTCTTCGCTCATCTTTGCTTTGGCTATTTCTGCAAAGTTTCTCCGCTTTAGTAATGAATGTGAGACACATATTTTTTTCATGCTGCAGTAGGAAAATGCATACGGCAGTTTTAAACATGTTTGATTATATGAAACTGTTGCATATAAACATTTGGGGAGAGTATATCCCAAACGTAAATAGTCATCTTTATTATAACTTAACGTCTTTATACTGGTTTAGAAGACTCTGCATAGTCTGTATACAACCAGTTCCATTTACATCACTTTGCTCTAAAAGCTATACGCATCCAATGCATTCTTAAATGCATTAGCTTTCCCTGCTTCCACCACCTCCTTTGGCAATGCATTTCAAGCATTCACAACTCTCTGACTAAATAAATATTTCAAAATATCTAACCTGGGCCTATCCTTAGTCCACTTGTAGCTGTGCCCTCTTGTTCTTGTGGGTGGCTGTATTTTTAAAAAAAACTTGTTATAGTCTAATTTATCCATTCCTCTGATCATTTTATAAACCTGTATTAAGTCACCACGAATTTCTCTCTCTTCTAGACACTGTAAGCTGGGTTTTTTTTTAGTCTTTCCTTATAACTGTAATTCTGGAATGCCACTATTAGTTTTGTCGCTTTTTTTTGTATTCTTTCCAGCATGTTTATATCCCCTCTCTGATAAGGACTCCACACCTGTACTCATGTCTAACTAATGCTTTATACAGTTTGACTATCACTTCCTTGCTCATATGTTTAATATTTCTTTGTATCATCCCTAACATTGCATTTGCCTTTTTTTACTGCTACCTGAACTTGCTCCCTCACCTTACATGTATGAGCTATTATAACCCCTAGGTATCTTTCTTATCTATCTTTCTAATATTGTTCTCTCCCATTCTGTAATTATGTTCCTTATTGGATCTACCCATGTGGATGACTGTACATTTATCTACATTAAACTTCATTTGCCAGATTACAGACCATTTTCGAATGTTATCTAAATCCGACCTCAATATATCCACTTCTGCTTTATCATACACCCATTGGAGGAAGTAAGAACAGACCCACGGCACCATTCCAAAAATGTCACAAAAGACCACTAAAGAGGGTTGTACCTAGAGCTAGCAGCCTCATCATGTAAATAGAATTGCTACAGAAATCACCACACCAAAAGACGGTACGGTATCACTACCATAGATGTTTCCTGTAATAGTCTAGCTGCAGCGTAGAGCATCAAAGACACAAGGACAAATACGATCACCATAACAGCATTATGACACAGCCACCACTACAGCTGGTCTCTTCACATGATGTCCCCGTCCAAGCATCGATCTGCTGGCGTTGAAGTTGTTTTGGGCGAAATGGCAGGAGCCGATAGGCCGCTAGGTCAATAACCAGAAGCCGTTTCTGCAGCATTTTGTTGTACATGATAACGTCAGTCAGCGAGGCAGCCAGCCAGCCAGTCAGTCAGTCAGTCAGTGTCAGTTATTTAGTTAGTTAGTTAGTTAGTTAGTTAGTTAGTTAGTTAGTTAGTTAGTTAGTTAGTTAGTTAGTTAGTTAGTTAGTTAGTTGCTCATCGCAAGCGATGATGGCGACATCATCAGACGATTGTGTCTTGATGATGTAATTTGTGCTGTAATTGGATTATAATGGGAAAGAACTGCACAGGTCATCAACCTCACTCTCTGGTCCCGAGCTATCTTGAACCAGTGCCAAGACATAAGTCAAGACGACTAGACTTAACTCAGGATGCAGGTACTCTGATATAACCTCCATTGAGACTGGAAGTCGCTTGAAATTTGCGGGATTCGATCTCAAAACCGTTTCCGTTCATCGCTTTGAGATGCGAGTGCCCTACGTCTGGACAACATCACACACCCTGTGAGTGATGTGTCATGGACAAGTTGCTAGCCGGGCAGGACCCTATTATAGAGGATTCGCGAAGTGAGAACGCGAATTGTGTCATACACAAAGGTCGTGCTATTAGAAAATCATAGTTAGAATTGATGTTGAGGCCAGGATAAAACTTCCGGCAATATACAGAAAAGGTGGATAGTTAAACATTATGTTGTGTGTGGAGAGAACCGAAGACGATCAGAATTGAAAGACACCATTCTTCGCCCTTATCATCTTGGGGTACATACACCGTCAACCAACCCACTCCAAGCAGACATGTCATGTGTTGTTTTCTCCAGTTATCTCCGACCTCTCCCCGTTTTTCTTGTTTCGGCCTTTAGGTCTGACCTCCGCGTGTTCTTTGACCTTTCGTTGCCTCTTTTTTTCCTGTGGTTCTACGACAGAGATTACCTTGGGGGCTTTCGCAATGTGTGGTCTATCCAACACTATTTCCTTCTTAAAATTTTCTTTCCAACCTATCCTTGTTTTTTTCCAGACGCTGCCCTTTGCAACCTTACCGAACCACAGCAGGCCAGAAATATTTCTCATGGATTTGTTATAAAGCTTTGTCAATCTTAATATTGGGTTTGGTAATTTGCTTTGTTTCCATACACAAGGACCGACATTATATTGAAGTAGAAGATCCATAGCTTGTAATGCGTTTTTACCATTTTCAAGTTCAATGTGGTTTTCAGCATGACAAAGGCCACTGTTACTTTCCTCCTTCTGTTTGTGTTTTGTCCTCGTCTGAGCCACCTTTTTTCCTTCTGGTGCGCCATAGTTATGTGAAGCTTTCTACTTTATCCAGTGTTGTTCCTCTCAGTTTCTGTGGATTCCGTGGCGAAGGGGTTAAGCCGTCGGCCTCGTGATCAGGTGGTGTGGGTTCGACTCCGGACTCCGCGGTCTTTTTCACGCGTGCTTGATGCGGAGTCCACTGCATCTTGTAGTCGCCCCTTAGTCGTCTTGTCCTTGACTTGCCACTGGGGTCGGACGGCTCGAGACGAGGGAGTGAGGATAAAAAGTAGCGCAGTTAATCCTTATAAAAAAATATCCCTAGTAAAATAAATTATGCCATCGTCGTCTTCGATGGACTACGGCGTTTTTCCTCTCAGGTTGATGTTCGTTTAGTTTGACAATATTTCTCTTTTAAGAATGGATCTTTAAATCCTCTGGCTGTTAGATTATGTCTAATCTTTATGTTATCTTATGTACTTGTAGTTGGCTGTGAGACACGAGGGCTATGTCGGCTGCAAAGTTCAGATTTGTTAACTGCTTAAATAAGGTCTATTTAACTCCACATCTCTCACAGGCTGTAGTTTATTTTCGTAATTCAATCAACTACCAGAGGACAGAAAATGTGAAAGAAGATTACCCTGACGAACCCCAGGTTTAATGTGAAATTATTCTGTGAGTTGTCACTCGTGTAGAAGGTTACGTTGCATGTCCTCGCACGTTTGCATTATTGTACTGGTGAACTTATCTGGTGCGTTAGTACGAGGTGTGTTGAAATGAAGCCGGACCTAACTGCAACAAATGAACATACGTATGGTGCGCATAATGACGTCACTTCTGGTGTAAACAGCACATACAAACCGTCAAGTTTGCCAAATTTAATTATTCTCCAACTCATAGTTTCCTCAGCAGACCGTTGAAAACATGGCGGGTGTGATAAGGAATATGTCCAGAGTTGATCAGCTAGCGTTGATTCTATTTCTAACAGCTACATGATGTCGACCAGTTCACATTCATCGCAGAATGCAGGCAGTGTATGGGGAAAAAAGTGTGTCGAAGACATCAGTGAAGAACTGGAAAACCGATGCTTAAAGAAGGACATGAGTTAACGCTATAATATGCGCCTGACCTGGTCTCGGAAGATCTTTCGTTTTCAAAAGTGTTCTTAAGCCGACCTGTGACAATCGAAACCATCTTAACCAGTCCCCTGGGATCAGTATTTGATTTGGCTTGGCTTCGTTTGGCTTCGTTCGTTCTCAATCTTCCACTATCAAACCCAGAAAGGGCTTAAGTAGCAGAATGTAGTCCAAAGAACGGAATGCGTTGTGTCGTAGTTCACAGCTTGACTGCGATATTTGCACCTTTCGGTCCAACACATCCGACTTCAGCAATCATTTTTTGAGTACCGGGTTAGCATTCCCTCTTCGATCCCTTCTCCTTAGCCAGTCTGCCCTGCTGCAGCCTATTATCCAGGATCACCGCGTGGAGGTGTAGTAGGGTCCTAGCAGCTTTGGTTCGCTGACCCTGACGTTAGCAGTCAGCTATTGGTCTCTGACCACTGCAGCTCATGCGCTGCTCAGCATCTTGATCACAGTATTTGAATTAATGTGCTCTTTAAACTAATACCTTGATTAACTGTGCCCTTTGGACCAATAACTTGATTTCATTCAACCCTTCGACCAATAAATTGATTTAACGTGCCCCTTGGACCAATAATTTAATTCCATGTGACCCTTGAACTATTAATATGATTCCATACAGCCCTTAGACCATTAATGTTATTTCATACAGTACTTGGACCATTAATGTTATTTCATACAGTACTTGGACCATTAATGTTATTTCATACAGTACTTGGACCATTAATGTTATTTCATACAGCACTTGGTCCATTAATGTTATTTAACACATCCGTGGACCATTAATGTGATTTAATACAGCTGTGGACCATTAATGTGATTTAATACAGCCGTGGACCATTAATGTGATTTAATACAGCCGTGGACCATTAATGTGATTTAATACAGCCGTGGACCATTAATGTGATTTAATACAGCACTTGGACCATTAATGTGAATTAATACAGCCGTGGACCATTAATATTATTTAATACATCCGTGGACCATTAATGTTATTTAATACAGCCGTGGACCATTAATGTGATTTCATACAGCCGTGGACCATTAATGTGATTTAATACAGACGTGAACTTCATTTCTTCTGACTCTTAGACCATCAACTTGATTCCATTATGAACGTACCTGTACTATTGAAATGGCTTCGTGCAGTCATTGAGCATTAACTTGGTATCATGTGGCTATGGATGTCGTTTCCGTTTGATACATATAATCTATTAAACATAAAATAAACGTTTACTTCCAATCCAGTCACAGAACGCATACAAGTGCTGACTAACCACATCAGAAAAGCTAGTCGTGATACTCACATAATGCCGACAAACAATCTACCAGTCACGCACTCGCAGCGACACCAAGTTCATCGTCACTCCACAGGCTTGCAACTACGCAAGTCATGTGATGACGACTCATTCAAAGATGGCGTGTGCCTAGCAACCTCATCCTACAGAACCAACAACTGAATAGACACATATAAGTGCTTTTGCTATATGCTTTGAGCAAGACAGTCAGCTGTCGTAGTCACTGTATGCTTCATATGGGCCAAAATGGGGTCACGATGGTGACCAAGATTATGTGTGCATATACATGGTTGTTGTTTATGTTGTTGTTGTTGTTGGTGGTGAGAGTGATGTTGTTAGTTTTGCTATTGTTCGCCTTGGTGTTATTTTTTGTGGCGGTGGTGGTGTTGCAGTGGTATTATTGATGGAAGTGTTATTATTGGTGTTGTTAGTGGTGGTGTTCTTATTGGTGGTGGTGTTGCTATTCTTGGTGCTGTTGGTGGTGGTGTTGTTATTGTTATTGTTTTAGATGCTACTCGTGCTGAGTTTTTTTTTATCCCTGGACATATTGTCTGCTAGCAGTGGCTCATCTACCCAGTGACTCATCTACCCAGTGGTCCATCTACCTAGTGACTCATCTACCCAGTGGCCCATGTACCCAGTGGCCCATGTACCCAGTGGCCCATCTACCCAGTGGCCCATCTACACAGTGGCTCTTCTACCCAGTGGCCCATCTACCCAGTGACTCATCTACCCAGTGGCCCATCTACCCAGTGACTCATCTACCCAGTGGCCCATCTACACAGTGGCTCATCTACTCAGTGGCCCATCTACCCAGCAGCTCATACATCCACGTGCGTAATTGAGAAGGTGAAACTGGCTCTTTTTCGCTGTAGTGCAATGAAAGGCATCTCAGTAGGCTCATCACAATAACGATCACCTCCCCCCCCCCCCTACTCATTGACCAGGGAGCTGTAGCACAGTTTGTTTTGAGATGGTGAACAGCATCCAGAGTTGCGTGTCGTCTAGTGTAAGCGATTATGTCCAACTACAACCGCCTGATGTGCTTACACCTCAACAACTCTAATAATTACCACGCTTCATGTCATGTCATTAAACCTTCAAGAATTGTCTCTCGTTATGTCTCACATTCTCTCTCTCTCTCTCTCTCTCTCTCTCTCTCTCTAATCTCTCTAATCTCTCTTTCTTTATATCTCTATTTATTTACAAAACTTCCAACAAATATACCTGTTATTAGCTGGAAGTTTTGTAAATAAATAGAGGTAGAAAGAAAAAGAGATTTGAGAGAGAAGCCAAGCATTGCACAACCGCCTGGAGGACCCCGGTCTACCTCATCCGCACGCTCGGGGTGTCAGGATAGCTACTACATTCTGCCACAAGTTCCGTCTTTTTCAGGGGGCACAAAAGGTTTGCCAACCCATTGTGGGCATTAGCAACCAACCAACCAACCAACCAACCACCTGTTATTAGAATATGTTCTAACTTTCCCTTTTCTTACTAGATCACACACAAAAACAAGGAATGCTCTTTCCGGTGCCCGAAATTTGTAACCTCTTTGTTTGTATCTTCGATATAGCGATGTCACATCACCAAAAACAGGTTAACTGTCTATCTCTCTCTCTCTCTCTCTCTCTCTCTCTCTCTCTCTGTTTCACACACCTTCTCTCTCTCACACAATCGTTTTTTGTTGCTTCCTCTGATTTGCAGAAAGGGTAACACGAATAGCAGAGCCTAATGTGACAATGTTAGCATTTACAAAATAATTGTATGTCAGACTTCCACAGATAAGCTCATTGCTACCATAACTCATGCGGTCGTCAAACAAATTAATCATCCCCCAAAAAATTCGCCACTTAACTGCAAATATGTTTCCTGGCTTGTTGCATGCGTGTTACCGGAAAGGCAGCAACGAATAGATCCACTGTAGTCTATCCAGCTTGGATTGTTGGGCAAGGGGTTGGACAAATTTCAGGCGCCAGCTCGCTACGGCGCCTTGACAATTTGCTGTGGTTTCTATCATTTCAGGACCAGTATCGTATTTAATCGTACGATTTTCCCCATCGCCTATATCACCACCACCCTCCACCATCCCCACCCCCACCAGTTTTTCTCAAAATGTATTCTGTCGCGTAATTTCCTCTTTTCGTCGAATGTCAAGGTCAGACTGCCGGCACCATGTTACGCAGCAGGTAAGGTATAGTACAGATAAAGAATAGCAGAAACAGGTCAAGGTGACTTTGTCAAATAAACTTACATTTGTATATTAAGAATCAATATTTTCAAGAACAAGTCACTCTTACTACGAGCAACTTTTCATCCAGAACTATGCCTGACAGGGACCCAGTAGTCTCAAGATAAGGTGTTCGCCCCAGGTTCGCTCTAATTTACGCTTCCACCACCACCAGTCCCAAAAATAGGCGATCGTATATCCCAGATACTGGGATTGACCTGATAAGTGACCAGCGGATTTTCGCCTGCCAAAAAAGATAAAACAAGGAGGTCACACCTCCCCCACTTCTTCTAACGACACAAGTGGACTGAAGATAGATAGACTATGCCTGACTCCTACATTGTTTACCTGACCCCTAGATTCTCAATACATGTGTAACCCTCCCCCCTCCTCCGCCCGGGCTGCTGCATCTTGTAGAGACTATGGGCAGCAAGGCAATGAATAAGAAGCTCTCCTCAATAGATGTCTGGTCAGTGTATGTACTTGTATGTTGTAAGAATTATACAAGATTTCTATGAGAAGACCCCATCTAGAATAATCCGCATATGCAAATTGCCAGACCCAGTTACAGTTCAAACTCGGGTCAGACAGAGATGTCTCCAACAATATTTCTCGTGAGGTTATGGACTGGGAGATGCGGCAAACAACAGAGGCTAGGAAAACAGGAACACGGTAGTGCAGCTGGAAGACCGTCTGTACATATGTATGGTGTCGTATAAACAGCAGGCCATCTAATAAAAGAAAGAAAAACATAACGAAGCAACAATAGAGGAGCGCGTGGCCGTATGATTTTGATGCCTGCCTGCTGACGAGAAGGGCAGCGGTTCGAATCCCCGGTACGTGGTGGTAAAATAAACAAACATAGCCAGCACACGACTTGGCGGCAGCAGTGGCGCTATATCCAGTTTCCCTAAACGGAAAAACGTCACTCCCCCCTTTACCAAAATCGTACAAATTTCTGCAAATTAGATAATGTGCTGTATCAGCTTTCCTCATGACTAATAACTGTGTCCTCTGCTTTCTCAAATCGGATAACATATATACTTCCTTAAATCGGATTGTGTTATATGCAGCACCATCAACCAGTACAACGTAACATACTGTCTCTTCAAACTGAATACCATAAGCAACTTCCTCAAGCGGGATATGTTTTGCCACACTTCTCAATTATATTACGCGAGCCGCACCGTGGGCTTGGATCACACGCTAGAAGAGCGTATACAAAGGATGTCATCCCAAAATCTGCGTCCTGGCACTTGTCATTTGAGGTCAATCGTTTAGACCACGAGAGAAGTGGCTAAGCAGACTGGAATGTGGGCAGAGAAGGTCGAGATATCTCTGTAAGCATTTTACAGTGTGTCAACTTAACGATGACCTTAAAGTTCGAATATTAAGCGTCTATAGACATTAGCATTTTGAAAGCATTGACCTGAACGACGAGAACTAACTAGACACTCGGTTCTTTGATTTTTCTTTCAGAAATGTAAAGTTGTTATTTCGGACTCAGAGCTTACAAAGAGAAGGCGTTGGCTTCAGAAAGCTGCTCAACTTTAATAATTTCCCTGAATTTCTCTCCCTTTTTACCTCAATGGTTGAGGGACGTTGGCTATTCTTTTTTTAGAATCAGCAATTTCTTCTGATTTTTAGTTAAATTTGTAAGAATATATAATAAGTACTGTCACGTTAAGAAGATGCAGCACGTGGTGTAGGGGTGTCAATCGAGCGAAGGCTTGGTTTACACTTCCAATATACCGGGTTCGAAATCACTTCGTGATGTCCAGGATTTGTCTAGGTAATGACCACTTCTCCACGTACAGAAAGGATTGGCACAACTTTTGGACTGCAAAGCTGCCATAGTGGAACCCATGCAACAACACATTACAAACACATACACACATGCAACCATGTACTGGTAAATGCGACATGGTGTAACCTAACAAGACTACAGTCTGGGGTTGAAAGGATATACCTTCGCCAGTAAAATTTAGAATTAGGAAAACCTTTAACGAAACCACAAAGTTATTTAAATTAAAGGATATACCAGTTCAATGAACATGCAGACTAAAGTCTGGTCAGGCATAATATACTGATCAGGACTGTTAGTCAAGGTCAAGCAAAATATACTGACCAAGACCCTCACTTCGGCTTCCCCGAAAACGGGCTATTTTCATGGCAGACTTGCTAACGAGGTGGGGGATCTACATTATCCCCTTAGTAGTCAGCAACACGCAGATAAAGTCAACAAAAGCACAACCGCCTGGGGGATCCCGGTACCCCTTTATCAGTTCGCTCGGGGTGATGAAAGCTACGACAACCCGCCATTTACCGTTCATTAGAAGTCTCACAAAAGAGTAAGCCTTCTCATCGTGGGCTTTCAACAACAACAACAACCAGATCAATGTTATGTCGGTTAGAATGTTGAAAGATTTAACTCGGTTTCTGTGCCTATTACTATTTTATTGATTAATACTGCCAAATATATTCAGAAACGCTATTGTTGTTTTTACGTTTTTGTTTATTTTTGTAACCGCGCTGTCTTCAGCAATAAACATGGCTCAAGAATGTGTAATCATAGCTGGCGCGCTCATACCTCGAGAAACAACAACATCCGGTGTTGGTTGAAGTTTTTATTGTGTTTCTATTAGAGAATGTAATGGACACCAGTTAGCAAGTTGTTACCAAATTTGTTGAACCGGATTTGACTTCCATTTTCGATCCCTATTCTCTTAGCCAGACTACACGAGTACAACCTGTTTCCCGGGTCGTTATGTGGAGGTGAAATAGGCCTTGGTCAGCAATGGTTCGATTACTCTGACGTAAGCAGCCGTTTACGAATCGCTGACTACTGTCACCTCATTCGCTGTTGCATCTTTGGGACCTGTGATGGTTCAATGTGCAGAACAGCTGCTAAAACTGGTATGGTTCATGGATAAACTTGTCTTCAAGTGACAGCTCCACATCAAAGGTCGGCTGATCAGATCAGTTCAAGTGACAGCTCCACATCAAAGGTCGGCTGATCAGATCAGTTCAAGTGACAGCTCCACATCAAAGGTCGGCTGATCAGATCAGTTCAAGTGACAGCTCCACATCAAAGGTCGGCTGATCAGATCAGTTCAAGTGACAGCTCCACATCAAAGGTCGGCTGATCAGATCAGTTCAAGTGACAGCTCCACATCAAAGGTCGGCTGATCAGATCAGTTCAAGTGACAGCTCCACATCAAAGGTCGGCTGATCAGATCAGTTCAAGTGACAGCTCTACATCAAAGGTCGGCTGATCAGATCAGTTCAAGTGACAGCTCCACATCAAAGGTTGGCTGATCAGATCAGTTCAAGTGACAGCTCCACATCAAAGGTCGGCTGATCAGATCAGTTCAAGTGACAGCTCCACATCAAAGGTCGGCTGATCAGATCAGTTCAAATGACAGCTCCACATCAAAGGTCGGCTGATCAGATCGGTTCAAGTGACAGCTCCACATCAAAGGTCGGCTGATCAGATCAGTTCAAGTGACAGCTCCACATCAAAGGTCGGCTGATCAGATCAGTTCAAGTGACAGCTCCACATCAAAGGTCGGCTGATCAGATCAGTTCAAGTGACAGCTCCACATCAAAGGTCGGCTGATCAGATCAGTTCAAGTGAAGCTCCACATAAAAGGTCGGCTTATCAGATCAGTTCAAGTGACAGCTCCACATCAAAGGTCGGCTGATCAGATCAGTTCAAGTGAGAGCTCCACATCAAAGGTCGGCTGATCAGATCAGTTCAAGTGACAGCTCCACATCAAAGGTCGGCTGATCAGATCAGTTCAAGTGACAGCTCCACATCAAAGGTCGGCTGATCAGATCAGTTCAAGTGACAGCTCCACATCAAAGGTCGGCTGATCAGATCAGTTCAAGTGACAGCTCCACATCAAAGGTCGGCTGATCAGATCAGTTCAAGTGACAGCTCCACATCAAAGGTCGGCTGATCAGATCAGTTCAAGTGACAGCTCCACATCAAAGGTCGGCTGATCAGATCAGTTCAAGTGACAGCTCTACATCAAAGGTCGGCTGATCAGATCAGTTCAAGTGACAGCTCCACATCAAAGGTTGGCTGATCAGATCAGTTCAAGTGACAGCTCCACATCAAAGGTCGGCTGATCAGATCAGTTCAAGTGACAGCTCCACATCAAAGGTCGGCTGATCAGATCAGTTCAAATGACAGCTCCACATCAAAGGTCGGCTGATCAGATCGGTTCAAGTGACAGCTCCACATCAAAGGTCGGCTGATCAGATCAGTTCAAGTGACAGCTCCACATCAAAGGTCGGCTGATCAGATCAGTTCAAGTGACAGCTCCACATCAAAGGTCGGCTGATCAGATCAGTTCAAGTGACAGCTCCACATCAAAGGTCGGCTGATCAGATCAGTTCAAATGACATCTCTAAAGGTCGGCTGATCAGATCAGTTCCCTCGCTATCCAGGCGAAGTTAGGTTGAAAAATGAAAGGCCGTAGGAAGTAGATAGTTGAAGGACAACATGACGTCAAGAACCGCACGAAGTTAAGTCGATAAATGATGAGCCGCACGAAATCAAGTTGATATATGATGAACCGCACGAAGTCAAGTTGATATTTGATGAGCCGCACGAAGTCATGTCAATAAATAATGTACAGCATGATGTCAAGTTAATAGACGAAAGATTGCATGAAAGTCAAGTTGATAAACTAATAGCTCCAGGAAGTCAAGTTAAAATGGGAAGTCAAACTAATGGACGAAGTTTTCATGAACAAAAGGTCGCAGCTGGTCAAGTTGTTGTTGCTGTTGCTCGAAGCTGATCGTATTGAATGAACACTTGGGAATATTTTCTTTGTATTAGCTTACAGCCACTCTTCTTACATCCTCAGGCATACTTGAGGAGATGCAACTGGGTCCTCGTGTATGTAATGCAAAGCTCACCATTATGGTGAGTATATTGTCGATCTCCACCTCGTTGGCGAGACTGCTGTAACACAGCATATTTCAAGGAGAACGAACGAGAACGTAATGTGGCGGGGGCGGGGCTGGGTACTTGATCTGCATGTCTTATCTGACCCTGATATTTTTTTTTTCTGGCAGTCAAATTTATGGACGAAGGATCAAAGGAAGACCAGTTAGTGGACGAATAACCGGGGGTGGTCAAGATAATGTGCGAAGGATGACATGAAAACAATTTCGGTGACCGAAACGATGTACCATATTTAAACCTTAAAACTCTCTTCATAAAGATCTTCGATTGACACACGCAGCTCTACTTTATCTATATTACTTAACATAATACAAGGGCCGCACCTATTCGTAGTTGACTTTGTGTAAATGATTAAGAACTTCAAATATTCAAACGTCTTCACTTTTAATAAGATAAGATTTAGTTCGATGCCCTTGAATTATTAATGGTAATATATGTTAACATTGTGTACGCATATTAATTATCATTAACTGCTGGAAATAGTTCCCTGATTTAACAATGTCTTTATCTCAAAATTAATTAGCGTGTTTATTTTTTTATATTTGCAAATTTTAGGCAGTCTAAAAAACTTTCACGAGGCCATTGTAAAGTCTTAAGTCTTCGGTTATCATGTCATGTATGTCAAGTCTTCGATTATCATGTCATGTATGTCAAGTCTTCGATTATCATGTCATGTATGCCAAGTCTTTAGTTATCTTGGCACGTATGCCAAGTCTTTAGTTATCATGGCATGTATGTCAAGTCTTTAGTTATCATGTCATGTATGCCAAGTCTTTAGTTATCATGTCATGTATGCCAAGTCTTTAGTTATCATGTGATGTATGCCAATCTTTAGTTATCATGTCATGTATGTCAAGTCTTTAGTTATCATTTCATGTATGCCAAGTCTTTGGTTATCATGGCATGTATGTCAAGACTTCAGTTATCATGTCATGTATGCCAAGTCTTTAGTTATCATTTCATGTATGCCGTCTTCGGTTATCATGTCATGTATATCAAGTCTTAAGTCAAGGCACTCGCCTCTCACGATGATGAACGGAAACGGTGGGCGATTGTGCTCAAGATTGGCACTACAGACCTTTGTGCCTTCGGCACAGCCCCCATGAAGGCAGAACATATTTTGCAGTCCTGGCCATTGTATACCGACAAGAGAAGTAGGATTTGGCAACAGCCAGTGTCCTTCCACGAGAAACTGTACGGAAGTTTACAGATCCTTGAGACGACTGCTGTCTTCGTTAGAGTCATTGAAGTTGAGGTCTGAAGAAGAAAGAGGAAAAAGCAGAAGAATCCACCAAGTCACAAGCGACCGCTGGTCTCACGGAAGGTAAGACCATAGTGCCTTCATCCCGAGTTACCTCCAGTCGTCTCGACCAATAGTCTTGCCACTGATCAAAGGTAACTCGGGATAAGAGTGAGATTGATGACCAGCGCATAATATTCTTCACTATAATCCTCATACTACGCACATTACATTATTAAGACAAAAACGGCTGATGTTGTAGCCATCATCGCTTCTCGATGGGCAATCACTTATTTTAAGTCCAGTCTATTTAAGTCTCAAATCAGCACGACAGCGAAAGAATCTGTGTTGCCTATTTCTGATAATCAATTAAACGTTAAATCAAATGTTGCATGTGCCCCTGTGGATTGTGCTTCGATTTCGGCAAGAGAATACAAGTCAGCTCGACAATTGTTTGCATAAGTCATAAGTTGAGTCAAACCGTTGATAGGAAAAACTGTAATCGAGTCGCAAGTTGATACTTGTGTGCGACTTAAGTCTGTGACCAAAAGTTTTAGACTCTTCTTAGTACAGAGCAGCACACATAGAAACAGATGTTTACGGTAGTCACGGAAATTTTAGAAACAGTGGAAAGAAAATTATGCACATCCAAAAAGCAGTCAAAAAAGTATATACGAATAATACATTAATGGAAAATAGTTCCGACACGGGTCTAAATAGAAGTATGTGGGGAATATGGCTCCCAAGCGATTCAGTTTTCTTACTTTGGTCATTGATCAACAGTGAGGAACTCGGTACGACAACGATAAGTATCATAATGTTGTCCGGAGAACGGAATACGTTGTATCGTAGTTTACAGCTTGACTGTGATATTTTGCAACTTTCGGTCAGAATCATCCGACTTCAGCAGGCATTTTTAGTGCCTAGTTAGCCTTCCCTCTTCGATCCCTTCTCCTTCGCCAGTCTGCACTGTTGCAGTCTGTTATCCGAGTTCACCACGTGGAGGTGGAGAAGGGTCTTGGCAACTCTGGTTCGCTCCTGCTCATGCACTGCACAGCATCTTGATCCATAAGAACATGACTATACCCAGGTGAATGCTATGTACTGCTATGTTATACAGATTTGTCGTTACTAGACTCATGGCAAACCCATAGGCCATCAGTCTATCTCTCTCAAATTTTGACAAAAGAAATGGATACCGCATGAGCTGCAGTGGTCAGCGACCCATAGCTGACTGCTAGCGTTAGGGCCAGCGAATCAGAGCTGCAAAGACCCTTCTACACCTCCCCGCGGTAATCCTGAATAACAGACTGCAGCAGGGCAGACTGGCTAAGGAGAAGGGATCGAAGAAGGAATGCTAACCCGGTACTTAAAAAATGCTTGCTGAAGTCGAATGTATTGGACCGAAAGGTGCAAATATCGCAGCCAAACTGTAAACTACAACACAACGCATTCCGTTCTCTGGACTACATTCTGCTACTTAAACCATTTTAGGGCTTGGTAGCGGAAGATTGAGAACGAACGAAGCCAAGCCAAGCCAAATCTCATAACAGACAATAAGTAATTAACATTGCTAAATGCCCACAATGAGTAGATTACTCTTTTGTGCGCCCTAAATAGAACGTTAAGTGGTGGGCTGCAGTAGCTTTCCTCACATCCCGAGCATGCTGATGAAGGTGCACCAGGGTCCTCTAGGCGGTTGTGCTATGCTTGGATCCGTTGCTCACTACTATAGGGATCACGTCGATCCCTCACCTTGTTAGCCCGTTTCCAAGAAAGGCTACGAAGAAGCCAAGGTGAGGGTCTTGTGCAGTATGTTTTGCCTGACCAGTCGTTAGTCTTCCTTCCCGATAATGCAGTAAAGAATTCAGTGTTAGAGACTTTATTGTAGCTTATGTGAAGTGAGAAGGTCAGCTTCTTTCCTCGCTGTCTTTCCTTCTCTAACCATAGGTCAGGTATCCATTTACAAACGAACCCATACGCATCTGGGTCGACTGGAGTGTTCAGGAATCGGCAGCTGAACTACTAACCTCTATTGTTAAAAGCGAGTACTTAGTTTAACTGTACCACTACCCCAATCAGATGCACAGGACACGGATACTGATATATAATGCAGTTCGCTGGCTGTACACACTCCTGTTCCATTTTCTGCTCAACGCACTGTTGAAGTCAAATTTCTGTAATCTGTGTATAACGAATTCACCGATTTCGATACCATCAAGCGGGTTTTGTTTTATATCTTAATTGCCTTTTTCCTACTCATGAGTGCGTTGTACTGTCATTTGCACCTAAAGGCTAAGTGCTTCGGCACGAATATTTTAAATGGTTTTATTACCCTATTTCATTAACACAAGCACGTTTGGGTTGTGAGCCAGTACCACAAACTTCTTCGTCCCGTGGCCCAGTTATTGTTTGATTCTAATATGGTTCCATATCCATATCAAATCACTCGATGACGCAGTGAACGAAATGACAAGAGTCAAGGACTCATAACTGACAGGTGCGTCAGGGCTTGAGAACCAGAACTGCTAAGACCTTATTTCGCCTCCACGTGGCGGTCCTAGAAACAGGCTACATTCGTATAGACTGCCTGAGAGAAAGAGAATAGGATACGAGAATGTAGGCAAGCCGGTTCCAAAAATGTGTCATGCTGAAACCGGATGTGCCGGGCTAAAAGGCGCACAAATCACCGTCTTGTTACAAAACGTCTTTTTCGGGACAAACGGTGACAGCGAAAAAGAAGAGGAGGAGAGGGGGGAGGAGGAGCAGAACTATAAGATGGTAAGGATGAGGAGCATAAGAAAAAGAAGACGAATGAGAAGAAAAAGAAGATGAAAAAGAAGAAGAGGAGTGTAACAGACCCTCTGCTTGCCCTGGCCGCGATCTAACTTAGAACATTCTCACACTCATCCACATCATCATGACCATACTCAGTAAATGACATATCACACAGCAGGTGGCATATTTATTATATCATACTCATATCATAGAATGAGTAGAGAAATTACAAACACAATATAATACATATCTTAACTAAACATTCTACTAAAACGGGAATTGTAAGCATTAGCTATTGATGGAATTCCCACTTATATAAAAACCCAGTTATATTGCCTTGCAATTACATCCCACACACGTCGCCTTAACTGCGTCTTCAACACACCTTATCAAATACTCTTCCTCACAGAAATCCCCTCAGGCGGGCGATCTCGACATACTCGTTCACAATGTGTCCTTGCTTACAAACACACGTTCAGATTATCTATTAATGCAAAACTCACACACCTATTTGAGCGATCCTGTTCCATCACTAAACATTCGTCCAACCGTCTATCAATCGCTCCTCTATCTAAAGTCGGTGAGTTAAACACACTATCTACATTCAGTCTCTCTCTCTCTCACTCTCCATACAGCCTCACTCTCTCTCCAGCCTGTCTCCATCCCTCTATCCAGCCTCTCGAGCTAAACTTTGTCTCGAGTTATATATCCTCAAGCAAGGCCAGAGCTTGACCAATCGATCTCAGGTATGGCCATCTTCAATCCCAATTGGAACGAAACACTTTGCCCACCTGTCATTCATTCTCTCGCAGCAAGCCCCGCTGCCAATTTCGTCTGTCAATCAATCTCCCCCTACCAAAATCGGAAGGACAGTGGTCAGTTTCTACCTGTCCACATTCCTTAACTCAACTCTGTTCTCCTTTGCTGAGACGGTGAGTGACCTTGACATGCATTCAGGTAGCTTTAGGCTTTAACATGTTCATGCATCCTAAACTCCCCTTGCTCCGGCGGGAACTGTTACATTACCTCCCTAAACTACAGACCGAAACATGGATGGTCATTTTTTATCATCTGGCAAATGACCACCATTTTCGTCTCTACTATCCAAAATGTAAACACTACTCCTGTTTACAACTCCACTAAAATTGTACCTGCCTTGAAAAGAAAACACTACAACTTCACTCACATCGTACATGCATAAAAAGACATGTCATTTGATACATATAAACTTTTTGTAATACCTACACAATCAATACAAGCAGAAGAAAAACACTGTGGCTGGTCGTTTTTACAACACAACACTTTTACATCGTTTTGCAGTCAAATACACCCAAGTCTGTCCCTGCGAGACCTTTAGCTCATCAAAACAGAAACACCTTAAGGAATTCTCCTTACTCATTGAGGTCAACATACCTCGCCCTGTTCCCGTGCCTTCCTCTAAGAACACGAACCTTCATTGTTACACTCGACCAGTTCAGGTCAATTTTCTCCGGCGGTCTCATTACACGCCTCTCCTACGACCCATGTCCGACGATTCACTTCATACTAACTCCTGTGAGGCCACGAATTTACGTGGGTTATCCTCTGGCTAGTTATCATTGTCTCTCTTGACAGATATCCCCTCTCAAAGAAAACAGCAAAATTCTTTATGTTTCCCACAAAAACGATATTTGACAACATATGTCATAGTCAATATTAAAACTTCTGATCAATGTAGTCTTCTCTGCAAAGACTCCACATACATGTGATTCTGGAACTCGTGGTGACTTGTGCTTGCGGAGGCCTACAGTCTGGATGAGATATACTGCTCTGTAGATCACCTATATAACCTGTATCAAATACCTGTAAACATGATGATTCAACAACAACAACAAAAAAACAACAACAAAACACAAGACAAATGCATTGCATACAATGTCGAAACCCAAACACTAAATACAAATGTCAAAATATTTGCACGCATACTTATGATATCAATATTCCAGTCAGCAAGTATCACACGTTGATACTGTCAGGATATGTAATCATGTTTAAACAACAAAACAACAACAAAATAAAGAAAAATTCAATGCATACTATATCGACCATACAACCCACTAAAAATGCAAGTAATACCATTAGTCAAAACCCACACCAAATACAAATGTCAAAATATTTGCACGCATACTCATGATATCAGTATTTCAGTCCGTAAGTATCCCACCTTGATACTTATGTCAGGACACATAATCATGTTGAAACAAACAACAACAATCAATTAAAGTGCAAGTAATACGATTGTCAAAATAAATACAAATGTCAAAATATTTGTACACAAAAACATGATCAAATGCCATCAACCTTCACTCCTGCTCGTGCCCCACAGATGAGCACCTGTTAATGCCCCCTTCAAAAGATACTAGACTATGTCACTAAACTATGACTAAGTTCTAATTTAATCAGATACTAAACTATGTCTGAGTCAAAAGTAAAAAACCGAATCGTCCACCTGTCGAATTACGTCATGCTGTAACCCTACTAGTCCAGTTGCAGTCTTTGTCACGAGGAATCAAAACCGAGTATTGTGATCTAACTAATTCACCGCTGTTTCCCCACATCAAAAACTCCCTGGTCAGATTTTGACCGAAACATCACGTCCACGTGTTACCCTTCGTCGCGTAATCATTACCTGGCGCATCCAGCTATCCTGCGTCTCTTGTCCGTTTCTCTGGTCGGAAATGTCCCTTTGATCTCGGTCAGTCTTCGCTTCCGACTGACCGTCCGCTCATTGTCTGGCGTGTACTTCAGACAACGAATTCAAAGGAATTTTTAACATCTGGTCATTCCTCCATCTCTATACCCTACCCCCTAATTATCCAAATCTCCGTTTCCCAAGGATAACAGTAGATGAAACAAATTTTATGCAAATGCATACATTAACTGGAGTTTCACATGATAGCCCATGTGTGTAAGTACTCCACACGACTTTACCTAATTCCATTTCTGATTTCCATGTTTTTGGCTAGCGTCAGTAAACATTGTATCAACCGTTCCTTATCACTACTGCTTATTTTAACCAGACTATGCGTTGCCCCATCAGCTGTCTCTGATTGCTGCGCGATTTCCTCCTGTAAAACGCCCATCGTCTGGTCTGTTTGTTTCACGGTTGTTTGGTTCGTATCCACCGGTTCTCTGTTAGTGTTACGTACACTTACATCGTCCGCTACTTCAGCATTCCGTCCATCTGTATTCACTATTTGTGGGAAAGACCTTTCACACTGTTCGTTTGACTGTTGGCTTATCTCGAACTGAGATCTTTTCATCTTTGCTTCGATGACTGGTTCGCTGTCCTGGCTGTGGTTAACCTGTCTTTCCCTTTTCTTCGTTTTCCTTAGAAACTCTGTTCCTCCTTTGTTGGCTGCTGTTGGTGCGTCCGTTTCGCATTCCAACTGTGCGTCATTTCCACTTCCTTCCTCGGTGGCCGAAGGGTTGTCCCTTCTTTCGGTCTGTTCAACCACTTCTCCCGCATGGCTAGAACCTGGCTTGGGTGGGCACGAAACCATAGCTGGTCCTGCCACCATTCCTCCTCCTCTCCTTTCTTCTTTATCTGACGAATCTCTGACTATTTCCTTGTTCGATTCTTTGTCGACTTTAACTAATGTTCTACCAGGCTTGACCACAAGTTCCTGGTAAACTTGGCTCCTTTCAGCACGCCCGACCATGTTAATCGACGTAATACCCTCTTCCTGAATTCTCGGTCTACACTGTCCGATGCGGTAACATTTTATCTGGACCTCTGAGCGAACGTTTGTCTCCTTTGCATTGCGTAACCTGCCCTCCGTCCCTAACTTTTCTGGATACACAAAACCTGTATCTCTTTCTTTCTGTCCATCCGCCTCGTGCTTAAAGTCTCTTTGATAGCTCCTGTCCTGCCTCTCCATCTGTAACCGTGCAAAAAGTCTCTTGTGGGCTTAGAATCTGCCCGATTCAAACTTCTGCCCAACCATTCCTCCTCCCCTCACTTGACTTGGCCTCTCCACCTGGGTCAAACTCCTATCCTTCTCGACACCTCTTTCCAGTCGTACACACACGTCCGTCCTGAGATTTCCACCTCTGTCCCTCCACGGATCGGAATGTGGAAGTTGGATGGGCTTCCTACTCACTTTCCTACCACTCTGTCCCCTTCTAAAATACTGGGCCGTGTTTACTCCTGTGATTTCTTGATTTCTTCTCTCCTTCCTAGCTGGGTTGAAAGCTCCGTTTTCAAACTGTTGCAACAGCTGTCGCAGCTTCCATCGGAGGTCGTTTTCCTGCCGTTCCAACAGAACTCTGCTTGTTAGTTCTCTTAGCTGCTTTTGTAGTTGACTTTTGTCCTCCCACTTATCGCTGACTGCAGCTAATGCCATGAAAGGCTTGTTTTTGACAAACAGTCCTCCTCTTCTCCAGGAACTGTTAATATTCCGAAGAATATTAGGGCATCCTATAGACAAATGTCCAAAAGCTAGACAATGATAACATTGTTTAACATTGTCCAACCTCGACATATTGAATAAACCCGTCTGGCCCACCCAAAAAAATTATAAGACTGTCAAGAACGCACAAAGTCTTGTCAATAATACAACAATGGGTGGAAGAAAAATGTCACTTACCAGTCAGATGATTGGAAAAGCTGTCTATGGTTCTAACACTCTAACCACTAGCTACTCCTCTATTCCTAACTACACACACAAGTTATATATAACTGCGACACTTGTGTTAAACAGGCAATTAAAGATCTGTAGCTACACACTATATTTATAAAACTATAACTATCCGTGGTCACTGGCACCAAAATAATAATAACGTGTAACAGACCCTCTGCTTGCCCTGGCCGCGATCTAACTTAGAACATTCTCACACTCATCCACATCATCATGACCATACTCAGTAAATGACATATCACACAGCAGGTGGCATATTTATTATATCATACTCATATCATACAATGAGTAGAGAAATTACAAACACAATATAATACATATCTTAACTAAACATTCATCTAAAACGGGAATTGTAAGCATTAGCTATTGATGGAATTCCCACTTATATAAAAACCCAGTTATATTGCCTTGCAATTACATCCCCCACACGTCGCCTTAACTGCGTCTCCAACACACCTTATCAAATACTCTTCCTCACAGAAATCCCCTCAGGCGGGCGATCTCGACATACTCGTTCACAATGTGTCCTTGCTTACAAACACACGTTCAGATTATCTATTAATGCAAAACTCACACACCTATTTGAGCGATCCTGTTCCATCACTAAACATTCGTCCAACCGTCTATCAATCGCTCCTCTATCTAAAGTCGGTGAGTTAAACACACTATCTACATTCAGTCTCTCTCTCTCACTCTCCATACAGCCTCACTCTCTCTCCAGCCTGTCTCCATCCCTCTATCCAGCCTCCCGAGCTAAACTTTGTCTCGAGTTATATATCCTCAAGCAAGGCCAGAGCTTGACCAATCGATCTCAGGTATGGCCATCTTCAATCCCAATTGGAACGAAACACTTTGCCCACCTGTCATTCATTCTCTCGCAGCAAGCCCCGCTGCCAATTTCGTCTGTCAATCAATCTCCCCCTACCAAAATCAGAAGGCCAGTGGTCAGTTTCTACCTGTCCACATTCCTTAACTCAACTCTGTTCTCCTTTGCTGAGACGGTGAGTGACCTTGACATGCATTCAGGTAGCTTTAGGCTTTAACATGTTCATGCATCCTAAACTCCCCTTGCTCCGGCGGGAACTGTTACAGGAGGAGGAAGAAGAAGAAGTAGAAGAAGAAGAATGACAAGGAGGTTATTTCAAAGCCAAGTTCTAGGTCAATGTATGATCTCACTTGTCCACAAACATTGAGCAAACCTTGTTCAACACCCCTCAAACAGCTGAGACTGTGTGGTAATGGTGAGAAACTTTGTCAACAACAAGTTAATGTAGACTAGCATACCTGATTGGCGTTCGAGAAGAACAGAATAGACACATTGTAACTTTGAAATTATAAGCAAAAGTGTGGTGCATAGGGCTAGTAATGTCATCATTTAAAAAATTGCTATAAAACCAACTTTGATACAAGCTTCCTGTGAGGGATCGGCTGCAGTAACCCCCCAACGTTTCACGTGGAGCCAAAATAGCAGTAGAAGACGATACCGTAGATAAAATATGGGTATTTTAAGACCAGAGATTACGTGAGATACGTGTACGCATTTCGTTTTCTGTTACCTTGACGACGAATAATAACAAATAGACATCTGGGTAACATCAAAATATACCCAGTTTTTTTTAAATCCCAGAAAACAGTTCAAGTGAAGAAAAAAACAGCCTACTTGTTTTTTTTTTCTACGAGAATTTCACGAGAGACGACGAGAACTCCAGGCGGAAACTTGTGTATGTCAATATGTAATTGTTGTGGACACCCTCACACGCGTTCCCATTTCAAAATTCTTGACGCGTTAAATCATCCCCATTCGTGCATCCCATCCCCAATTTCAAAATGCTGACGTATTAAATCATCATCCCCACACGTGCATTCCCGCCATAACAAAATGCTGACACAGCCGTTTCCTTCTGCCTGTTTTGAGCTCATGTACAACATGTTTTTTTTCTAATTTAGCGATGTTATTGTCTCTAATCTTCTGCGGATATTTCTCCCTCTACTCCGTTTATCCAGGAATACTCAATTGTCCGTGATTGATCGAATATCTTTTCCATTTAGATTCATGGGCGTCCAAGTGATAGGCATAGAGAGGTAGTTTCACGTAGCAAATCTGCATTGTTCGATCCGTTTTATCGACACGGTCCAGCTGACCCATCTGTAAATTGGAATCTTGATTGATGTTAGGAACGGAAAGACAGAAAGTAAGGGAACTGGTTATATAACTGCCTTAAAAAGTGAGGCCTAGTGCTATGAAGTTTATAACACTTCATCCCCGACGTCAGTGTACACAATGTGTCTACTTTTACTTACTCATGAGATCGCCAATATTTTCCGAAAATTGTGAAGGTCAAACTTGTAAATCCTGGTAAGCAAAGATTAGGAACTGGGGAGCCTTCCACCAAACATATTATTCGTGACTGTAGAGTGTTGTGATCGCAACCGCATTCTGTAAAATAAGTTGCTATAGAACAGGGGTTCTCAAAAAAGGGGGAATTTCCCTCTTGTGGGGAATTTTATGGTTTCGAAGAGAGGAAGGAATGGGGGGTTGGTGGGAGGGGGAATTGGGACCACTATTCAGCATAGTTTTGAGTTAGACCACAGGTTCCTCACATTTTTTAGAAGCAAAGTAACTCGCGCTGAAGCAAAACATACTGATCAGACATGTTAGTCAGGCAAAATTTACAGGTCAGACGTGTTAGTCAGGGTCAGGGAAAATATACTGATCAGACATGTTAGTCAGGCAAAATATACTGGTCAGACATGTTAGTCGGGGTCAGGCAAAATATACTGATCACACTTGTTGGTCAGGGTCAGGCAAAACATACTGATCAGACATGTTAGTCAGGGTCAGGCAAAATATACTGATCAGACATGTTAGTCAGGGTCAGGCAAAACATACTGATCAGACATTTGAGTCAGGGTCAGGCAAAACATACTGGCCAAGACTCTCAATTCGACTTTCCCGTAGTCCACTCTGGAAACGGCATGTTTTCATGGCAGCCTGGCTGACGACGTGTGGGATGGACATAATCCCTGTAGTAGTGAGCGACACGCAGATGAAGCCAAGCATAGCATGAAAGTCTGGAGGACTCCGGTCCGCCATCATCAGCACGCTCAAGATGTGAGGATAGTTGCAACAACCCGCCAATAAAAACCTTTTCAGGACGCACAAAAAGAGTAATCCTACTCATTCAACAACAACAAAGAAATTGAAGTTTCTCGAACACGATGAACTGGTGTGTCATCTTGTTAAAAGATTTTAAAACCTATGAAATTGCTAGAATACCATCCAAATGTGCACAGTTAACAAAGAAGGGGAACAACTACAACTTTACACTTGGAATACTGGTATTCAAACAGGCATGTTAATGTCTGTTGCCAGGTAGCAGAAGGCTCCGGCTATACGTAGTAGGTATTTTATACTTCCTGCTGCTTATTAGGCCTTGGAGAAGGTGCAAATAATTTGGGTTAAGTTTTGAATTGGACATTAATTTTGTCCGGGCAGTCACTGTTAAGCCTAGTCGTTTCGATTTATATCTGCCAAGGGATTTTTTAACGTGCTCAACACTGAACACGGAAGTCCGATCTCAGTATCCAGAGATCAAGCGAATTTTTACCAGAAGATCCACGTGAAAAAATCCCGATTCGAACCCGCCACCTCCGGAACCCGAAGCAGACACCTTACCTCGAGACCACTTACACATTTTCAATAAATATCGTAACTAATAACCATTTTATGATAAATGTGTATGGCTCACGTGTCTTGCTCACTATATATATTTTTGGTTTTAGACGAATATTTCAGTCACTGTCTTCCGCGTACTCGGTAATGTTTGCTGATGGCACAAGCTACACAACGAACAGTCGCTAGTTTGAACTGTCTATGTGCTGTCTATGTTTGCTAAATGGAGAAAGAGAAACCTGATCAGTGCAGTGTCAACATTCTTCCACCTGAACGGTTACAGCTAACTAATGATGAACTCGATGGAATGTGTCTACTTTGTTTGGCGATTTAGAAGGAAAAAAAAATCTTGTCGCACAAATCCAGTAAGGAAGTTTGTCTTTTCAATATAAACGAATCATGTACATCTAACTTAACGTCTTTATACTGGTTTAGAAGACTCTTCAGAGTCTGTATACAACCAGTTCCATTTATATCACCTTCCTCTAGAAGCTGTACGCATCCAATCTGTTCTTAAATGCATTGACCGTCCCAGCCTCCACCACCTCACTTGGCAATGCATTCCAAGCATTCACTACTCTCTGGCTAAAGAAATACTTCCTAATATCTAATCTGGACCTCTCCTTAGTCAACTTGTAGCTGTGCCCTCTTGTCCTTGTTAGTGGTTGTACTTTAAAAAACTTTTGATAGTCTACTTTATCCATTCCTCTGATTATCTTATACACCTGTATTAAGTCACCACGAATTCTTCTCTCTTCTAGACACTGAAGGCCAGTTCTTTTTAATCTTTCTTCATAACTGTAATTCTGGAATCCCACTATCAGCTTTGTGGCTCTTTTTTGTATTCTCTCCAGCATGTCTATATCCCCTCTCTAATAAGGACTCCACACCTGTACACAGTACTCCAATCTAGGTCTAACTGATGCTTTATACAGTTTGACTATCACTTCCTTGCTCCTATGTTTAATATTTCTTTGTATCATCCCTAACATTGCATTTGCCTTTTTTACTGCTACCTGAACTTGCTCCCTCACCTTACATGTATGATCTATTATAACCCCTAAGTCCCTTTCTTTATCTATCTTTCTAATATTGTTCTCTCCCTTTCTGTAATTATGTTCCATATTGGATCTACCCATGTGGATGACTGTACATTTATCTACATTAAACTCCATTTGCCAGATTACAGACCATTCTCGAATTTTATCTAAATCCGACCTCAATATATCCACTTCTGCTTTAGATGAGACACTACTGCATAGTTTTGTGTCATCAGCAAATTTTGCTCGAACACTTCATCCCTGTTTGCAGTGTTTGATATTACAGTTGGTGTACAAACCTGGGGATCACGATACAATTTGTGATCTCGGTGGGTTATTCACGCATGTGTACATCATTTGAATCATACAATACGACTGCTGCAAGCTTTAAAGCGTAGATCTCAATGTTCAATCAATCAAAGTCCGTCACTCTTCTCGGTGCAAAAGTCATCGACAACACCTCGCCAGCGTGCAAGGTCCTCTGCTGCTCTTTCTGCCTCTCTCCAGGTGTAATTATTTAATTTTAGCTTCTTCTCACATTCTCTTCTCCACGTATTTTTGGGTCCATGTCTCTCTCTCTCTCTCTCTCTCTCTCTCTCTCTCTTCCATTGAGGATTCCATGTAAGAATAGACGAAGAAGAAGAAGAAGAAGAAGAAGAAGAAGAGGAAGAAGAAGAAGAAGAAAAAGAAGAAGAAGAAGATATCGTCATTAATATGACATTCAATCAATCGAATTGAGACAAACATGTATCAACAGCATATTCATGGCAAATCTCTGTTATCAGTACCAGGCATGGACCTCAACCAAGGCACGAGAACCGAAGATCACAACATGTGAAATGAGATCCTTGCAAAAAACTGTTCAGGATCACTAGAAGAGACAGTGAGAAATGGGGTCAGTGTCACTAGAAGAGAGTGAGAAATGGGGTCAGTGTCACTAGAAGAGAGTGAGAAATGGGGTCAGTGTCACTAGAAGAGACAGTGAGAAATGGGTTCAGTGTCACTAGAAGAGAAAGTGAGAAATGGGGTCAGTGTCACTAGAAGAGAGTGAGAAATGGGGTCAGTGTCACTAGAAGAGACAATGAGAAATGGGTTCAGTGTCACTAGAAGAGAAAGTGAGAAATGGGGTCAGTGTCACTAGAAGAGACAGTGAGAAATGGGGTCAGTGTCACTAGAAGAGAAAGTGAGAAATGGGGTCAGTGTCACAAGAAGAGAGAAATGGGGCCAGTGTCACTAGAAGCGACAGTTAGAAATGGGGTCATTGTCACCAGAAGAGACAGTGAGAAATGGGAGTCAGTGTCACTAGAAGAGACAGTGAGAAATGGGGTCAGTGTCACTAGAAGAGACAGTGAGAAATGGGGTCAGGATCACTAGAAGAGAGTGAGAAATGGGGTTAGTGTCACTAGAAGAGAGTGAGAAATGGGGTCAGTCTCACTAGAAGAGCGTGAGAAATGGGGTCAGTGTCACTAGAAGAGACAGTGAGAAATGGGGTCAGTGTCACTAGAAGAGACAGTGAGAAATAGGGTCAGTGTCATTAGAAGAGACAGTTAGAAATGGGGTCAGTGTCACTAGAAGAGACAGTGAGAAATGGGGTCAGTGTCACTAGAAGAGACAGTGAGAAATGGGGTCAGTGTCACTAGAAGAGACAGTGAGAAATGGGGTCAGTGTCATTAGAAGAGACAGTTAGAAATGGGGTCAGTGTCACTAGAAGAGACAGTGAGAAATGGGGTCACTGTCACTAGAAGAGACAGTGAGAAATGGGGTCAGGATAACTAGAAGAGAGTGAGAAATGGGGTTAGTGTCACTAGACGAGAGTGAGAAATGGGGTCAGTGTCACTAGAAGACAGTGAGAAATGGGGTCAGGATCACTAGAAGAGAGTGAGAAATGTGGTCATAATCACTACAAGAGAGTGACAAATTGTATCATGGTCACTAGAAGAGACAGTGGGAAGTTGGAGCAGGGTCAGTAGATGAGACAGAGTGAGAAATAAAGAAATCAGAAATTGGGAAAGTTCCATGTGTGGGTTATATAGACAAACAAACAAATTAATGAGTTGGTCACATAACAAAATGTTCCCAGACCTACTCGTCGCCCGATCCTGCAGTCTATAATAACAGACAGCGGGATTCACTGCGAGGTGAAAACCAAGAAAATAGTGGATTGAATGAGAAAGACTACAGAAACATAGATAACAATTGTCAACGGGAACGTAGATGTCATGCAACAGAAGACTTTATAGGCTCACGATGTCAAACGACATAAATGGAAATCTTTAAGATAAAATATATGTTGTGGTTTCTGTGGTCCTTTTAAATGATGACGTTGCTTCCCATTTACAGAACAAGCCGTAATCGCGGTTGCCAAAACGTAATGTAGAGCGGAATGGTCATATGCTATTCTTCTTATTTATGAGTTAGGAGCCACCCACGAAAGGATCATTTACATACACGCATATTAAATAAGCATACTACTCTAATCAACATGTAATACCAGATGAAACCACCCTAATCAACAAGTAACTACATATGAAACTACCATAACCAACAAGTAACTACATATGAAACTACCATAACCAACAAGTAACAACATTTGAAACTAACCTAATCAACAAGTAACTACATATGAAACTACCCTAACCAACAAGTAACTACACATGAAACTACCCTAACCAACAAGTAACTACATATGAAACTACCCTAACCAACAAGTAACTACGTATGAAACTAACCTAATCAACAAGTAACTACATATGAAACTAACCTAATCAACAAGTAACTACGTATGAAACTAACCTAATCAACAAGTAACTACATATGAAACTAACCTAATCAACAAGTAACTACATATGAAACTAACCTAATCAACAAGTATCTACATATGAAACTACCCTAACCAACAAGTAACTACGTATGAAACTAACCTAATCAACAAGTAACTACGTATGAAACTAACCTAATCAACAAGTAACTACATATGAAACTAACCTAATCAACAAGTAACTACATATGAAACTAACCTAACCAACAAGTAACTACATATGAAACTACCCTAACCAACAAGTAACTACGTATGAAACTAACCTAATCAACAAGTAACTACATATGAAACTAACCTAATCAACAAGTAACTACGTATGAAACTACCCTAACCAACAAGTAACTACATATGAAACTAACCTAATCAACAAGTAACTACATATGAAACTAACCTAATCAACAAGTAACTACGTATGAAACTAACCTAATCAACAAGTAACTACGTATGAAACTAACCTAACCAACAAGTAACTACATATGAAACTAACCTAATCAACAAGTAACTACGTATGAAACTAACCTAATCAACAAGTAACTACATATGAAACTAACCTAACCAACAAGTAACTACATATGAAACTAACCTAATCAACAAGTAACAACATATGAAACTAATCTTTCTTTGTGGTTCTATCCATAGAACTGTTGACTCAATGTGTATTTACCGACATGCAGTTGTGAGGACTGTTTTAGGTCTTTAATAAAAATCCGCCTAATCATGCTATTCTGAGTAATTTTTTACTCTCTTTTCCATTTCCTTATAATTGGCCTGTACATACTTTTGAAGTTTTTTTGTGGATTGTGTCTACATGATGAGGCAATCGGCATCATGACCAACTTTCCGTAGTCTCATTTCACAACATGGGATCAAGATGCTGAGCAGACCAGTGCATTCGTTGCAGCGGTCACTGATCCAAAGCTGGCTGCTAGCATCAGGGCCAGCGAACCAGAGCTGGCTGCTAGCGTCAGGGCCAGCGAACCAGAGCTGGCTGCTAGCGTCAGGGCCAGCGAACCAGAGCTGCCAACACCCTTCTACACCTCCACGTGGTGATCCTGAATAATAGGCTGCAACAGGGTAGATTGGCTAAGGAGAAGGGATCGAAGAGGGAATGCTTACCCGGTACTCAAAAATGCGTCGGATGCGTCCGACCGAAAGGTGCAAATATCGCAGTCAAGCTGTAAACTACGACATAACGCATTCCGTTTTCTGTACAACATCCTGCTACTTGCAACGCCCTTTTCATGGCTTGGTAGGGGATATTGAGGACGAACAAAGAAGATGAAGATTTTACAACATGCATGACAGGTAAGTGTTACTACTTTAAGCTCTCCTTTCAGACACCGTTAACAAATATGCCCAGACAAACATGTATAATAACTAATAAGAACGAAAAGCTTTCTGGTAACATAGATACTCACTTTCACCGACGCCCGAATCCTTGCCAACCAAGACACAACGGCTATCAGACTTCAGTGGTATCCAGTTATCAAATCAGAAACGGTTAGTGATAGTACAGGCCTGCAGCTATGACAAGCGATGAGATTGCGGGACCGCTCTGCTATAGCACAGACGTAATTTCTGCTGGAGATATGAATGAGTTCACGGAGGAAAATATATATAATGGAAGAAAACGTCTGCCGTGTTCTGTTATCTAGTTGAAAACGAGCGAGCCGGCAGATCGCGAGTGGGGCATGAAGGCAACCTCTCGGGGATGTCATTATGACCAAACAAACTCAATTTCCTCAGCGTCGTGTAGTGAAGCGGTGCGTTATCTTAAGGTGAATGTGCGCCTGCAGCAGCACTGCCGTCGGGGATGAAGTGTTTTAGGTACTTCGCTTTACTTGATCTCGACTTTTTTCTTTTTTTTGGGGGGGTCTTTTAGTTGGATGATCAGTTTTCTTATTCAAGGCTGGTATTAATGTAACAGTTCCCGCCGGAGCAAGGGGAGTTTAGGATGCCTGAACATGTTAAAGCTTAAAGCTACCTGAATGCATGTCAAGGTCACTCGCCGTCTCAGCAAAGGAGAACAGAGTTGGGTTAAGGAATGTGGACAGATAGAAACTGACCACTGGCCTTCCGATTTTGGTAGGGGGAGATTGATTGACAGACGAAATTGGCATCGGGGCTTGCTGCGAGAGAAATGGAGTGACAGGTGTGCAAAGTGTTTCGTTCCAATTGGGATTGAAGATGACCATACCTGAGATCGATTGGTCAAGCTCTGGCCTTGCTTGAGGATATATAACTCGAGACAAAGTTTAGCTCGGGGGGCTGGAGAGAGAGGGGGGCTGGAGAGAGAGAGGCTGTATGGAGGAGAGTGAGAGAGAGAGAGAGAGACTGAATGTGGATAGTATGTTTAACTCACCGACTTAGATAGAGGAGCGATTGGTAGACTGATGGACGAATGTTTAGTGATAGAACAGGATCGCTCCTGTTGAAGACGCAGTTAAGGCGATGTGTGTGTGATGTCATTGCAAGGCAATAGAACTGGGTTTTTTAGATAGTTGGGAATTCCATCAATAGCTAATGCTTACAATTCCCGTTTTAGATGAATGTTTAGTTAAGATATGTATTATATTGTGTTTGTAATTTCTCTACTCATTGTATGATATGAGTATGATATAATAAATATGCCACCTGCTGTTTGATATGTCATTTACTGAGTATGGTCATGATGATGTGGATGAGTGTGAGAATGTTCTAAGTTAGATCACGGCCAGGGCAAGGAGAGGGTCTGTTACATTAATTTACAGCTAGGTAGACTGAGGAATGAATCTGCTACCTTCCACATTGGAGGCTGCATCGTCAATTGTTTGAAACTAGCTCGGTTTTCACAATCCTAATGTTCCGGGCTCGATTCCCACTTGTGTCCAGTTTGGCAGACACTGGGTTTTTTTTCTCGGGCGAATGCCCGTACGAAAAGTAATGGCAACCTACCGTACTGCACACTTGCCAAGAAACTTGTAACAGCATGCTACTTACTTACCCTCGCCATGACAAGTACTCTAACCAATCTGCCACTAACATAAAACGCACTTAGCTTTGAACTAGTAGTTGTTCATTTTTAAAACCTCTTCTTTCACTCCTCTCCTACCCATTTAACTGTTTCTCTCTATCTCCTCCCTCCAATCCGCCCATCCCCTCGGATCGTCCCCTATAAAACGTCTATAACCACATCAATCTCTTTCTCCCTCAAGCCGACTCCCCCTCGTCGTATGCATGCGCACCGCCCTTTGTCCACACGTAGATCCACTTTCTTCATTTACTTTTACAACGTGTTACCAGAGAACATTCATCAGGCACGAAGAACTTATGTAACATAGTTCACACAGCTCTTCTTCCTCGTTCGTCTTCAGACCTCGACTTCAATGACTCTAACGAATGCGGTAGTTGACTCAAGGCTCTGTACACTTCCGTGCAGCTTCTCCTGGAAGGACACTGGCTGTTGCCAAATGCTACTTCTTTTGTCGGTATACAGTGGACAGGACTGCAAAATATGTTCTGCCTTCATGAGGGTTGTGCCGCAGGCACAAAGGTCTGTAGTCCCAATCTTGAACTTGTTGTACAGATAATATCTATGTCTGTTGTGTCCTGTGCGTAGCCGGAGAATAATTAGCAACTCTTAAACTCTAACTATACTGGTAGACATTTGTGCAGCATTCCTTTTTGCACGTGGACTGGATAAATTAGCTGACCGCCAATCTAGTTGTTCCTGACAAGAAACATAATTCTTCTTCTTCATTCGTTCTCAATCTCCTACTACCAAGCCCTGAAAAGGACTTTGCAAGTAGAAGGATGTAGTCCGAAGAACGGAATGCGTTGGTGTCGTAGTTTACAGCATGACTGCGATATTTGGCACCTTTCGGTCCGACACATCCGATTTCAGAAGGCATTTTTGAGTACTGGGTTGTCTTCCCTCTTCGATCCCTTCTCCTTACCCAGTCTGCTCTGTTGCAGCCGTTATCCGGGATCAGCGCATGAAGGTGTAGAAGGGTTTTGTCAGCTCTGGTTCGCTGGCCCTGGCGCTAGCAGTTAGCTATGGGTCGGTGACCGCTGCAGCTCATGCGCTGCTCAGCGTCTTGATCCCAGAAAGATCATTTGAAAAGTAGGAGGGGCATTTCTGACACTTAACAACATATGAAGATCCAGATAAATCAATATTCACACCAAAGTTAGAATATTTAACACCAGTGTCAAGTCGGTACTGCTGTATGGAGCGGAGACATGGACAAAGGCCATACAACATGGAATCTAGACCTTTGTTAACAGATGTATACGAAGGGAAATGGGCATAAAGTGGCAGGACGTGGTGAGGAATGAAGACCGATAGGTAAGGAGTCAACAAACGTCACTGCAACAACAAATAAAGTGAAGAAAATGGAGATGGATAGGACATACGCTACGGAAGGCACAGTACAACATAGCCAGACATGCTTTTACATTGAATCCTCAATGGAAAAGAGAAGAGAGAGAGGGAGAGGGAGAGAGATTTACTTAAAAATACACGGAGAAGCGGATATGAGAAGGAACTAATATTAAATTATTACATCTGGAGAGAGACAGAAATGGCAGACCATGATTGATTGAAGACTTGTGTCAGGGAACTTAAGAGATTCTTCTAGCGCGGAACAAAAATGTTGTCACACCCTACGCTATTTCACCCAGCGTTTCACTGTTTTCTAGTCAGCTCACCAATCCCATGAATATTAGGAGCGAAGTGTAGCAGTTAATGATACGACTCATAGCTGGTTGCTTGCATCAAGGTCAGTAACTCATACCTGATCATATCCTATTTGGGATCAAGATGCTGAGCAGCGCATGAGCTGCAGTGGTTAGCGACCCATAGCTGACTGCTAGCACAGGGCCAGCGAACCAGAGTTGCCAAGACCCTTCTACACCTCCACTCGTGATCCTGGATAACAGGCTGCAGCAGGGCAGACTGGCTAAGGAGAAGGGATCGAAGAGGGAATGCTAACACGGTACTCAAAAAATGCTTGCTGAAGTCGGATGTGTTAGACCGAAAGGTGCAAATATCGCAGTCAAGCTATAAACTACGAAACAACGCATTCCATTCTCTTGACTACATTCTGCTACTTAAGCCCTGTCAGGGTTTGGTAGTGGGAGATTGAGACCGAACGAAGCCAAGCCATACCCTATTTCACCTCTAAGTGGCGATCCTGGAAACAGACTGCAACTATGCAGCTTGACTAAAAAGATTAGGGGTCGAAGCGGAAAGGCAAACCCGGTCCCAAAAATGCCATGCTGAAATCGGATGCGTCGGTCAGATTGGGGAAAATATCGCATCCTCGCTGTAAACTACGACACAAACGTCATTTTCAGTACGAACGCAGAAGTGAATAGCATGTCATTGCAGAAACTCGCCAAACTTTTTGGCTGTTATAATTTTCTTGGCAGGTGTGCAGTACAGTAGGCTGCCATTACTTTCCCTACGCGGAGGAGCGACCACGCGAAGGTACAAAAAACAACCAGGTGTTCAACCGGACAAGGCGGGATTCGAAACCGGACAAGACTGGGATTGTGAAACCGTCGTTTCATCGCTATGCCACGCTACCACACAAAAAGACGAATTAATAATATTCTCGTCTTGGACAGGAACGCGGAAGCATTTACCTTTTGCCAGTAATGTGACTGTCATATCACTACAAGAAGCTTCGAAAACAAACCAGTCAGCATAGCAATATATGTATGGAGGTCTTTTACGTGACTCAAATCAACGCGATATATTTTACAAATTGTTGTAAATCTATAGACTCAAAATGTCGTGTTTGTTTCTATGTTACCGTCCCGATCTCGCACTGTGGTACTTTCCCCCTAATTCCCCCCAAATAAATCAAACATATTTTTAGTACAGGATTTGGGAGGTAGTGACGTCACAGAATAGTCCACTTTTTAACTGTTGGGGGTGTACACATTCTGCTTCTGCTTGTTCTGCCATCTTATTTGAAACCAGCAATGGGTGGTGAGGAAATAGATCATGTCACACATTTTGAATATCTAGTCTCCAGAATTGACAAAAATGGCGACTGCTCAAAAGAAATCAGAAGAAGACTAGCCATGGCAATGCAGAGACTGAACAGCCTGAAGAAATTATGGCAGAGCACCAACAAAATGATAAAAGTAAAAATCTTGACAGCTTATGTTTTTCCTGTGGCAGCTTAATCATGGACAATTACCAAAACTTCCAGACAAAGAATCGAATCCCTCGAGTCAAAATGTTACAGAAAGATCCTCAGAATACCCTGGACAGAGTAAAAAACAAATGTAGACATTCGGCATGAGTTGAGCATAGAGGAGAACTGGTTTATCAATTGCATTTTGGCTAGAAAATACAAATACTTTGGTCACATCAAGAGACACAACGGTCTCGAGAGAACAGTGATGGTGCCAGGCAAAAGAGGAAGAGGTAGACCAAGAAGACGATGACACCAAAATATTCAGGAATGCCTGGGTATGACTGTGACGGAGGCTGGAGTTTTGGCAAGGGAACGAGTTTCTCTCAGACAGACTGTGATGGGAGTAACGTTCTATAAAGGACATCCTACATGATAACGATGAATGAATTTCTGGAATCTGTCAACGTTGACCCACAGTAAGGAGAGTAGCATCCAGTTTCTGGAATCTGTCAACGTTGATCCACGGTAAGGACAGTAGCATCCAGTTTCTGGAATCTGTCAACGTTGATCCACGGTAAGGAGAGTAGCATCCAGTTTCTGGAATCTGTCAACGTTGATCCACAGTAAGGAGAGTAGCATCCAGTTTCTGGAATCTGTCAACGTTGATCCACAGTTAGGAGAGTAGCATCCTGTTTTTACAGCAGCTTGACATTATCCATGCTGTCAGACAATAACAATCATGTTTTGGTGTTGTCTTTGATTGAACAGGATAGATAGAGATGTCAACAGTCACAATGTCAGCAGTCACAATGTCAACAGTCATAATGTCAAGTCACAATGTCAACAGTCACAGTGTCAACAGTCACAATGTCAACAGTCACAATGTCAGCAGTCACAATGTCAGCAGTCACAGTGTCAACAGTCACAATGTCAGCAGGACATCCCTGTGAGGAAAGGTCCTTGGCTACAAAGCTTGCGCATGGCCTACAGGTAGATCATTATGTTTGTATATTGGTGGTCTCCATTTTTGCAACTGAATTGAACCATTTTTTTTACACATCTATCTTTATCTACGTTTTTACTTATTTATTTAAAATAAAATTGTACAAATACGAATGACGGGAACCCAGGGAACTCTGTTTGGGGTTGATTAAAGGAGAAGTGCCCACACTGGCTCACATGACAATGAATGCGCTTCCTAACTTCAAAAATATCCATAGTGGGGACACTAGATATGGTCTGGGATAAGATATACTGAAATCAAACAATGGCCGATTGTTAACTAATTACAACCAGTTACATACCATCAAAGGAAAAAGATGATTAAATCAATGAGAGAGCTTCTAACACAAATACAAGAAGATTATCATAATATAAGTAGGCAAGGGCAGATTGTCATCCTGCGCCTCAGAACAGGACACAGCCGACTCCTCAGCCACATGGATACAAAATTTAGGATTGGCAGCTCAAGTATGTGTACATGTGGACAGGCACCTCAGACTTGCAGAGCATATACTTCAGGACTGTCCAGAGTATAAGATACTGGGGCGGACATACTAGCCAAGAGAAACAACACTGGAAGGGAAACTATGTAGACCTATGTGTGTACTGCAGAAGACAGTGAGGTTCATACAAGAGACGACTTTGCAGATGTAGACATACTCCAAGCGAACGAAAGAAGAAGAAGAATCTAATTACACTGTAATCAATAAATGACCAACATAAAGCAGTGGTTCCAAAACTATGTGCCATGTCTGGTTACAGATGTTGAAAAGCATTCCAATGTTTTCACTGAAACGAATCTTAGGTGCACTGCAACTGTTAAGTAAGCTTATTTTCTGACTTGGCGTGCAGTAGAAACATTCTGGCACACTAAGGGTGCCGTGGAATGAAGAAGCCTGGGAACCACTGATCTAAAGATTAGTGAAATTTAAAATCAATGTGGGTCGAGCCATAAGGGATAACTGGGAGAGTGGACATGAATGTGTACAACCAGCGAGTTACAAGAACCATCGGTATACATGTCTTTTTGTATTTGTTGAAAGAGACTGCACACATATGGGTCTGCCTGGAGGAGAGTATAGATTCTGTATAACAACATACAAACATGATTTTGTAGTTCTTCTGATATCTTGTATCATAAGCTGGGTATGATTTCTACAACTTTCTTTCAAACCCAGAGGGCTACTCCAACTATGAATGGCGAGGTGTGCAAATCCATGAGTTGAAGACACAAATCCTCAAAGGGTTAAACTGCACTGCTAATAGATCATCTCGATTATTCTGCTTTTGTCTCTGTCACACAAAGAACTCTCCCAAAAACTGGTCAGACAACAAATATTAGAAAACAAGAACCAATCAGATTATGGGTGAATATATGACATGTATTTGATCAAATTATGGAAATCAAATGAGCTCTAGTTAAAACAGAATTAGTAAAGTCAAATAACAAGCCAGGACTAATAAAAGCTTTCTATACAAACATGTAAAGGTTAAGTGGGACATTCTGGAGACCTGCCATGAGGTTTACTCAAGTCACAACCTGAGTCTTGGATTACCAATCAGACAGATTCTTGGGAACAGAGAAAACGAGAGGCTAAGAAATATAAATTTGTCTGGATTAAAATAAGTCTATATTATATATTTGCATGTGAATAAAAATATCGCCGCTGCCTCCTTCTTATAGCCAAGAGTTATCACCTAGAGAGAGTAGGGCTCGATTCTAGAATGCTTATTACTACCTCTCTTTTCTGTCGTTTAATGTTTAAGTTGTCCAAGTCCAAACACTTTTGTCTCTGTGTTTGTTGTCGTTATTTGTCTAAATGGTTCACAATAATTCTGTTTCCGAACACAAGTTAATTAAATGCATCCTAGAAGGTTAGGATCATCAATGCCCGTCATTCCTTTCACGGCATAGGCCATTGACAACCTTCCATCAGCAAGTTCAGTCTTGAGCTGTCTCTTCTGCTTCTCTCCAGTTAGGTCCAAGGACATGTCCATTTTCAGTCTCTTCTCCAGGGGTTTCTTGGTCTACCTCTATCTTCCCCTGTGGAGTCCATGTCAGGGCCTGTCTGAGAATGTTTGATGGTGGTTTCCATAGCATGTGTCCTATGCAAACCCTAGGCTTGGATCACAAGCCTACAATCATGATGATCCACCTTTTTGTTCCTTCTCCCTCGCCATGTTTTTTTTAAATTATATCTACACGCGAACTCTAGTTTAATTTGACGTGATTCATACCATCACCACTACAGCTGGTCCCCTCACATGAAGCCTGCATTTGATGTGGTTTCATTAGCAATGTTTGTAAATGATGAGGTTGATGTCAAATGCACAAGCCTCGTTAGTTTCTTCTTATGGTATGCTTGATATGTTACAGAGGTCCTATTCTTTTCAACCCAGGTACCACTCAGATGACTAACCAACAATAACTGATGCATATTCATGATCATGTTAATCTAAAAGGTGAAACTTTGGAAGCTGCTTTTGAACAAAACACATATACATATCACTTCTATCTTGCTTCAATATAATTGTTATATTATGCAAAGTAATCTAATTTCTTGTTTTATGTTACTCAAACCAAAAATACAATTGTCATTTATTAGGCTAACAATAAATGAATATCACTAATCATTAAAACAAATGGCAGCAACACAAACATATCAGACTGCAATTAATGGGATCAAGATGCTGAGCAGCGCATGAGCTGCAGTGGTCAGCGACCCATAGCTGACTGCTAGTGTCAGGGCCAGCGAACCATAGCTGACAAGACCCTTCTACACCTCCACGCAGTGATCCTGGATAACAGGCTGCAGCAGGGCAGACTGGCTAAGGAGAAGGGATTGAAGAGGGAATGCTAACCCAGTACTCAAAAAATGCTTGCTGAAGTCGGAGTGTTGGGCCAAAAGGTGCAAATATCGCAGCCAAGCTGTAAACTACGACACAATGCATTCCGTTCTCTGGGCTACATTCTGCTACTTACTCTTTCAGGGTTTAGTAGTGGGAGATTGAGAACGAACGAAGAAGAAGAAGACTGCAATAAATAAACCTGTCTGGTATGTCTATACAGGAACAATGCTAACCTACATGTATTATTCCATGTAAACGTATCTAGGGGAACAGATGTTGCATAAGACCACAATCTTCTGACCAAAAAAAAACAATGAAACTTTAAAGATATACAAGAACATATAACGACAAACAATAGTTCAATGTGGGATTCCTCAGGAATAATGACATACAGGATACAATTTAAATGATATCAAATATATATCATGTGTTACAACATCTAGAAGAAATAAGAAGATACAGAAGAGCTCTGGCAACAGATAACAAAGTATTGGAAACAAGACTTGTGAAGAAGTACTGGGGGTAAAAATAAAGCCAAAACAAAGCATAGATAACAACATAAAATACAGCAAAGATTAAGGACGGACAAATGAAGAAGACAGATTTGAATAAAAGGAAATCTAGAACCAATGCTCAAGAAATATACAATGATGTCAAAGAAGTAAGAAAAACCATCAGAAAAGATAAAATATATTCATGAGTTGGCAAAAGAGACAGAGGAATCTGCAGCAAAAGGAAATATGGAAGATTTGTAGATCAGCACAAAGAAACAAACAGGAAAATGTAAGCAAGTAAATGGCAAGGAACCAGACATCAGATAGTAACTTCTATACACCAAGGGAGAAGAATATTAGCAAACATATAACAAGAAACACTGATGTTTACACTTTCCTTACATTTTCAATTGTTTCATGAGCACAGATCTGGTATGTATCACAGATTTCTCTCTTACTTAAATTACTCATTTTGATCTGGTATGTATTACCACTACCTTTCATGAGGTATGTATCACAAATGTCACCTTCATTTTGTCTCCAAATTGTCGCAAGAAATAAGTTTGTCCATATGACACCCAGCGCTATGCCAATGACAGTATAGCCACAAAGTAGGGTCTATCATGTCAAACAGATTAAAGGATATTCGATCAGACCAACAGAAACAGGAATCTTGCTAACATACTAGTGACACCACAGAGCTACGGTGAACTTGACAGAAACACCCGTTGAAGCTAGATGCACTGGGCCACATGCCTAACAAGATAATCAAGAATGTCATGAATCAACGGTAAACTTGACGGAAACACCCGTTGGTTAGGTTAAGTGCACTGGGCCACATGCCTAACAAGATAATCAAGAATGTCATGAATCAACGGTAAACTTGACGGAAACACCTGTTGGTTAGGTTAAGTGCACTGGACCACATGCTAACAAGATAATCAAGAATGTCATGAGTCTAAGGTAAACTTGACGGAAACACCTGTTGGTTAGGTTAAGTGCACTGGACCACATGCTAACAAGATAATCAAGAATGTCATGAGTCTAAGGTAAACTTGACGGAAACACCTGTTGGTTAGGTTAAGTGCACTGGACCACATGCTAACAAGATAATCAAGAATGTCATGAGTCTAAGGTAAACTTGACGGAAACACCTGTTGGTTAGGTTAAGTGCACTGGACCACATGCTAACAAGATAATCAAGAATGTCATGAGTCTAAGGTAAACTTGACCGAAACACCCGTTGGTTAGGTTAAGTGCACTGGACCACATGCTAACAAGATAATCAAGAATGTCATGAGTCTAAGGTAAACTTGACGGAAACACCTGTTGGTTAGGTTAAGTGCACTGGACCACATGCTAACAAGATAATCAAGAATGTCATGAATCAACGGTAAACTTGACGGAAACACCTGTTGGTTAGGTTAAGTGCACTGGACCACATGCTAACAAGATAATCAAGAATGTCATGAGTCTAAGGTAAACTTGACGGAAACACCTGTTGGTTAGGTTAAGTGCACTGGACCACATGCTAACAAGATAATCAAGAATGTCATGAGTCTAAGGTAAACTTGACGGAAACACCCGTTGGTTAGGTTAAGTGCACTGGACCACATGCTAACAAGATAATCAAGAATGTCATGAGTCTAAGGTAAGCAGTTTGGTTGTCTCAGACTGACAATCGCTTTCATTTAACTCATTCAGGTATCACACTTGAAAGTGTACGAACAAGAAGTATCACAAACTGGCACCTAGCATATCACTTTCACTTGGTGTTTATTATTCCCTTTCACCAGGTATGTATTACAAACATCAGCCTGGCAGACATCAGGAACTGTAATCTCTTATTTATAACTAACTTCCTCAGTTGGGATCAAAAATAGGCCTTTGCTAACCGATCCAGACTTAGTTTGAAATGTTTGTTCAAGCCAAATGAATGTGAATCTTGGACAATGAAAAAAGCAAAGTTGGGCACAAAGTTGGGAGGTGCTCGACTGACCCCTTTTGGTCGTGGCAGAATCTGCAGTTTAGATCATGTAGTGGGTCTAATCTATTGATTAGATGTTTGTTGAGAGGAACATGGCCTGCTCTCAGCTTGAAGATCAAACTCTGGTCTCTTCGTTGTGAAATACTGATCTTGCCACTCCTGTCTATAGTTATCTTTCAGGATTTGTTTTCAGGTCTGTAGTATGATGCTAGGTAACTAACTTCCACAGTTGTCATCAAAAATAGGCCTTTGCTAACCGAGCCAGACTTAGTTTGAAATGTTTGTTCAAGCCAAATGAACGTGAATCTTGGACAATGAAAAAAAGCAAATATAAAGTCACTTGCATTAATTGAAATGTGGTTTCTGGGAAGAATGCTAATCATATCCTGGACAGTTACAGAATCAAATAAAAGCATATTTCAGGACTGCCGTTAATTAAAAATGACAAATTCATTGAGCTTAGTTAGAAAAAAGGGCATCAGAAATCTTTTGACACAGGGTAATGAGGGCAACAGAGACTCAAGAAGATGTGAGAGGAAGATCTTGGATCTTATGGCATAATGTCTGGGAAGATAAAGAACATATGAAGTGCTTGAAATACTCAAAGGACGGCTCAGGGAATATGATCATAAAAGGGGGAGTGCATGATATGTCAGAGGTGTCCAACCTTTCAAAGTTTTGGACCACATTGTCTATTTCAGCAGACGACGGAGCCAGACTGTAACTAAGTTGATACACAATAAATGTGCATACTTGGAATCATAGTAGTTAAACAGGAAGGTTATACCTGCTGCCAGGTAGCCAAAGGCTTTCCGTTTATTGTGCAATGTTTACTTCCTGTGACTTACTAGGCCTGGGAGAAGGTAGATTATTTATTGGATAGGTATTTCATTACTTTTATAAATTCACTCAGACAGTGGCTAACAGCCTTTTCTTATAGAGTTATAACTACCAAGGGTTCTTTTATGTGCACATCATGTACACAGGATCTCTGTGTTTTTCATCAATCTTCAATGTGACTAGTCTCAACTGCCTTTAGAACAGGGACACTTTGAACTTGTGGGATTCAAATGGTTCGCACTATCGTTTCATGAGAGCAAGCGTGTTTACTTTTATAATATAGCGACATGCATATATTCATAATGTATGTTAATCAGTTCGTTTTTGTCATTGAACATTATATCTGTACCAGGGCTTAAGATATAGCACAGTGAATGAGCTGACAGTAGCCAGTGACTCATAGTTGGCTGCTTGCATCAGTCAGTGAACCAGAGCTGACAAAGACCCTATTCCACCTCCAAGCAGCAACCCTGGAAACAGGCTGCACTAATGAAGTCTGACTAAGAAAATATAGATCACAATGGAAAGGCAAACACGCTACCCAAAAAAGCCAATTGAAATAGGATATGTCAAACCAAAAGGTGCAGAAAGCACAGCCTCGCTGCAAATTACAACACACCATCCTTTTCAGGACGAACGCTGAAGAAGAAATCTGTACCAATTGTGTTGTACATAGTACCGACATTTATGAATCAGACAAACTCAATGTAGTTTGTTTGCTTGAAACTGAATTTTTCAGCTTGAACTTAAATTTTTCTATGTGATTAGCGGCTGGATTAAACAAATGGAGGGCTGGAATCTGCCCCGGATACACAGGTTGGATGTTCCTGTCATACATGAAGATAATGAAATAATCAACAAAATCTATGACCATTCTGATTATACCATATACACTATGGCACATAAGGACACAGACATGTCTCAATAGACTGGCATGTAATTTGCTTCCATATAATGAATTCATATTTGTGTCTGCTGTGTAGCCTCACAGTTAAATTTTTTGTTCCTATGTATTATGATAATATAATCCCTTTAACTGTGAGCTGGCAGCTCTTGACTGCCCAATGCCTCCCAGACAAAAGCACACGTCCTCAATTGTTGTTGTGATATGTAGAGTGTGTTGTGTATGTTGTGGTGTGGTGGGAGCAGCAGGTGCCGCAGATCGGTCAGCCCTGGGCACAAAGTTGGGAGGTGCTCGACTGACTCCTTATGGTCGTGGCAGAATCTGCAGTTTAGTTAACATAGTGGGTCTAATCTATTCAGATGTTTGTTGAGAGGAACATGGCCTGCTCTCATCTTGAAGATCAAACTCTGGTCTCTTCGTTGTGGAATGTGGCCCACTGATCTTTCCACTCCTGTCTATAGTTATCTTTCAGGATTTGCTTTCAGGTCTGTAGTGTGATGCTAGGTAGTTGTGGTAGCATTGCCCCGCTTCAGGCCAGTTCATCAGCCTTCTCATTTCCTGGGACTCTGACATGGCCAGGTATGCACTGAAGCACCACTTCCGCTCCATAAAAGGTGGAAAATTGGTCAATTAATTTGTAGATGTTATTAACATCTGAAGACATTCTGTTTTCTAATGTATTATGGTAACTCCTTGTATGTTTCTTAAACATGCCCTACCTACATTTCTTACAAACAATAATCATATGTTGTACCAGACATTATAATTACTTTATAAAATTGACATACTAGAGTTGCAGGAAAAGAAAAGATCGGGTTCAATTTCAGGTCTCAATGATATCCAGTCTACACACCTGATTTGCTATTAGGAAAAACAATGCAGTGAGGAAGGGATATAGTCTTCTCACCTCACAGAAAGGGTGAAACGTAGTACAATGAAATATTCTGCTTCTTCTTCTGCATTCGTTCTCAATCTCCTGCCACCAAGTCCTGAACAGGGCTTTGCAAGTAGCAGGATGTAGTCCGGAGAACGGAATGCATTGTGTCGCTAGTTTATAGCTTGACTGCAATATTTGTACCTTTCAGTACGACACATCCGTCTTCGGCCGTAAAATGAAGTCTCCAACACTTTATCCCCAAAGGTAGTGCCTGTTATATGACTATTCTTTTCATTCTCTTTATGTCTAGTGGCACATGAGGCTTCTACGAGAAATTTCCATGCCTTTCTGCCTTGGACAACCTTTCGCACACTGCTCCATGTCAGAGATGTACAGGACAGCTCAGCTTATCCTTCACAGTATGACTTAAGTTCTTGGTCTACCTTTCTTTCTCCTATACTCCAGTGTTCACTAAATGCTGTTTTTGTGGGCATGTCTGGACTCATAACATGTCCCTGCCATCTTCTCTTTCTTATAATGCTATCTATATCTTTTTGTGACCATTATTATCATACTTTCAAGAAATGAACAATAAATATTATCCTGACTGCTAACAAAGACTCACAAAAAATGTGTTTGGAGGAGATCAATTCTTACACTTTTCCATTACCCTGTTATAAGAAGCACCTGGAAACAATATGCATGCCATTTCTGAATTATTGTAGTAAATCTGTTATTCACTAATCCAGACAAGACTAAAACATTGCTTCAAATGTGTTTATTCTAACTCAAATTACTAGTCTATATGTACTGAAAACAAGATCTTTAACAATGTTTAATTAAACTGTGTCCGACTGAAGTTTTGGGCTTTTTACAACTTTGTTATACAATTAGCTTTCTTGCTGCCCAACATTTTTATCTTGTAAATCGAAACACTGATATACTGTTTGGTATTGAATGCTCTTGAGAATCTACAAAGATAATTTAAGAGAATCATACATTGACAGATATGACCCTTCAACCATAGGTTAGGTCACTTTTTAAATAAAATGTTAAGTCTGGCTGGTGTGACTTTTTACAATTACATTGCAATTAAGTTTTGCACAGAGTACAATTTACAACAATCGCATGCAGAAATGAATGAACAATACTTAAATAATATGAAAAAAATCTTCAAGTGCTGTGATTGACTCACAAAAGAAGTAAAACTTGAATTTTCAAGAAATCGTTTAAAAACATTACAGAAGGTTGTAGAAAACCGCACCGCATTATCACCATCTTAAATTGTAGACAATTTTTATCTCTCTAGTTTATCATATAAAAGTTTATCACCTTCACAATCGGGATATAAATCACAACCATTGGCGACAAAATGATCAATGAATTCAAACAGATTTTGACTTGTTGAAACATTTTTACACCAACATATATGAGATAAACATTCATTCTTTAATAATTATTAAATTAAAATACACCAGGAATAATTCTGTTTATTAAAATTAGATTCAGAAATGAATGCTGTAGAGCATGACAGTCTCAACAGTCAAAAAGATAACTGATTCAACTTTACTTTCACAAATTTTGAAACAATCATTCTAATGGATGTGGTTGTTGCAATGCAGATACTACATACGACTTACACACCGTATATGACATTAACATTACATTAATATCACAAAATGGAAACTTGAAAGTGTCTGCTGGCAGAGTGGCTTTTAAAACATGTTTGGATTATTTGGTGCCACTGTCTATACGATTTTTTTAACAAATACTTGAATTTTAAGTGTAAAAGCAAAGATAATCTGACTTTAAAAAGTGTGTGTCTAGATATGAGTGTAGCGATAACAATAATTATGAATTAAGTCAAAGTTAAATGTCAGTCTTCTATTTTATATGCGGAAAAAAGAAGTCACTTCATAGATACTGATGAAGGATACATGGAATTAACGGATTCATTATGCTGGGTTTTCAGCTTTATGGGGCTGGATGGACCAGTTTCCTTCTTGCTGCCTCTAACACTGAGCAGAGCTAGTCATCATCTTTACAGCAAGGTAAACTGTTTCATGAACTTGTTTCCTTAACTTGGAGAAACAAGTTTCTTTACCAACATTTTGTTCAAAATCTTCAATGAATTGTGTTTAAAAGCAGATATGGGATTTAACAAGTCTGAACAGGAGTGGTTGGTTGAGCTAATAAGGTACTATCAATCTAGTCAGAGTGTGAAAACCTAGGTTTATTTGTTTTCCTATTAGAGATAAAATAACAACCTATTCTGTACACTAAATGATGATAGCTTTGGCAAGTGGCCCATATTTCTCAGCCCCACAAATTCCCCCAGTGGGCCCTAACTATGGGGAAAATGTTATCATTAAAGTTTTTGTTTTTAAGCAATTCTGATACAGACAAAAGATTTGATGATGGAATCATGAGCTTTGTGTACTGTGACTCAATACATGATCTGTGAACTCCATTAGTAAAGACAGTTTACTCTGCAGTGGCAAATATTGTTACAACCATCAATTAAAGAATCAGATCTAGATATGAAACAGTGGCAGCTGTCACACACAGATAGATTTACCCAATTTCAACTGCATTCATAGGGAGCGTGTGGCTTAGAGGTTGTGAACTCAGTCTACAATCCCAAAATTCCAGGTTCAAATCATGCTGTGCTTATTTTGACAAACCATGCATATCTGAGCTGACCCAGCCGTAAATTGGTACTTGATAAAGTCAAGGAGAAATTTAAAAATGACCCAACAAGAGCTGCAGAGTTAATGCACTTTCATCGACACTTTCAGCAATTAAAGCGACTGTGCATATGAGGACACCCTGGTGCAATGAAGTCAGTTCTATGAGCCATTTTTCATTCTAACTACCTTCAGTTCATATAGATTTCAATGAGACAAAATGCATGTGATCATAATAATGAATAAGGCATGAAACTCTCCAGATTAAGAACAATATGAAGTGCTCACTCATTAAACTAAGAGCTTGAAAGCTTGAGGGCGGCATGTTTGTTGTCTTTGTTAAATGAAGGGAGATAAACTCAGAACTAACATATAACTGCTCATACATAGTAAACATTCAAAGGGTGCTTCTCAATGTGACACACGTGAGACCTTCCACATGACAAACACCAGATGATGACAAATTTGTTAAGGATCTAGGAGAGAGGTAAAAAATGAATGTGTCATGGGTGAAATTGCGTGAGTAAATTCAACAAATTTCTATGCACCATAGCGACCTGGATGTGTAGTACTCTGACATAAGGCATCGTTTGATGTCTGCACACAACTGTCAGTAATATCTTTTGTTTCTTTTAAATGATCTCTATTTTTTTCTATCCAATCATCCCAGAAACTACTAGATACCTTTTTGCTGAACTCTAGGGTTACCCTGAACACCCAATGAGAAACTCTACTCCAGCAGCTAAATTCTTCTTTCATCGCAGTAGTTTATCAGCCTTACTTGAATTTTAATAGCAGCCTGGCTTTTGGATTATTGAAGCTCAAATGACACAGTAAATGACAATATATTTTTTGGTACACTTTCTCTTGACAGACAGAAAGTCTCATTTGCTGCCCTTGTGAAGTTTTATTTCTTAGTGGGCATAATTAAAAAGCAACTAACACTAATTATGAATGAAAGGTGGTGGCCTATAGAAAAATGAAACTTAAAAATAGTGACAAGTCAAAAAGCGTTGGGAAACTCATGCACTAGAATATAATAACAACTTTTACACAACAATTGTTTGTTAAATATTTTTTTTCAAGTTGAGTAATATTCTCATGTATAGTATCACACAGAATACAATCAGAAGTACTACTACTATTCATGTGATATATTTAACATCCTCCTTTTTTTGTAGTTCTGTCTCCAACATTAGCTGCTGTGGTTCTGTATACAACATTAGCTGCTCTAGCTCTGAGTCCAACATTAGCTGCTGTACTTCTGAATCCCAACAATAGTAGTTCTTAATCCAACTTTAGATGCACTTGATCCCAATAGAACAGTGATCATGTGAAACAATAAATGGCCAATATGTATTACAACAATATATTATATCATAACCAAAGCTGACATGCTTGCAATGATAATTCACAAAATTTTTCTATCAAATAACTCAATGGTAGAGCACTAGATTCTCACAGAGTTCAATCCCTGTTATTGACACACTTCAGCTAACCCAGCTATAAATTAGTACCTGGCCACTCCATCTTACAAAATGCTGATTCCTAGAACAATCAAGACTCTAGCACTTACTCCACAACAGCAGTGTCTGCTACGGAACTCTTTTCTCTGTATAACTTAGTGCCAGTGTTTGCCTCAAAATGTGAATTCTTCACTAACACAATTTACATTCATATTATGCCAACATTACATCACAAGGCACTATGAACGTCATCACTAGGCACTCTCAGCAGCAACACTGATCTGGTTCATACCATTCGTTTTACCCATCTACGAGAATATTGCAATGGGCAACTCATATATGAGATTTAAATATATCACATGCTACAATGGCAGATTTATGTTGGCAGATTTAATACGGATACGGGTAACAGTCTTTGTCTAGTTAAAATTGGGTATTTAAAGAGAAAACACATGGGTTGGTACAATAGCCCATGAAAGATGATATGTTTAAAAATGAATTAAAAAAGCAATTCTTAAAATTGATTAAAAACTTGGTATGTCCAACAAGTATACATAATTTATCTGAAAGTATGTAGCTCATTTTTCACACATTTGCCTAGACAGTAGGTATCAATAAACCAAGTCATAATTCCATGCCTGTAAGATACAAAGCTATTTGTTACACCATTGGAGCAGCCTTAAGAAAGAAAGGAAATGCACTTTTAAGAAACAATTATTTCACACCAAAAATGTATTTTTCCAGTAAAACAACCATTTAAGAAAGAAAATAGTTCGAAATATTCAAATAGTTCCAATTTAACAAGTATTTAAAATGACAGTTTAGTAATTTTACAATCACAGGCTAAGTTTTCATAAGCCCGTCTAGTCTGACAAGCTAAACTTGACATGTACGTGTCAACCAATGTCAATTTTCTACTCCACTACTATAATGTAGTCACTACAGAATCAATCAATAATGACACTATTTAAATGCAGCTAATACTAATTGAATTCCAGGAAAATTGTTATAGCACAAGGGCAAACACACAATCTTTATGTGTTATCATAAAGCAACCAAAGATTTAAGACTCAATAACAGTTAGTTAAGTAATGCAAGCATTAAAAATATCTCTATAAGTATAAAACGGTTGATAATAGTCACTTGATACAGAATGGACAGCTGATTAGTGAAGGATATGATGGATTAATAAAATCTTTCATAAGATTGCATACAAATTTAAATTAAGTGAAACATACATTCATGACATCCTTTCATACTCAACACAATGTTTATATTGTATGCACTGATAAGAAAGTTGTATATCAAAGGTGATCCACCAACAGAACTCTACATATATGCACTAATATTTACCTGCATTTCCCAATGCAAGTTGAGCATTCCAGATAATATGAACGATCTGTATTTCTAACTTCATGTCTTATCCCTTTATGAATTTCGCAATTCTAGCAATCACTCATTTACATTTTATCACAAAAATTTACATAATCATTATCAGATAACCTAATACTAACTAGCATATTCACATGTATGTGGTCTATGCTTGATCATAGGAAAGTTAGGAAGCAAGTGTCTATAAATTTGTCTAGATCTACCTAGTCTATATCCTACAGCTGCAAATGTGATAAGGTAGGTTAACAATGACACAATTTTGGCAGTGTCAAGTTAGCCTAATACCCTAGCTCATGTCTTTCTTTGCAGCTAAGCTCATGCACCACTTGCAAGATTTTATTTCTCTCTGCTAAGACCCCCCACATTGACTTCCCTGGAAATGGGTTGTTTTTTATGGCAGCCTGGCTAACGAGGTGGGGGATCGACATGATCTCCGTTGTAATGAGTGACACGCAGATGAAGCTAAGCATAGTACAACTGCCTGGAGAACACCGGTCCACCTTCATCAGCACACTTGGGATGTGAGGAAAGCTACAACAACCCGCCCCTAAACGCCCTTGAATGACAATAATGAGTATGATTACTTCTTTTGTGCGCCCTGAAAAGGGCGTTTAGGGGCGGGTTGTTGTAGCTTTCCTCACAACAACCACAATGAGATCTGGTGTTAAAATCTGGATTGTCTATTACTTTATTTCTTTTCCTCTTGTCTGGTGTATATGTTTCTGAGGCTTATAATATACTGGTTTTTACAATTGTTTCCACTAAAAATGAGTTTACATTCTCATTTGCATAATTATTCAAGATGGACATAAGGTTACTACAGCGCCATAGTGTTTCTAGTAGAGGACATTCAGTTCTTGCCAGAGTTTGCCATATTGTACTGACATTTTAAATTTAAATCAAGATTATAATGTGCATATACAAATCCTGGTGGTGGAAGTTTTGCCACTAGTTTAATGAAGGAGCTCTCCAAATAGCATTTGTTAATTTGATGCCAGCAGATTTGTCATTTATGAATTCACTTACACTGAAATTTGTCAATAGTTTATTATGCAGATCAATACATATAAATGCGAGGTGAGTAAAAAAAAATATAAGAGCCAATACAAATTGATCAAAAATAGTTTTTCAATAAAAATGTAGTTATTTATACAAAATTAGCTGCTCTAGTTCTGACTCCCAACATTAGCTACAGTTGTTGAAATTTAATGAAAATTCACTATTTTTTCAAATCTTTATGTAATGTTTTTTTTTTTTTTTTTTTTGCGTTCGCCTTATTTCTCTATTCTCCAAGGCGTATGTGCATTACACTGTGGTTTTTATTTTGCGCCTGTCGGCCCAGTGCATCTGACTTCAGCATGCATTTTATGTAAGGGTCTGCTTCCTCCTGCATTTTCTAAGGGTTTGCTTCCCCGGGGTAACGGCCGGTGCTGTGATGGGGATCGAACCCAGCACCTTCTGGTTGTGAGCCGTGCCACTTAACCACTAGGCCACGCCGTCCCCCATGTAATGTTTAAATTGATATATTAAATTCGTCAGCTCTAAAATGGCATTTACTCCAGAACACATGCAATAAATTACAGTTCGAGACAATTTTTTAAAGACTTTCCAGACAAAAGTTGGTCTTGTGGTGATTTTGGTGAACATTGTGCGTGATTGATGAAATAGGTTCAGTCAAACGCTGTGCTGCCAGTAGATGACCGAGATATGTACTCACTGACCAAAGCATTGCCGATTACCTACAGTTGGTGTTAAATCAGAAAGATCAACTTCAAAACTCATCGCACCCAAAGGAAAATTTCAAGATATTTGACCATTTCACAGTCATCAATTCGAGATATTATCAAGAAAGAAAAACGGAGAGTGACTGAACAGAACCACAGTAATCGTGATTGCTCTAATTCAGCGCACATGGTAAATTTCATTTTGTTCAAGATGAAAAGTTGTTCACTGTTACTACCCCTCGGTACAATCAAAATGATGGCAAACTCGGAACTTGCAAACGTAAAATTGGTGGGAAAAGATTGCTCCGTTTGCAACCAACTTTCAAGAAAATGATTAGGGTTTCTGTTGGTGCGTTTAGGCTGGGACAGTGGTGCCTACTACAGGGATGTTCTGTTGAAGCAGCATCTTCTTCCAGATATTTGAGCATTTTCAGACTTGTTTAACTTTCAATAAGATGGTGTACCAGCTCATCAGGTTGGAGAAACTGTTCAATTTCTTTAACCTGAGACTCCTGTTTTTATACCTCCAACACTTTGGTCGCCTAACAGTTTAGACCTAGATCCTTTTGACTACTGGTATGCAATTTGGGGCCTTATGGTTAATTTCACTCGAAGATAAGATGTCAATGAGTTAAAAGCAAATTCTAGATACTTGAAATTAACATCAAACCACAATCAACATGGCAATCACCCTGATGGCACAAGTAGCTGAGGATTTGTGTTTCAGCAAACAAAGGAAACTTTTAACATAAAATTTAATGGCTAATAATGAACAACTGTACAAATTTTCATTAAATATCATCAGCTAATAATCATTTTATGATAAATTTGTATTGGCTTATTTTTCCTACTCACTCTACATTTTAATCAATCAATGATCCATGAAAGGATGTATAATTTAACAATTACAATTACAGTTTTTCTACGAATTTTTCTTATTAGGTCCTTCAGTTCTAATTGTTAACAGCCCAGAGTAAAGAGAGTAACATATCTACTTCAGGTGTCCAGGATACAGGAGCAGCTTGTTACTGGCACATATTATCACATGTATGACCAACATCATTATGTCTGCATTCTGTTACTGGTAATAGGCTATAACAACTTCATAACTGTGGTAGCTATTGAATTTATAAATGATAACCTGTGAAAAGGTAAGTCTGCCTTAATCCCCATATTTCTGTCACTTGTTATCTATTTCTGTTGTTTTAATGCCGTTTCCTTCTGATGAAGACATATGATATATTTTTGCTGCTTTATCATCTAATGCAGGTTGTTATTCGATCTCAAACATTTTTTTGACTTGATAGTACACACACTGAGGGACAACAATTTATCTTCCATTTTCTAATTAGATTGCTAATCTACCTTCAATATAATTTTCAACCAAATGTCACACTTTCATTTGTCTAATCTGCATCTCTAAATATTTCAATGTTTATTCCTATTCTGCCAGTGTTGTGTGGCATACAAAGATAACACAACAACCGCAGTGCATGCGCGCCCCTCTCCAATAGATTGATACATCAAAGTAGAACAGTTATCCTCATACACAGAATGCTGTTTTGAGCCTCAGTCCCAGGCTCCATTGTAGTCTGGCCTGAATCCTAGCTGCCTTTTGAGTAACGGTAACAACACCAGAGTAAGCCCTGCCCATGAGTAGGCCTCACTGGTGGAGTCAACTTGTGAAGTGTGGTTTAACATGAACAACAGAAGCAAAACCCTGAAAATAAATCATTGCATGACAATTATTCTTTAATTGCTACAGCAACAGTAAACAAAGATTTATGATGAAGGTGCCAGATTTTGACACATTAGTTTCAAGCCATATTTTAAAAAGGAGAGCGTGTTGACAAATTCAAGATAATTAAAAGTTGAGATGACCTGTAATAAGCCTCAAACACTTCATCCCCAAGCAATAAGCCTCAAACACTTCATCCCAAACAGAAGCCACATTTACCTTGTTACGTAACAGGCATGTCTTGACAGTCACATCTTCCCAGACATTTGTATTCAGGCCCAAATTAAAGTGCTTTCTCTCTCTTGCCCATTTCTAACCATTTCCTTTCCCTTTAATATAGTTTTCAACAAAGTTCTGTTTCTCATTTTGTCTCATTTTTATCTCTCAATGTTCTACTTTCATTTCTAACTGGTCCTGTCAATATTCCTCTATGCGTGTGAGACATGGACAGTTACAGCTGACCTTCAACGAAGGATACAGGCCTTGGAGATGAGATGTTTCCGAAAACTTTTAAACGTCACGTACAAAGATCAAGTTACAAACGATGAAATACGAGATAGAATTACAACATCAATAGGGCCTTTCGAAGATCTCTTGGCAACTGTCAAAAGAAGGAAACTCACTTGGTACGGGTCACATATCGAGATCAAGTGGTCTTGCAAACACAATCCTCCACGGGAAGGTGCATGGCAGACGACAAAGAGGCCGGCCCAAAAAGAGATGGGAGGACAACATAAAAGAATGGACCAGTCTCCGACCAGAAGAGTCACAGGCAGCGGCATCTGACAGAGAGGGATGGCGTGGAGTTGTGAGAATGTCTTCATGTGTGCTCCAACGACCTCACCGGTTACGGGATGATTTAACCTGACCATGCTTAGTTATGTGTATGGTCTCATTACATACCACATATACACATTTCAAGGCCCTCCTTTCTTGCTATTCATTGTCTATGTTTGTGCCCCATACAATAACAAAGAATTTATACAACACAAATCCATTCATTATTTATTTTTTTGTTTGGATATCGTTTTCTTCTGTGTTCATCCTGAAAAGAATGTTGTGTCGTAGTTTACAGTGAGATCTGCGCTTTTTGGCCCGAGACATCCAATTTCAGCTGGGTTTTTTTTTAATACCAGATTTTCCCTTCTACTGCAATCCCTATCCCTTGACCAGACTACACTAGTGACTGGTGCAGCCTTCTTCCAGAGCTGCCACGTTAAGGCAGAATAGGGTCTTGGTCAGCTATGGTTCACTGACCCTGATGCAAGCAGCCAGCTATGAGTTGCAGGCTGCTGTCAGCTCACTGCTGCATCTCGACCTCTTGTTTACATATGAATATACTTCTCCTGTGGTTGAATGTATCTTTGGCTATTACTACTCTTCCCCTGACTTCTTTTTCACATATTATCATCGTTGGATGTTACGTGTCTAAGTCGGAAACAACTGGTTCAATTCTTCCAGCATTTCTCCTGTTTATTATTAGCTAATTAATAGTTTTATTTTTCTCAAAATATATCCAATCTGTTTTTTCGTTGTTTACTTTTCCCACTGACAACTGATTCAGGCAAAACATACTGGCCAAGACCCTCACCTCGACTTCCCTATAGTCCTTCCTAGAAACACGCTGTTTTCATGGCAGCTTGGTTAACGAGGTGAGGTTTAATGTGATCCCCGTAGTAGTGAGCGAAACCCCAGTCCACGATCATCAGCACGCTTGGGATGTGAGGAAAGCTACAACAAATTGCCACTTGATGTATGTCCTTTTCAGGGCACACAAAAGAGTAAATCTACTCCTTGTGGGCATTCAACAACAACAACAGGATCCAAGTAACAATCAAAAATAATCTACATCAAAGTCTCTTCTTCAGGATTAAGGACAATACAAATCACAATATCTAACTAACCTAGTTGATGTAAATGTATGTAGAATTATACTTGCCTGAACACACATTATTGATAAGTGAATACAGTAAACAATAAAGCTAGAAGGAGCTAGAGGCTATGATGTGGAGCAGCATAGGGATTGGAAAAGGATGAAAAGCAGTGTGATGCAGGGGAAACAAAGCACAATATGATGCAGGGGAAACAAAGCACAATGTGATGCAGGGGAAACAAAGCACAATATGATGCAGGGAAAACAAAGCACAATATGATGCAGGGGAAACAAAGCACAATGTGATGCAGGGGAAACAAAGCACAATATGATGCAGGGAAAACAAAGCACAATATGATGCAGGGGAAACAAAGCACAATGTGATGCAGGGGAAACAAAGCACAATATGATGCAGGGAAAACAAAGCACAATATGATGCAGGGGAAACAAAGCACAATGTGATGCAGGGGAAACAAAGCACAATGTGATGCAGGGGAAACAAAGCACAATATGATGCAGGGAAAACAAAGCACAATATGATGCAGGGGAAACAAAGCACAATGTGATGCAGGGGAAACAAAGCACAATATGATGCAGGGGAAACAAAGCACAATGTGATGCAGGGGAAACAAAGCACAATATGATGCAGGGAAAACAAAGCACAATATGATGCAGGGGAAATAATGCACAATATGATGCAGGGGAAAGAAAGCACAATATGATGCAGGGGAAATAATGCACAATATGATGCAGGGGAAACAAAGCACAATATGATGCAGGGGAAATAATGCACAATATGATGCAGGGGAAATAATGCACACTTCATTGCAGCAGCAAAAAAATGTAGTCAAATAAACACCAGAGGGGCCACAGTAAAACTTAAAATTAAATGAAAATTAAAAGAAAAAAGATTGTATGTTTCATTGCAGTTCTCCTGACTTATAACATGCTTCAAATTTGTTTATTTTTTTGCTTAGATGTTTGCCTCACTAGTTTCTACTGGCGGAGGCGCGCCATTTTCCACCCCAGACCGTAGTCCATTGGGCGATATCAGGACGCATAAACCAGTGCTTGGATGCATGTGTGCGTCTGTATGTACCTATGCTAGTTTTGTGAGGCCCTCAGAAGCTAGCCCAACCAAAGTGCAATGGAAGGGCCTCACCGTGAGGGCGCGTGTGAAAGTTGTGCAAGAGTGTGACTGTAGGACAGAGTCAAGTGAAACAGAGTGAGGTGAGAAGAAGGGGAATAGTGGCCCCCAGGGTGAGCCCCTCCCTCCTGCATCATTTTCTGTTGCATGCTTCAAAAGGAATCAAGGAAACAGCTAAGTACGAACTGTCCAAATATATAGTCCAGGGAGTTACAAATTTGTTTATGATCTAGGCACAATGCAAAAAATGCACGCACCAGGCAAGGTCCTGAATTAAAAGTTCCTCATAGGGTTGTGTGACATCTCGAAGGGTATGGGTCAATTGTTTTGAAAATATTAATCATAAACATGCAAACTTAAGTTTAGGGACAGCATAGGCTAGTGGTTAAGTGACAAGGCTCACAATCCGAAGGTGCTGGGTTCACTCCCCAATCACAGCACCGGCCGTTGTCCAGGAGAAGAAAATTCTTAGAAAATGCAGGAGGAAGCAGACCCTTACATAAATTGCATGCCGAAGACGGATGCACTAGGCCGACAGGCGCAAAATATAAACATAGTGCAACGCACACAGCCTTGGGGGGAGAGAAATACGACGTACGCAAATAAAAACAAAAAAATTTTCATTTTGAAAGTTATATGTACATATTTCTGGTATTATGTATTGCATAACATGAGGCAGGCACTCTGACCTTGAAGCATGGAAAAATATTATATTTTGTGTCCTTGAGAAAGGAGAGAGGATATACATGATGGCGGAAATATAACAACAATCTTGAAATGTTAGATGCCACAGCAACATTTCTAGGTGACCTGGCACCCAGGATTCGACCTGCTCTGATATAATCACACAGTGCACGAAAAGAACATTCTAAGACATCTAAGATTAAATATACTGTGTATGCAGTTCTTTCAATTACCACATTCTAAAGATCTTTCAAGACAGTTACATTATCTCCTGTATCTAGTTTTAGGGAGCCGCGTAGCGCAGTGGTTAGCGCGCTGGCTTCACATCTGAGTGGTCCTGGGTTCATTCCCCAGTTGAGGCGGTAATGTTTTTTTCAGACCGCAATGGCTCCCGGGTCGACCCAGCCTTAAATGGGTACCGGTTCAGTCCGGGAAGTAAAAGCGGCGAGGGAGATGGCTAGCGCCCTCATATAGCCGAGCCTTTGAAATGTGAGATCGCTAACACCTCACACCCCTACAGCAGTAATGCTATGGGATACTTTACTTTTACTAGTTTTCATAATCAGTACTCTCCGGCAGTGAAAAGTAAGTCCACTTATGTCCACAAATCATATTTGTCATCTGGTTCCCACAGAAATACAGATGCTCTTCACCGATTCCTACTGTTGTGTTTTCTTGCCCTGAATTTCTATTCCATTTTCCTTCAAGTATTCTATGGCCTCCCTACTCTTGTCTCCACTGTGGGTTTCAATCCACTACATGTTATATTGTTAGGTTGCTTTCTAATTACTTTCACTCTCCAATCTTATACTGTAATGGTTGTTGTGTTCTTTCAAACTTTAAATACGTTTCAATTGGAGGATGATGAGTAATACATCTAGTTTCTTGAAAACGGCTGCAAAACTACATTGACGAGGTCCAACAATCCTTGAACGACCTAAATGAGATCAGCAGAGCTGCTGGTCTTATAATGAATAAAACACAATGCCTGAGAAATTCCTACTGCCCACGGCAGAAAAATCAAGCTGGGAGTAGAAACCTCCAGGATATCAATTCATACATCTATGCCTGGGTCAACAAATCAATGCCACCCCCAATACTGATAGTGAAATCTCTAGGCAGAGAACAGTGTCTTAGTAGAGCTTCAATTGCTTAAAACCCTAAACTTCTACAGATGATACACCACAGCAAGAGCACACATCTCAAGTTATGCGGTCAGTCCAGCCATAAATTATGGTTGGCAAATGTGCAAAGCAAATGCTGAATAGCTCTTGAGTTACTCAAAGAGTTATGGAAAGGCACGTACTAAATATATTGATAAGGGATTGGTTCCAAAATTTAGAAATTCAACATCAATCTCTAGTTCAGGACGTCGTAGAAACCACATTGTTTAAATTTTCCACTGGACTGATCATGTGGTACGAATGCCTGACAACAGACGGAGAACAACGTTTTGGTGACACATCCACAGAGCTGCAAATCCCTGCAGTGGCAGAATAGTTTGACAAAAGATCTAGGTACACACTAGTACAGCAAAAGATAGGAATGCATACAAAATGCTGTTGGTTTTGTTGCAAGCAGTATACCTGCCAGATTGATGCAGAGGATAATGTGATTGTGTAAAAATGGTTTATTAATTCTCCTGCAATTGATTGATCAACTGCAGAAGGGTGTTGATCCGGACTAATAAATTAGTGTGTTTTTTTTGCGTTCGCCTTATTTACCTATTCCCCAAGGCGGTGTGCGTTGCACTATGGTTTTTATTTTGCGCCTGTCGGCCCAATGCATCCGACTTCAGCATGCATTTTATGTAAGGGTCTGCTTCCTCCTGCATTTTCTAAGGGTTTGCTTCCCCGGGGTAACGGCCGGTGCTGTGATGGGGATCGAACCCAGCACCTTTGGTTGTGAGCTGTGTCACTTAACCACTAGCCCACGCCGTCCCCCTTGAATAACAGTATGACATAGTACATTGACACCTGTAAGTAACATAACACATTGTAAGCCACTTAACCACTAACCCATATCGCACACCCCCCCCCCCCCCCCTCCCCCATTACATCAGTTGATAACCGAACAATATGTAGTACCTAGTATAGCAAACATAAACACCCAGCTCTCTGTCAGCTTTAGAAAATTTATCAATTTTTTAATACTTTTATCACAATTTAGAATTTATCCCATGGTGTGTGAGCAGACCTGAAATTAAAATATATCCCTTGGTGTGGGAATAGATATACCATGTTTTTATCTCATAGCGCACAGACGCATGGTCTATATGCAACAAAACATGAGCTCAAACTGAGCATATCTTTCTTCCTCAAAGCCATACTTGATGTTAAACTGTTATTATTATTAATATTCTGCATTATATGAAAGACTGCTCTTCTTTTCTAAGCTACTTGTATAGAGTTCTTCATTTTTTATAAATTTCTGGTAGTGGGTTGCAGTGGCTCTTCTTACATCCCGGTGTGTACTGATTAAGATAGAGATGTTTCCTACATGCTGTAGTGGCATGCAAGGATTCACAACAGGCTCACTATTATGTGGATCACAGTGTTAATCACCACCTTACTGGCCAGGCTGCTGCAATAAAGTCTGTTGTCAGGTACATGACGTGCCGTGAGGGAGGGATCTTAGTCAGCATGTTATAGTCCCAATGTGGAAATGAACTATAGCTTTGCTTAAATTTCAGCCATTATTAAGCAATAAGACAATAGCTTACAATTTTAGAGTTAACTGGGATAGTATTTCAATGAAATTATAAACGCATTGTACAACATACTTACTGTAACACAGCCACTATAAGCACATGAATTTTAGAAGACTCCTTCTCTTTTGTCTGTTGATTCTAAAGGAAGCTTGGTGTAAAATTATAATGTTCATGCAACATTACTATAGCTAAAAAATGCAACTATAAATCTCTTTCCCCCCCCTCCCCCCTAACCCTTTGAATTCCTAAGATTTGTCTCGACTCACTCTTAAAGTCGCGGGAAGCTGGAGTAAACCACTCCTAGAGCCACCAATGCTGTCAGAAAAGTGAGCGCAAGAATCAGCAAAGCCTTTCTTGTGCTGCCTTCTGGATTTAGCTCGCTATGGTCTACAACCCACTCCCTAACTTCTGTATACTCTGATGGTTTCTTTCTCAACTGTGTGAAGTTTGAGTCATTGCTGCCAGTATCAAAAGAATCAGTAGCAACTGAAGATAAAAGAATATAAAAAAGTAGCAATTATGTTTTCAAGATACCTATGCTGTCTACAACATTAGTAAAACAGTTAAACCTTAAAGATCTCCTAACAAAACTCAATGCACACCTTAAAATCAATGAAAGCACTTCTTTGTCTCTGTAAATAATTTACTTTTTTTAACTTATTCACTCTGAAGAGTCAATTTATAAGCTTCCAAACTGTCTTACAATGCCATAGAGCTGATATACTTATTAACTTGAACAGTTGTCATGCTTATTCATAGAAGTTGCTCTGTATCAAGTATTACTAAATTTATAAATATGCCTGTATTGAGTTTTACATTGCAAGAAAAATGTGCTCAGAATATAATCTAAGCATGTGTTTTAAGCAATTGAAGCTATACCAAGACACTGTTCTGTGTCTAGAGATTTCACAATCAATATTGTGGGTGGCATTTATTTCTTGACTCAGGTAGATGTAAGAGCTGAAATCATGGATGGTTGCTACACCCAGTATACACAAGTACTCCAGAGTGAATGAGTTAAATGTCAATTGATATCTAGGCCTATTGTAATCATGCACAGAATCTTTGGCAATGATTTGTCACACTTAACAAAAGTACTATAATAGAACTTGGTAGCAGAACATTACATATAGTGTTAAATTTGAGCAGTTTGTCACACGAAGCTGTTACCGGTAATACATTTTGTGATACATTTGCATTGCCAATATCCCTCTTCCCCTCATTTCTGTTATTATTATTTTACCGAAAGTTAAACTTCCATAATATTCAACCTGCATTATCGAAACCATCAAACTAAGTATAGATCTAACACATTAAGTTGAAGTTTACTGAAGTGTAAAACAACAAGCCAATATTAAGTATATGAGGTTAGTCTGAACTTGTAAAAATTTAAGTAAAACTCTAGTGCTAACAGTTATCAAATGTAATCACATATTTTCCTCAGATATTTCATTCTTGTCTGCTGCATTTGATTTGTGTTAACTCTCTACTAACTATAGATAGAAAAGTTCAGTTGTGCCCTACAAGATGTTTTGTCCTGCCAAAAATAATAACTAAGGGTTTTCATGGTACGTTTGTGATTGTATGTATGGTCACTATCCTACTAACTGTAGTGTAGTATCTGGCTTGGGAGACTGAATTCAGCTATACTGTAGACTTGCTTTTGCCACACACAGACCCCTCAACCACAAGATGGAGACATAAGAGAGAGTACTGGGGTTTTTTTTAAGTGTCATTCTGGGTCACAAATGTACTACCAGTATTTTTTTTTTATGTACTTATTTGCTGATGTTGAACTGGTGTGTGAATCATTATATGGCGTTTAATTCTATTTTTCAATATTATTTGTAAACTAATGTCAAATACGATCAGCTATACTATAGATAGTATACAGCAATAGTGCCATTGGTACATTGCAAAGAGTTGTTTCACATCTTAAACTTAATAGATATGGTGTAATGTAGTGTATATTTTAGAATAGATGCATAGAAATGTTACAAGTACTAACGGTTAAATATAAAAACATGTCCTCTATTAGATAACTAAAGTGATTAGAGTAAAGCGGGGCATTAAGCACCAAGGGGCAATAGGCACCAAACAGTTAACAGCTTCTGAAAATCCTCTAAGCAAGTTGTGGGGCATTAAACACTTGTTTTCATGTCTTAGCTAGCCACTAATCAGAGGCTCCACTCCAGATCCCTCATAGACTACATGAACCAATGAGAAAGCATTAAAAGAAATTTGAAGAAGCATTTTTCCTCCACAGCCTCTGCCATTTTGACTGTGCCTCAGAACTTTTTGTGTGATTTCTAACACAAAAATTAAATTTTTGAGACTGTGTAAACTGCGCATGAAGTGTTATTTATAGTAATTAAAATTTAAGTAATAACTATGTTTAGTTAGTACTTTGTACTGCATTGATGATTGTAGACAGTCAGTGTAATTATAAAAGCGTAACTAGATTCAATAGTTATGTCGACATGTAGATGCTATTATATGTAGTGTTAGTAGTATTTATGTATTTGTGTGGTGTAGATGTAGACTAATATTATAAATATAAAAATAAAATAGTAATTTCTAGTTTCTAGTCTGATATAAGTCAATGAATATTATTATTTCTACGTACACTCTCTGACTGAGTAAGCAGACTTCACATTGATTTGGGGTGGTGGAGGTGGATAATGCTGCCTAAGATCTGGACGAGGTGTAGCGCCTAATGGACTCTCTGGCAGGTTAGAACTGCTTGATTTATAGAAAAACTTTGATATTCTTGCAGAGCTTCGTGGCGTCTCTTCTGCCATTTTTCTTAGCTACCAGATTTTTTTACGCGCGCAGTGCAACATGTGGAAATTCCTTGCACTCATTAGTGAAAACTAAAACTTAATGTAATTCACTAAATTTGATTAACTACTGTACGAAAACAAATATAGTGCTTTTATTATTCAAACCACTTAAAATATATTTATTATACACTTCAAAGTTTAGTTACGTAATGTAAAACATTTTTCTTCTTCGTGTGTTACGATACCAGATGTCGGTGTGTCTGTAATCTATATTGGTATTTTTTGCTTTCCTATTATTTAATATGTACATTTGCGAGTTTCTTTAAGATTAACAGTCACAAATTTTTATTTGAATTTCACCAGGTTTTTTTTAAGTTTCCAACTCTTACATCTTTTATTTCTATACCATTTTTTAAAACATTCTTATGAGCTGCAGCAGTCAGCAACCCATAGCTGACTGCTAGAGTCAAGGCCAGCGAACCAGAGCTGCCAAGGCCCTTCTACACCTCCACGCGGTGATCCTGGATAGCAGACTGCAACAGAGCAGACTGGCTAAGGAGAAGGGATCGAAGGGGGAATGCTAACCCGGTACTCAAAAAATGATTGCTGAAGTCGGATGTGTTGCACTGAAAGGTGCAAATATCGCAGTCAAGCTGTAAACTACGACACAACGCATTCCGTTCTCTGGACTACATTTTGTTAATTAAGCCCTTTTCAGGGTTTGGTAGCGGGAGACTGAGAACGAACGAAGCCAACCCAAGCCAAACATTCTTATAAAACTAATATTTCAAATTATCTTGACATTTGAATTGCATTCAGTCTCTTGTGTGCATATAGTTATTTCTGAATGATGTCAATCTTCTTCATTGTGTTTATGTGTAATTAGAGCCGAGTAGTTTTTTTAGGTTCTATTTTTGCTTATTTACTTACATTTTTTTTTCTTTCAACTCTTGTACTTTTCTGATTTCCAAATTATATTTCATTTGCGTTTTATCTGTATTTCCATTAATTCAATCAATTAAGGACGTAAAATCCATTACTGCCTTTTTGTTTAAACACAAAACGTTGCTGCTCATTTAAATCAGTCTATAGTCATTGGAGGAGTGGCAATGAATAATCTCAGATATGCGAATAATGCAATTTTGATGGTTAAAATGTGAACAAGAATTACAGGATCTTGTGACAACAATATACAAAATAAGTCAAGAGTTTGGATTGGACATTAACATTTTTTAAAAACTATGATATCTTGAAAAAGTGACAAGAAACCACGCATGCAGATAAAAATAAAAGATCAAGTACTTGAACAGGTACTGTTTCTCCTATAATTAGGTCATTTTTTTTAAAACAAATTTTTTGCGTTCGCATTATTTATCTAATCACAAAGGCGGTGTGTGTTGCACTGTGGTTTTTATTTTGCGCCTTGAAAATGAGAATTGTCAGGTGTTATGTATATTCGCCACTACATCGTGGCGCCGAAACATGGACAATAAATTACAAGTTGGAAAAGAGTATTGAAGCCTTCGAAATGTGGTTATATAGAAGATTGGGTCGCATTTCTTGAAATGAGAAGAAAATAAATATGGACGTATTGAAAAAGCTGGGGATGAAAAGAGAATTAATAAACAAAATCAGTATTAGACAGTCACGTTATTTTGTTCATATAACAAGACATACCTACTTGTTGAAGACCATACTGGAGGCTAGGGTAAAAAAAAGTCGTTCAAGAGGCAGACGTTTTAAGTGGGTGAATAACATCAGGGGGGAAAAAACTTGCTCAGAGGATCAAGACTAATAGTAAAAGCTTCTTATCTTATGTTCGAAATAAACAAAGAACGAAAGTCAAAGTAGGTCCTCGCGTAGAAAGTCAGGTTATCCCGTAACCGATGAGGTCGTTGGGGCACACATGAAGACATCCTCACAACACCACGCCACCACGCCACCCTGCCTGTGACTCTTCTGGTCGGAGATTGGTCCATTCTTTTATGTAGTCCTCCGATCTCTTTTTGGGACGGCCTCTTCGTCGTCTGCCATGCACCTTTCCGTGGAGGATTGTATTTGCAAAACCATTTGATCTCGATATGTGCTCTTACCAAGCTAGTTTCCTTTTATTGACAGTTGCCAAGAGGTCTTTAAAAGGCCCTATTGCTGTTGTAATACTATCTCGTATTTCCTCATTTGTAACGCGATCTTTGTATGTGACGTTTAAAAGTAATCGGAAACATCTCATCTCCAAGGCCTGTATCCATCATTGAAGGTCAGCTGTAACTGTCCATGTCTCACAAGCATAGATGAATATCGACGGGACCATCTGATTTCCGTGCATAGTGCTAACCGTTTATCTTGCCAGATTTTGTTAAGCCATAGACAGTACAGAGAAAATAAAAAGTAAGAATAGGGAGGCAGCTAATTTACTCAATCAGTACTTTGGCACAGTCTACACAAAAAGAGGACTGCTCCAAGATCCCAGCGCCTATAGATATTTGTCAAAGAGACATGGATACAGCGGGATTAAGATCAATCTGTATTACAGAGGAAATGGTTTTCCAAGAATTGGAGGGGTTGAAAGTGAATAAATGTCCAGGCCAAGATGGTATTCATTCAAAATTGCTGTTTGAAATTAGAGACCAACTAGCAAAAGCATTGGCTATATAATGTTCTCAATCACTTGCAAAAGGAATTGGAAAGATGCAGAAGTGATTCCTTTATTCATAAAGGGCAAAAAAATCAGATCCAGCAAATTATAGACTGGTGAGTTGAACAAGCATAGTCTGTAAATTGTTAAAATCAATAATCAAAGAAAACATTGTAATGCATTTAGACAGGATTAATCAAATCAGAAATAGTCAGCATGGGTTTACTAGAGGGTGATCGGGATTAACAAATCTATTAGAATTAATGGAAGAGGTTACTAAAATGATAGATAAAGGAAAGCCAGTGGATGTTTTTATCTAGATTTTGCAAAAGCCTTTGATAGAGTACCTCATCAAAGATTATTTCGAAAGTTAAAATCACATCGAAAATGTGGGGAAGTTGCCAAATTGATTGACAATTGGTTAACGGGAAGAAGGCAAAGGGTGGGCATAAATAAGGAGTACTGTGAGTGGTGTGAAGTGAAAAGTAGAGTGCCACGGGGCTTAGTTTTGGGACCAATTTTGTTCTTGATATATATAAACGATTTGGACATTGATATGGGATCCAGGATTGCACAATTTGCCGATGACACAAAATTATGCAGTAGTTAGTTAGTTTTCTTTCCACTTGTGCCGTTTAGCGCCGTGGGGAGCTTGAGTCGTCTATCCTGCGCCAAGTGCGTTGCGTCGGTCAATGTGAGCCCTTGTCGTTGCACAATCACTCTAATGTCATCTATCCACCTACCTCGCGGCCGCCCCTTGCCCTGTAGCTAGATCTACCAGCATTGTAAGCCATCAGTAGAAGATGATAAGGGTGCATTCTCATGAGATGACCAAACTAACTTATTTTCTTCCTGGAAATGTATTCGGTACAAGACGTAGTGCCGACCATACTTCGAATGCCGTCATTCCGCATTCTGTCTCTTCTGATAACACCGATGACCTTCCTCAAACACTTTATTTCACAAGCCGAAATTCTGCTCTCGCACGCCCTTGACAGAGGCCATGTTTGGCACTGGTAGCACACAATCGGCATAAATATACCGTTTATCAGCTGTTGCTTTGTTGCCAAACTAATGCTTGGGTGTCTAAGCAATAGGGACAGCTGATAAGTCATCGCAGATCCTTTCTGGCATCTTGTCTCGATTTCCCTGTCGATCCTACCGTCTGCCGAAAAATACTGCCCAAATACTTGAACTCGTAGACCTGTTGGAGCAATAACATTTAGACTTATCTTGAGTGGACCAGGAGTTCTACTGATCATCATAGTTTCTGTTTTGTTCTCGCTAATTCGCATTTTGTATTTAGCGCAGGTATTCGCAAGTGCGTGCATGTGGTTTTGCGGTTTGTTTTCATCGTCGTACAGCACTGATCATCTACAAAGAGTAATTCGTGAATTTAGTTATGTTCTGCTTCAGATGTCTCAATTTGACCAGTCTCTGATGCGATTTTATCCATATAGATATTAAACAACAGAGGAGAAAGCACACACCCTTGTCTCACGCCGGTAGTGATTTAAAAAGCATATGTGACACCATCAGTCGTTTTGACGACGTTTGTACTCGAACGATGCAGAGCTCTGACATTATCAAGAAGCTGGCCTTGTATACCATAATCTTCCAATATCTATCATTGCCTGGTGACTTATTTTTGGGACTATTCTTTATAACTCTCTCCGTTTCTTGAATCATTATGCCGGGTTCGATATGATCTGGGTTGCATGGTAGAAAAACTGAATCTCCTATGGAGGTAGTAGGGTTGAAAAGTTCTTGAAAGTATTCCTTCCACCTATCCCTTATGCTGAGCTCATTAAATATAGGAAAGCCAAACTTGTCATTGATGGCTGTAGTAGGATTGAAGCACTCGTCTCGAAATCACATCGCCTTGGCACTTTTTAAAAAGTATCTATGACGATTTTGACATATGGAAGTGAGTTGCTCGCCATAATGTTTCCAAGATTCTTCTCTGGCGTGTTTTATTACCCTTTTGGCGTTTCGTCTTGCTGTCTGGTAGACGATGTAGTCATCTTGCTTTTGGAGGTCAACCAACCCCTGTAAGCTTTCTTTTTAGACAGTATAGCCACCCTTACCCCATCACTCCACCAGGCTGTTCGCTTCTGATCTTTTCCGTGACGTAAATTCTTTGTTCCACGGTAGTGTCTCATCTAAAGCAGAAGTGGAAATATTGAGGTCGGATTTAGATACAATTCGAGAATGGTCTGTAAGCTGGGAAATGGAGTTTAATGTAGATAAATGTACAGTCATCCACATGGGTAGATCCAATATGGAACATAATTATAGAAGGGGAGAGAGCAATATTAGAAAGATAGATAAGGAAAGGGACATAGGGGTTATAATAGATCATGCAGGTAAGGTGAGTGAGCAAGTTCAGGTAGCAGTGAAAAAGGCAAATGCAATGTTAGGTATGAAAAAAAGAACTATGAAACATAGCAGCAAGGAAGTGATAGTCAAACTGTAGAAATCATTAGTTAGACCTAGATTGGAGTACTGTGTACAGGTGTGGAGTCTTTATCTTAGAGGGGATATAAACATGCTGGAAAGAATACAAAGAAGAGCGCCTAAGATGATAGTGGGATTTCAGAATTACAGTTATGAGGAAAGAAAAACCTGCCTACAGTGTCTAGAAGAGAGAAGAATTCGAGGTAACTTAATACATGTTTATAAGACGATCAGAGGAATGAATAAATTAGACTAAAACAAGTTTTGCAAAATACAGCCACCCACAAGAACAAGAGGGCATAGCTACAAATTAACTAAAGAGAAGTCCGGATTAGATATAAAGAAATATTTTTTTAGCCAGAGAGTGGTGAATTCTTGGAATGCATTGCCATGAGAGGAAGTGGAGGCAGGGACAGTAAATGCATTTAATAATAAATTGGATGCGCATAGCTTTTAGAGTAAGGTGATATAAATGAAACTGGTTGTATACAGACTCTGCAGTCTTCTAAACCAGTATAAAGACGTTAAGTTAAGGAGATGGACTGGAAAAAGCCTCTCAGATTGCACCATTACGGCAATATATGGAGTACGCCGGAGATCCATTGCAGCTGACCTTCGATGTGGACATGGCATTTGAACTGAACTAAACTGACAGTACAGTAGTACGATCAGGCCACAGGGCCGTCGTGTTGAATGACCATTCCATGGCCGCGTCTCGTCCCAGGTGGCCTGCAGTTTTGTTGGAGAGGTGTCGAGCTGTTTTAGCCAGGTGTTGCGAGGACGACCCCGAGGACGCTTCGGGAGGAGCACGGCCTCTTCAACCCTCGCCTCCCCCCCCCCCCAACTTGCCAGAGCATCTGGTGGACTGGGACTTAACGGGGAAAGGGGGACAACGTGACCGAAGACGTGGAAGCCACTAATCGTTGAGGCAATGCCTAGAGAACTGCTCCGTAAGACCCCGCCCGAGGCGTATTATGGCGCTGGTGCGGCTGTGGAGCTCCTCCATTTGGATGGTGCCTGGGAAATCACGTATTGTAGGACCCTTCACAGGGCCTGTCTATCCACAGAATCGAAGACAGCTGCTTATTTGCTTAACTAAAATTGGTCCATGTCTGTAATATTCAAAACAGCTACACAGATTTAACTCTTACCTCACTCTTTACTTAGCTTGCATTTTATTATAAACGTCTTCCTGGCAACTTGCACGACTATCTCGTTTAATTACTTTGAAATTGCGAGAAGTTGCGATATTAGATTTATCATTGTGAGAGATGGAAACTAAGGACGCTGAACTCTGTGCATTGAACGCTATAAGGATATGTATGTTTCATTTACAAAATTAACACAGAGCAGCACACGTTACAACGTTTGTCTTGAGAGCTGTAATTTAACCATTTTTAATAAGTATGACTGTATCTTGAAACTTCGTTAAACTAAAATAGTACATAAGTGAGACTCAGTTCTTCACTTAATTTAAGTTAGTTAAGTTGAGTAATGATAATGTTATTGTTGCAGTAAATTTGAGTAAATAAATGTGTTCATCTCATGAAACGATACAATGATTATTCAATGATACAAATAATAAAATATGGATTTGAAATTACTGATAAGCATGGTGAAGAAGTTTACCCGAATGGTACCCGAGTTTAAAAGAATATGACAACTGTAACTCTTCAAGCCTGCTGGGAAAGACGACTACAGAAAAAGAGTTTATAGACGTGATCCCCGTAGTTGTGAGCAGCACGCAGATAAAACCAAGCATAGTTTCCATCTGTATAATAATGTGATATATAAAACGTGTCCGTAGTTTTCCGTTCCGTTTATGTTCATTTAAATTCTCTACTAGAGTAAATTTAGTCCTTTAAATTTCCATTTAAATAATGTGGTTAGCAGCAATGCAGTGTTTCAAGTGCAAGAATATGAGTGCATTTGATGTGTTTGTAGACAACACTTTAAAACAATTCCATGTTAGTTTTCATAAACAGTTTGATGCACACTTTTTCTTCTTCATTGATCAACCCATGCTATACTTCTAATCCGGTGAGGATCACTGAGACTGTGTGTTTCAGGTCTTAGCCGGTCCCCCACAGCTTTTCGAGCGTGGTGTTTGCTTGGGTGCGCCACTATCGCACATGGCAGTGTCTCTGAGACCCATTCTATTGAGGTGGGCCTTGAGTCTACAATGTCCCGTTCTGAGTCTGAAGATCTTTGTCTCCGGTCTCTGCCAAGTTTGTCTATGTTGTCATTTTTTGGCTTGTATTCTTCGTGCTGATCTCTCCATTCTGTCCTCATAGATCGTATGATAAGTGTCTTTGCTTCCTTATAGCTCTGTGGATAGGGAAGTCTGCATGTCACCACTTCCGGCTTTTGTGAGCTCATCTGCTTTCTCATTTCCAAGGATCCCACAGTGGGCTGAAATCCACCGAAGGACTAAATCTGTTTTTTGAGACGGCAATCCTATGTTGTATTTTATTTCATGTGAGAGTGTATCTTATTTGGGGCTTGAGATGGCTTATAGTACACTTCTGGAGTCTGTTAGAATTACCGTTTTCCTTGATGCACACTGTTTAGTTTTAAATATGAACAATTTTGCCATTGTTTTATCCTCTTCCGTTATTTGTTTTCTTCAATTTGTTCAAACTCTTCTATTATTGTTGTTCATCTGTTACTAATGTGTTCATAGTTTGAATGTGTGTGCTCATATATAGGGACAAATTATCACATAATAAATGAGGTATATTTCCCAGATATTCAGAAACACTTAAAACATTAATGATTACTTACTCTGAGCTTTTGATTTACATTAAATAATAATGTCCATCAGTCTTCTTATAAAACTAAGATAACAAGTTAAATACTCTTCTTCAATTCCAATTTTGTTTCCTCTTGACCTGGATAGTTGACATGATATCTGTTTTGTAAACTTCTAATTCCATATAACCATTAATTCTGTATATTGTCTTGAATACCTAAATAATTTCATTGGTGTATATCTTTACTGCAGATACCAAATACAGTGACAATTGTTGATAAGTATCTTGGAAAAAGTTGACTGAGTTTAGTCAGGTGACTATCCAAAATGGCACGCATCAAATTTGCTTCGGACTTTGATAAATCTGTTCTTCTCAATAATTTTGAAAATCAAGGCTGGATTCAAGTTAGCTCAGAGGATGACTGGAACTTTTACTGGTTGGTAACTTTGTTCCTCAGTCTTTCAGTGTTTAAATCTTGGAGAGAATAAATATATAATTACTTAATTTATTCCCATTGCTGAGGTCCACCAGGAGGATTTATAGGACTGAGAAATAAAGGCCACTTGCCCACGCAATGTTCAGGCTAGGTTTCTTTAATCACAAATTGGAAAAAAAACAACTCATGCTTACTGATGTTTTCAACACAGTGTTCCAAAGTCAGACATTCAAACCGCTTAGTCAGCTTCTCCTCCCTGAGTATCATTTATAATATGTACATGTAGACCAGGATCACGGGCATACAGTTGGTGGGTCAGATGTGACGGACCAATCGAAAATATCCTGCTCAAAACTAAATACGTCTCTGGGACCAGTCTGCTCCTGAAACATAATTCTGGTGTGTAGTTCAGGCCTGATGTAGAACAGCCTAGTTGTGTGTGTGTGTGTGTGTGTATATATATATATATATATATATATATATATATATATATATATATATATATATATATATATATATATATATATATATTTATATATATATATATATATATATATCTGTGTGTGTATATACAAGGGGGGTCTGAAAGTAATGCAAAACATCATTTATTTTAGCTAATAATAAAGATATGAACATGAAATTTTATGCACCTAAAATTTGGAATGTGCTTATTGTGTGCACCAAATGACACTGCATTTAGACAAATGAACCAGCTGCATCAAGTCATTAAAATGGTGCTTCAGAAGAACGATTTAGAAACAGCAAATTGTTATAGAATTCCTCGTTGCAAAGAAAGAAACTGTTGTGAATATTCACAAACACTTGTGTACTGTGTATGGATGTTGTCCAGTTGATAGAAGCATAGTCAGTTGATGAACTCAGAGAATTAAAACTTCAGCAAATATAGAGATGGAGCTGCATGATCTGCAGCTAATGCAGTTAAGAATAGATTGGATACGTATAGCTTTTAGAGCAAGGAAATGTAAATTAAACTGTTGTATACAGACTCTGCAGAGTCTTTTAAACCAGATTAAAGATGTTAAGTTAAGTTAAATATGCAGAAAAGCATTTCAATACTAAAAATAAACTTTCATGTCAAGTACTTCAGCTGTTATTGTTACAGTTTCATTTACTGTTTTTTATAAGGATAAATGTAATCTTTTCTCTTCCACCCAATTCGTGGTAACTCACTATACAGGGCAGGAGTTCATAATATCAGAGGGATCTTCAGTGTTGAGAGTGGTTTTCGCATGCAGGATGATCAGTGAGTGAAATAGTTAATACTAGGTAAAGGTAAAAGTGGGTCCCATGGCAACAATTATCGTCAGGGATGAATGTAACTCTTCATAGACTAAACTGCAGCCTATATGAGGTAGGGTGGCATGTTCCCTTCCTTGCTGTGTACACCTTCCCCAACTCATACATCAGGTACCAATTTACAGCTGGGTCGACTGGAGAAGCGGTCGTACCAGGAACGAGCCACATCCTGATTTTTTTTTCTGTCTGTCTGTGACTTTGAATCCTGGCACAGTGTAAATCTCAGTCTTAGCAAGCCAGCTCACTGTTGACTAGGCTACACGCTCCACTAGTTAATACTACAGAATGTTAATCAGGGCCGAAGATCGAGCAGTGAACAACCTGAGAGCAGCCAGCGACTCACAGCTGGCTGTTTGCATCATGGTCAGCAACGTATAGCTGGCCAAGATCCCATTCAGCCTCAAGAGAAGGCAAACCTGGTTTCAAAAATGCCATGCTGAAACCAGGTGTGCTAAGCCAAAAAGCGCAGATATCACAACCTTGTTGTAAACTACATCACAACAACCTTTTCGGGGCCAATGCAGAAGAAGAAGTATGCTAATCTACACAACACTCTGTCAGTGATATACTGTACAGTCATGTATTAACATCTTAGTATAGCTGATAATGTTAGAATAGTTTATAGTTGACAGTTTGTTCTCATTTTGTTTGTCAGTAGCCATGTTTAACATAATTTTTCCTTTAGGTTACATGGAAACGTAAGACTGCAACGGTCCTTTACCATCAGTTCATGTTTTGTACCATCTTCTGTGTTTTCCACCAGGTATTCTTCTTATTTCCTTCCCTTATGTGTTCGAGTAGCTAAATAACATGCAAAATGGATGGCATTATACTAACAAGCAGCTAAAACTGAAGATCCTGAGAACATGCATATTCCCTGTGGCAATGAACAGGTGCGAGACAGGGACTATGACACAAGTAGCAAGAAAGAAAATTGAAGCGTTCGAAGCAAAATGTTACAGAAGAATACTAAAAATTCCTTGGATAAAGAAAGTGACAAATAAAGCCATCCTAGAATACCTGAATTTTGAAGAAAACTGGCTCATAAATAATATTATGTTTCGTAAATTGAATTTTTTTGGCGACATCAAACGTCATGACGGAATGGAAAGAACAGTCCAAAAGGACATGGTACCTGGAAAGTTACGCAGGGATCAACCAAGGCGAAGGTGGAAACTTAATAATTAATCACTCTCCTATGTTGTAAAAATTAATTAATCACTCTCCAATTTTGTAAAAAATAATTAATCACTCTCCTATTTTGTAAAAAATAATTATCACTCTCCCAACTGTGTTTACCAGAATAATTAATCACTTTCCCAACCATGTTGAACTGACTCGCAAAGACTTAATGGTGAAGAACATAAAGCGGTATCGTAAAGATTTGGAAAAAGAGGGCTCTCCATTGGCAGAGAAGGATGATGCTGGACGATTTATTCACTTAGGTTGGTTTCTTGTTTGCCCTTTGTCATTTCCTCTTTCATCATTATAACCACCTCAGCTTTAATCTTCTCTTGTCCTTCCTTTAAGCTGTATTAGTCTTTTCTTATTACTTTTTTGTTTGATTAAAAGTCTGTAAATCATTTTAAGGATGTTTCAGAAACAGTTTAAGCATTTTTTTTATTTAAAAAAAAAATGTATAGGGATAGAAAAATGAAGGTCTATTTTTTTGTCAAAGAATTCTAAATATACATAATGCATGTAAACATTCTATAATTGGTTACATTGTTTTGTTGTCCTTAGACTTTATCCCTCAGACATTCATGTTGCCAGCAGACTACAATCTCTTTGTTGAGGAGTTTAGAAAGAACCCAAATACTACATGGATCATGAAGCCATGTGGAAAAGGTAAGAAATTTGAGCTTCTTTGGTATGACATCAATTATTATAATTTTGTTACAGATAATTTTCTTCAAAGAAAATGTGTTTTACACGATTAATTGAAATTTAACTGATGTATTTTTTTGTAAGACCATGTTTCTGTTTTGAAAAATGTACTTGACCTCTAATTTGGTATATAATGACTTATATACATGTCAAGAATTTATTATTCTTTATCACACAATGAAGCGTCAATCTTGTTTCAGGTCGCAGAAAATGTCTTTGTGGGTCGCAAGTTTGTGACCCCTGTTGTAAACCATTTGAAAGACAGTTGAACTTGTGGCTAACAAAAGTGTTCTTAAAAAAGCTGTTAGTCCTACAGCATAAAGAGCTTGAACCATAAATTTGTCCTCGAAAACTCCAAGACCAACATCTATTAGCTCCTAAACATCTGGCAGCCAATTAGAAAGCACAACATCATTGTCATTTGTGTTTTTCAAGTATTTAATGATTTTGCTTTAGATGAAGCTGATTTAACTGTATGATACAGACAAGCTAACATAATAGTCTTCATCTTTTGTTCTACTACTCATGCCATACGGCGTCACAGAGAGGTGGGATGCGTAAATCTCTTGTTATCACCAAGTGGGAGGCTTGTGCTGTCATTAGGTGTAACTTCCTAAGAGTGTCAGAGACACCCTCGATCTATCGAGGTTGAGGTCTGCTTCGTGTTTGTAAACCGGATGTCTGCATATGATATGCTCTTGATGCAGGCTGGTCATAATGCATTCTGACTAAATGACCAAACCACTTGATTTGTTGAGAGTCAATGTAGGCACTAACTCAGTTTGTCCCCACTGTGTGCCTCAGCATGATGTTGCGGATTTGGTCACGGAGTGTCTTTCCAGCTGCACTTCTCACACAGCGCATCTCACAACTCTTATGAGTTGCTAGTAAGGACCAAGATTGACATTGGTAACACAATGTATTTATCAGCCTTTTCTTAGTTGAAAGAAGCTCTCTAGGGTGTTTCAAAATTGGTGCAATTTGATAGAGGACATTGTTCGCCTTCTCATGTGCAATCTCTCTGTCCACTCTGCCGTCATCAGTGAACATACTACCTAGGAATTTGAACTCCCGCACTTGCTTGATACCAATGTCACTGATGTGGAAACTTCTCTGTACTTGTTCACATGAAATCAACATAGTCTCGGTCTTGTCTGTGTTGATCTTCATGTCATATTAGTTACAAGTAAAATGGAGATAGTTCAGGTGGTGTTAGTCTTCTCCATTTTGGTAAAAGATGACCTAATCATCAGCAAACAACAGTTCATTGAGGGACTCCTCCTGAGAAGAGTATGAGAGGAGTATGATGATGCTTGTATGAGAACATACGAGTATCATCAGAAAAAGGAGCAAAAAATGAAGACTTTGGAACATTGGCAGGACACCATAATCATGTACCCACTATTTTGTAGGTAATTGGAGAAACAGAAAGTTGAAGAATATAGTCTTCAACTACAGAAGATATAGATCAAAGCAAGGGACTGCTGAAAGCAAAATTGAACAAACAATATTGAGAACATCCTAAAGAAAGAAATAATACTAATGAAAACTACAGACTTTACTCAAGAAAGTACATTACTCATATAGCAAGATACACTATTCTGACATGTCATTCATACAATAGTATTTATTTAATGTCAGAAACGTTATGTTAAAAATGGATACCTACTTTTTAAAATCCTGACTAGTTATTGAAAGATCAAGTTAAATTGTCATGAAAAAAAAGAACGTTAGAAGGAGAAATTCTGAACCGTGTTATTTCGCTCAACAGCTCGAGGTATTGGTATTTTTCTGGTCAACAAGCTGTCTCAGATTAAAAAGTGGTCACGTGATGGCAAAATGAATACGTGAGTATGCAGACATATGTTTGCAATATTTGCTATAAGATATACCTTTGCACACACATCATCAATCTCTTTTGTTAAAGGTCAGTTCCATGGCAACAATTGCCTTCGGGGGATGATAACTCTTCACGTACTAAGCCGCAGTCTATGTGAGATGTGGCGGCCAGTTCCGTTCCTTGTTGTTTATACCTTCCTCAACTCTTTTGTTAATTATCCACAAATGCCTTGCTAGCATGTAACAACAATCAATACAGCTTGTTGATTAAGACGTGACGGTGGAAATGGATAGGACATGCCCTCAAGAAGCAACATAATAGAATCAAACAAGCACCGAATTTGAACCAATAGGGAGAAAGAAGAGTGAGATGTCAAAATATACTTGTGGACTGAAGATGCAGCGGTGAATGAGTTGACAGCAGCCAGCAACTCATAGTTGGCTGGTTGCGTTAGGGTCAGCAAATCATAGCTGATCAAAACCGTATTCCACTTCCAATTTGTGATCCTGGAAACAACCTGTACTTGTGTAATCTGGCTAACAGGATAGCGATCAACGAAAGAAAGGCAAACCGAGGCCCAAAAATGTCATGTTGAGCCGAAAAGTGCAGAAATCGTAGCTTTGCTGTAAACTACAACACATTGTCTATTTCAGGAACGAATGTCCGAAAAAAAGAGAGAAAAAGTACATTTGGTAGGTATCAGTGATAGAGGATGTTAAAGCAACTGGAGGATCATGGATGAGGCTCAATAAAATGGCCTTGTTAAATACCACCATTGGGACCCTATGTTGTTCATCTTTACAACAAAATGAGGATTGGGACAGATGACAGGTCTTTATGTGAGGAGCATACCATGACTATAGAAAAAAAATCCTACATACTCAGACCAAACGAAAGACAACAATACTGGCCTTATGAGACAGATGAGAGGCAAAAAATGTACTGAGATAAAACAGTTTTACAAACAACAAAAGCCTTTGTAAGAGAATCCTGGACCTTCATCTGAGGATCAACAACTGAAAAAGACAAAGAAAAACCTTATGCTCCAAGGCTAACCATGAAGAAGAAGGTTAATTGACCACCTTACTAGCATCTTTTATATTCTTCCCACAATTGCTAATGTTTATTCAGCTGACACAGATAGATAGATAGATAGATAGATAGATAGATAGATAGATAGATAGATAGATAGATAGATAGATAGATAGATAGATAGATAGATAGATAGATGGATGGATGGATGGATGGACGGACGGACGGACGGACGGACGGATGGACGGACGGACGGACGGTTGTATGGACGGATGGATGGATGGACGGACGTATGGATAAATGAATGGATAGAAAGCAAGGGATAGAAAGCAAGGGATAGAATTTAGAGATAACAGTAAATAGTGTATAAAAATAACAACAAACACACAGTAGAGCAGCTGAAGTACCAGCAGCTGTGCTTGTATTATAATATTTACTTTACTTCACCAATGTGGACTATTCTTGTCTTTTTACTGTCTGCGAATTAACGTTAACAGAAGAAAGTTTCTACTGATGTGGTGTATGCGTCTGTATATATATTGCACAATTTTCATTTTCACTGTTTGTCTGTCTATGTCATTTGTCAGCCAACGTATCAAAACAGCCAAGCATCAGTCTTGGTACCAAAACAGAAACCAAATATGTTATTTGCTGACAACAGTTTCACATTTATATTTAAAATGTCATTTAGTATTAAATAAAACTTAGGCTTTTAAATTAACTTACAAAATATTGCCAAAATATGTTAATGTTTCTGTGGAACGTAAATGTATCCATTAAGAAATTAAGCTAGCACCTTCCTTCCCTAAAACCAGCAGAGATGATGTGACCTTTAACATGATAATTGACCCCATGGGAATGCTGAATCAAACTGGAAAACTTGAATATATTTTGAAAATATTAAAGTTCATTTTAAAGCCTAACTTTTATTTGTTAATACCAAATGTTGTTTTAGATATAAATGGGACATTGTTGTTATCATATAACATATTTAGTTTCTGTTTTGGTGCTAACACCAACGTTTTACTGTTTTCGCACACTGGCTGACAAAAGACATACAGACAAACAACGTGGGCAGAAAACGGCGAGAATTATGATTGTGTAATATATACATACATGCATATATATAATGAAAAGATAAATCAAAACTTATTTGCTGTGTCTAAATCTTTTTAGGTTGTATAAGCTGTTATAACTTTACCATATTTGGCTGCAGGTTCACTCCACCAACAGCTAAAGAAACTTACGTCATCTCAAAGTATATTGATAATCCACTTCTTATCGGTGGCAAAAAGTTTGACCTTCGAATGTATGTTTTGGTGACCTCATTCCGACCACTCAAGGCTTATATGTAAGTTGCAGCTGGCTCTATTAAAGTCGTTTGTTTAATATCAATCAAATACAAAATTAAGAGCATAAATCAGCTTAATTCATATTTTTAACATATTATATTGATGGTTGAATTTTGTTCTGTTTTTTTGCGTTCGCCTTATTTCTCTATTCCCCAAGGTGGTGTGCATTACACTATGTTTTTATCTTGCATGTTACACTATGTTTTTATCTTGCACCTGTTGGCCCAGTGCATCTGACTTTGGCATGCATTTTATGTAAGGGTCTGCGTCCTCCTACCTTTTCTAAGGCTTTGCTTACCCGGCGTAATGGCCGGTGCTGTGATTGAGAAGCGAACCCAACACTTTCAAATTGTGAGCCATGTTGCTTGGCCACAAAATCACGCTTTCCCTGTTAAATATTATAATAAAAATTGTATCATAAATTATTATTTTGGATATATCCAGTTCATGAATTATTCCTTTCTTGTAGTTATGCAAATGTTATATGGTTAGAGCCAGCTTTTATGTACATATTTTACTCATTGATGTTTCTGTTACAATTATTATCATTGGTTGGCTACATCCCTATGTTCTCAGACAAGAACATTGGTGAGCAGCTGTGCCTCTCTTTCTGTCTGACTCCTTGAAATAGTAATCATGCTTCAGACCATCAATCTGATGCCCAGGGGGCGGCGTGGCCAAGTAGTTAAGTGGCACGGCTCACAATCTGAAGGTGCTGAGTTTGATCCCCATCACAGCACCAGCCGTTAACCCGGGGAAGTGAAGCAGACCCTTACATATAATGTATGCCGAAGTCAGATGCACTGTGCCGACAGGCGCAAAATAGAAACATAGTGCAATATACACCACCTTGGGGGATAGAGAAATAAGGCGAACACAAAAATAAAAATCTGATGCCTCATTCTTGTTTCATATGACTGAAATAGGAGCATGCATGGGTCGTCGAAGTGTGGATTGGTGGACTTAAATTTACTCCACTAATTAATATTTTTAAAAGTGTTTACATCAAAAAAAAAGATCAGATTTTATAAATATCATGTGATGTTACCAAAAGCAGTATCCATACCATACCCTTGATCATCTGCTAAAATAGGCTGCAATCTTATGTGTCCACAGTGATATCATTATTGCTAAAACAGCATAATATAAAGTAAAAGTATTCCCATAGCAGATACTGCTGTCAGAGATGAAGTATTTGAAACTTCATTATAATATAAGAAGCTGTAATTTTTAAAAATTCATTGCTGAATTATTACAATTTGTATTGACCACTCTAATCATGACATTTATATTTTGTTTAACAATTTCCTCAGATACCGTTTAGGGTTCTGTCGATTTTGCACAGTAAAATATGATGCAAGCTTGAATGAATTAGACAACATGTTTGTTCATTTAACCAATGTCTCCATTCAGAAGCAAGGGGTAAGTGTCTTGTTATTGCAGGTGGTCAGAAGTTACAAATGTTTTTGTTTTTATTCAAACAACAATGTATTAACACAATCATCTGCAACATATTTCTCTTTGTGTTATATATCAGTCATTCCTTCTGGGCCGAAGGTGCAGCAGTGAATGAGCTGACAGCAGCCAAAAACCAATAGTTGTCTACTTGCATCAACGAACTATAGACATTGCAGCCTCACTGTAAAACTATGACACAGTGTCCTTTTGAGGACAAGCTTGAATAGAAAAAAAGACATTTCTTCTGAATAGACTTCTGACATGCTACCACTCTGTGTGTACACTTTTAGCTAACCATATTTTACAGGACTAAATGCTTATGTTTACAGAGAAATAGAGGGAGAGGAAACTAACGTCTGGTCAGGCAAAAGTTACTGATCGGACATGTTAGTCAGGGTCAGGTAAAATATACTGGCCAAAACCTCCATCTCACTTACGTAGGTCTTCCTGAAAATGGGCTGTTTTCATGGCAGCATGGCTAATGAGATAAAGGATCAACATGATCCCCATAATAGGAGCAACACGCAGATGAAGCCAAGCATAGCCCAACTGCCTGGAGGAACCTAGTCCACCTTCATCAGCACACTCAGGATGTGAGGAAAACTACTGCAACTCGACAATTAATATCCTTTTCAGAACACACCAAAGAGTAAGCTTACTCATTATGGGCTTTCAGCAACAACAACAGAGAGAGAGAGAGAGCTTTTAATGAGCATTGGGGTTAAAGGAAGGAATTATTATTTTATTTATTGGTATTGTATTTGCATGTATTTCATAACACACAGTATACTTGTTCTAATTAATTTAGTATTTTTTACTTTGTCTAAATTTCACATGTTTTAAAATATTATTTTAACAATGGGCTTAAAAAGTAAATGAGATGATCATTTTGTTGCACAAAAATATATTTATCTTTTCTTTGTTGCTGTGAGAGTTTCTGACTGTTTTTACGTTTGACATTGTTCAGAGTTAACTCGGTTTACATCATTATGTTAAAAGTCTACTTAAAGTAAACACAAATACAAATTATCACGTTAAGAAATCTGCAACACTGTAACCAAGAACATTGTTATCAGTAGGGAATGGAATAAGCAAGCAATACGTACATTCATTAATTGGTTTCCATACTTATTTCTGTCAAAATGTAAAGTTACATAACACAAAATGTAAACGAGTTCAATGGTTATCTACTTAACTCATAAATTGCAGCTATGGCTTGGCTTGGCTTCGTTCATTCTCAATCTCCCACTACCAAACCCTAAAAGGGTTTAAGTAGCAGAATGTAGTCCAGAGAACGGAATGTGTTGTGTCGTAGTTTACAGCTTGACTGCGATATTTGCACCTTTCGGTCCGACGCATCCGACTTCAGCAAGCATTTTTTGAGTACCGGGATAGCATTCCCTCTTCGATCCCTTCTCCTTAGCCAGTCTGCTCTGTTATCCAGGATCACCGCGTGAAGGTGTAGAAGGGTCTTGGCAGCTTTGGTTCGCTGGCCCTGATACTAGCAGTCAGCTATGGGTCGCTGACCACTGCAGCTCATGCGCTGCTCAGCATCTTGATCCCAAATTGCAGCTATAATTGTGCTCAGGTAGCTGTAGGAGTTTGATTGCTACATATTCCTTCTTTTCTCATTGAAAGTTTGCAGTGACTTTTTCTTCTTCTTCTGCATTCGTTCTCAATTTCCCGCTACTAAGCCCTGAACAGGGCTTTGCAAGTAGCAGGATAAGGTTCGGAGAATGCGTTATGTCGCTAGCTTACAGCTTGGCTGCGATATTTACACCTTTCAGTCTGACACATCCATCTTTGGCAGCTGCAGTGACTATTATTCCCACCACAAAGATTGTTTAAATAATAAATTTTGAAGAATGAAAAGTAAAAATGGTTATTCCAAAAACTTATCATACTTCATAAATGGCAGTTTTGTTTTTGAGTGCCACTCAAATATGCATGCAATGAACAAAGATTAATCAAATTAATCCAAACTTTTTTGATTTAATGTAAAGTAATGACATATATCTTCAACAAATACATACAAAATCATCAAATATGTTCAACATTATGTAGCATGTCCTTTGCAGAACGTTACTCACATAATATCCTATCTATAAGACATTCAATATTTGGCCTAGTCTCCCACCTCTGTCACCACCGTCCTCAAAACCTCTTTAATGTTTTGTGTCCATTTTCTTCTTGGTCTGCATCTGCCTCACTTGCCAGGTGCCATATACTCCAGTATTGCTTTTTTCTACACCATTGGAGCATTTGATGTGGTCAGAGTAGTTTTCTAAAAATGATATAGAAACTGTGAAATTCAATGAAAGATATGGACTTCCTAACACATTTGATCCACTAAATATAAATACAATACAGTTTACCCAAGTGGTCATCAGAGGACTGGGTGAAACATAAGATTGGTTTGAGATACACAAGGGCGTCCAACATTTTTTTCACCATACCTTTTGAACATCTACACAGAAAACATCATAAGAAATGTAAAAACAAATACAAATTATGCAGACTGATCCATTTACAATTTGATTAAATGTGATTCTAGAAATACGATATGCAGACAATACAGTATACAATTAATTATGTCTGTACAGAAGCATAGCTAAGCTTTTAACCATTTTCTGAACATTACAAAAATTATGATAATGCCCACTGATAAAACATGACTTCAACCCAAAATTGTTATCACAGGCAAGGAAATTGAAAATGTTGCGCCCCTTGAATACCTGGGCTTTATACTGCACAACAATAAAGACTGTACAAAGGAGGTAAAAAGGTGATTAATTATGGCAGCGCAGACGCTAAGAGGTACGCAGCTTTTATAGCACAATTCACACAAACAACTGAAACTAAAAATCCTGAGAACATGCATTTTTCCTGTGGCAACCTATGGTTAGGAGACACAGACAATCACACAGGCACTAAGAAGGAAGATCTTAGTTTTTGAGACCCAGTGCTGCAGAAGAATTAGGAAAATTTCCTGAACAAAGAAAGAAAAAAATATAGCCATCCTGCAAGACCTAAACAAAGAAGACCACTGGCTTATAAACAATGTTATGTTTCAAAAACTGAAATTTGTTAACTATGTTAAACATCATATTGGACTGAAAAGAACATATCTGGAAGACATGGTTCCCGGAAGACAACCAAGATGATGATGGATACAAGACAAGGTGTCAAGGAAACATTTAATTTGACCCTGGAACAGGCAAGGTGGCTTAGCGATTCCTACAGACAGGCTGCAAAGGATATGCTACATGATAGATACGTATTAATGTTTGCTAGCCAATTTTGTTCTATATCCAGCTCCTTTAAGATTTTTGTGTTTTTTTTTAAATTGTTAACTGTCAATGATTTTTTAGCACTTTCCTGTAGTATTTTAGCTCAGAGGACTTAACCTTCTTCCTCAGTGTTTGTGTGATTATTTGTGTCTTGCTTCTGAACAAAGATGCATATCTTCATGATCTATATTTTTGTTAGTGTTCTGTCATACGTTTTTCATTTTAGTTAACCTCTATAAATGTTGACCAGCTTATATCTATTATACATTTGTAGCTTAAAGTTTCAACAGGATAGAGTAGCCAACATCGTGCCCAACCCTCCTTAGTTTTCTCTTACTGTGTAAGCCTGGCAGCTTACAGCTTTACTATTCTTTGCTTCTATTTCAGGTTACATTAACAGTTGGAAGATGCTGAATGTTAAAATAAATGTTTAAAGCATACTTTAAAAATAATTCATACTTCAAAAAGTCAAAGTCAAAAACAGAACTGGCAAACAACATTAGGGATCAGAAGCTATGGAGAGACATGATTTCCTTCTCCAGTTGGCATGATACTTTAAGAAGCAGACTGTGGGGTTGTTCACAAACTTTTCACATATAAGTAACAGGTACTGGGTTAGGCAAGTGAAGAAAACTCATCTGTTTTAACAAGTAAATGTTAAATAGATTAATTGAATAAATTAATTTTGATGTACAACTGACATTACACTTCCAGGAAGACTATAATGCAATTCATGGGGGCAAGTGGACAATACAAAATCTGCGCTTGTTTTTGGAGAGCACGCGGGGCAAGGAGGTCTCAGACAAACTATTTGACGACATACACTGGCTTACAGTACACTCTCTTAAAGCTGTTGCGGTGAGTTGCAAATTGCAAATGTAGCACAGTTGATACTAGTCTCTTTGTGACATCGGTCTTAAATGAAGTATATGTATGTGTGTAGTGTGTATGTGTATATATATATATATATAAATGTTCTTTCAGTTGAGATTATCAGTTCCCGAATTGCTACACTCCGGCTGCAGGTACATGGACAAAGTAAGCCCCTCCTTATCGTACAGTGTTATGCACCCCACCGCGGGTATGCTGATGATGATATCGAAACATTCTATGAATTGCTGGAAGAACAGCTACGTCAGCCAGCGTATAAAAAAGTGGTCTTTGGCGACTTCAATGCGAGGGTCGGACGGAAAAGGCCAGATAAACGATAAACGATGACACACGTGGTGAGCGTCTGGCTAACTTTGCTGCAATAAAGACGTTCAATATCATGAACATGTTCTTTGACAAGCCATTGTTCATAGACTATGAAAAAGCCTTCAATAGCATTGAAGTTACTGAAGTCACAAATGCCCTACGAAATCAAGACATTGAGGAACAATATACTCGGCTTATAGCAGATATAAACTAATGCTGATCTACTAGTATCACCCTTTTTTACCGGCCAATCAACATTCAAATTGAACGTGGTGTACAACAGGGTGATACAATCTCTCCCAAACTTTTCATGGCAGCCCTTGAGGAAGTCTTCTGCACACTCAGTTGGGATGATAGGGAAATTAACATAGACTGAGAAATGCTCTATCACCTCTGGTTTGCGGATGACATAGTCATCATTAGCCACAGCATCATGGAAGCTGAGCAATGCCTAAATGAGCTCAACATCGCAAGCAAGGCAGTTGGTCTAAAAATAAATATGCTAAAGACTCAATGCATACTGAACAGTTTCTGTCCCTGCAAGGAAATGCGTCTTGGAACTGATTCCGTCAACAATATGAATTCATACATCTACTTGGGCCAAGAAATTACGAACTCCCACGACATGCATAGCGAGATCTCACGAAGGATAGCAGCGAGGTGGCTCAGCTTCAACTGCATCAAGACCGTACTTCAACAGATGAAAAACAATAACGCAAGAGATTACACCTTTAACAGCCTGATCATCCCAGCAATGGTGTATGGCTGTGAGGTGTGGAGACTATGTAAAAGTGACATGGCGCTGCTTCAAGCTACGCGACGAGCGATGGAGCGTAGAACACTGTCAATTTCACTACGAGACCACATCCACAACACCACCATCAGGATTCAAACCTGCTTCAATGACATCGTAGATACGGTGTTGATAAGTACAGATGGGCAGGCCACGTGGTACGCATACCTGACAATAGATGGACATGTAAAGTGACGTCATGGTGGCCCTACACATTTAATTGTTGCCCCAAACATCCATAAATGAGATGGAGAGATGGTCTGCTGCAAAACCTTGGTCCAGCATGGTACTTAAGGGCAAATATATACACATACACACACGCACACGACAGACAATCATTAAGTAACTGGAATTTCATTATTAAGTGCATCATGGAAGAGTATGTACAGTGAAAAATCATATTTCAGGACACAAACTGGCTAAAAATGTGCAACATAGCAAACAACATGGCCGCCCCACTATCGACTTGCACCATGGAAGAACAATGAGGCATTATTCGTTTGTTGTAGTCAGAGGGTGTGAAACCTTTTGGAATCTTCAGAAGAATGAAATGTTCAGTATGGAGACAGTTGTTTGAGTCAAGGGAGTGTGAATGAATTGAAGGAAAGATTTTAAAATGGAAAACAAAATACCATTGATGAACCCTGGAATGAGAGACCAGCAACTAACACAGGGAAACAGCAGATCAACCAGCTAGTCTGTGGCAACAGGCAAGTCACGATTGATGAAACAAGTAGATTTCAACATGAGTCATGACGCTGCACATAAAATTGTTATGATGACTTAACTTAACATTTTAATACTGGTTTAGAAGACTCATCAGAGTCTATATACAACCAGTTACATTTGCATTACCAAAAAAAAACCAAAAAAAAAACCCTGCTCTAAAAGCTATGCGCATCCAATCTATTCTTAAATGCATTAACTGTCCCTGCCTCCATTACCTACTGGGGCAATGCATTCCAAGCATTCACCACTCTCTGACTAAAGAAATATTTCCTAATATCCAATCTGTACCTTTCTTTAGTTAATTTGTATCTGTGCCCTTGGTTATAGGAAAGTGTGCAGCAAATGGATCATGGATTTGCAGCAGATGTTGAGGTAATGGAGATGGTGCAAAATTGGTAAACGGTAACACCAAAAAATTTTTTATAGAGGACATCCACAAGCTAGTGGACAGTTGGACCATGTGTGTTGAAAGGCATGGGGACTTTGTAGAAAAATAAGGCATGCAAAATTTCTGGTTCATATTCTTGTAAAAAAAGTTATTCATAAAATAAATTCCTGTTACTTAATGTCTGTCTCTTATGTAAATGTAATATAACATATTCCAAAACTGCATTTGAAATCAAATAGGAAACTTTTTTTCCACGATCTTCAGACAAAAAGCAAGAACAGTTATATTTAATTTGTAAAATGCATTAATGCTTATTTTTCTTTGTTAGTCTTCATTTTCATTAAATCTATAAAATGACTTTTATCTACATCCACAGGGAGTTATTTCAAACGACAGACATTGTTATGAATGCTATGGGTAAGATTTCTATATTAATACTGTGTCTCCCAGTCACTGTAAGTTCTCGCGCTATCATTTGCCAGTAGAAAACTTGATTGCCTTATTTCTATCTCAACTGTAGATGTGTAGACTGTTGTTACTAACTGCTGTAACAAACTATTCACACATGTGGATCATGGTAGCCATTATCAGGGACTAAAGAATAAAGCCTAAGCACACTAATATGTATTTCGCAATAGGTGGCTAAGTAAAGCTGAGCAAGGGCCTGGCAGTCTATCTGTGTCAATATAATTGCCATTGAAAGTGCCATTACAGAAGCACATAAATGATTTGCTCAGGCTTCCTGTGAAGAGGTTACTAAAGTTGTTGCTCTATCCTCCTTATAAGCAAAACAAGAATGATGATAACTAAATGTTTTGTTTGTTTTATTAATGTAAATTATTGTGTGTGTGTGTGATTAATGTTACAGGAAAAAGACATTTACATTTTATAAAATGTTACTTTAATCAAGGATATTCCATCATGATTATTTGTAGAACCAAATAAAGAAACTTGATGTATCATTCATATCATTGTTTTTTCCTAGCTCCTAGCAAGTGTTCTCCATTTTTACCAGTCTTGTGCTAGCAAATTCCGTAATTCCAGCTCTTTCTGACCTATGTTCACTCCCACTCAAATAGCTCTTCTTCCTGTTTTCTTAAACTTGTTAATATATTGTAGTACTAGATTTTATTTATAATAGAACTAAATTTATTTTCCACTTTACAAACAGCAGTTCTAATTATCTGCTGAGCTGTGCAGCCTTAGTTTTAAATCGTTATTTCTAGACAAACAAATGTAGTTCATTGTCACCTAACATTATCTTCTTGCATTCAACATCATACTATACCTTGATTTGTCCTTTTAACAATATATTTTTTTTTAAATTTCAGTTATGACATCATTATTGATGACAACTTGAAGCCTTGGCTAATTGAGGTTAGAAAATAAACAATGGTTATATTTGAACACACAAAGAATCTAATATTGGGAATTACTGCAAAATGTAGGAATTATTTGAAGCCAGATAATGCAATATATAGGCCCATACAAAATGTAAAAGGTGTCTGAGTTTTATATACTGCAAAATATGGAAGTATTTGAAGTTACATACTGCAAAATATAGAACCAACTATCTGTGACACTACTGCAAAATTGAGCAGTTATTTTGAGCTTATATACTGCAAAATATGAAATTTATTTAAAGCCACACTGTACAAAATGTAAAAAAATTCTGGAATTGATGTACTGCAGTATGTAGAGTCAACTGAAACTTACAAACTGCAAAGTATCTCTATCACTGATGTTAAAAGTGCTTGCAACATCCATAACATCACATACCCCATTTGTATGTTATTAAATAGCCCAGAAAATAATTTATTGTACAAGTCAATGAACATCACAGTGATCCAGATTGAGAAGAGTTGATATACACTAGATAATGTTTTCTCTAAAACTATGTACATAGTGTCTATTCTTTTCCTTTTCTTTTATTGTCTACTTTTCTTTTGTAGGTCAATGCATCTCCATCCCTCTCTGCAACAACTTCTAGTGATCGCATCATGAAGTACAGACTTATCTCTGATGTTATAAACATTGTGTTACCACCTGGACAAGTACCAGAGTAAGTTGCTACATGTGAGGTGATGAAAAGGGGATAGAAGCAAGCAAGAGAAGTGTGTGCTTTTATAATATATAATGTTCGAAAGGAAATTTCTGAACAAATTCACTGGTGCATTCGTTATTTATGGAAAGAAAGAAAAGAAAACATTAGGCTTTTGCGTATCACAGCTTTGTCTTGCAGCTACTGTCTTTTTCTTGTCTCACCTACACCTCTTACCATTTTAGTGGACCTCCTTGCAGAAACCATGTATCAAAATACATTATCAGGGGTAGATGTAGCCCCATTACACAACACAACTAAGTTCCCTCTTACAAAATGCTCAGTCAATCGTAACAGTTCAACATGTTGTTTCAATATATCAGTTCTCAGTGTATAGAATGGTGTGTAACTACCATGGATGTACAAATGAAATGCCAAAATATTTACTATCTTAGAAAGATCACCTTAACTTCTCTTTTTTCAGTGTCAGGTGGAACAAAGTTCCAGATAAAGAAACTTATGGACATTTTGAGTTGCTGTGAGTATTAATCTTGTGCCTGTGTCAAAATATATAATAGTGTATGATCACATAATAATATTATAGGCTAAGATCATGGCTGGTTGTTGCTGTCATGATTCAGCAGTACTTAGACATTCAGCCTTTTGTTTTATTTAGAGCTGAGATATTATATGGATTTCATACAATCCAGAGAGAAGCCAAATGAGACTGTCCTACTGGTTGTGAGAGTCTATTTCTGCACTGTCCCTAGACACTCAAATCAAGTCAGGACTCACTTTTCTCATTATATTTTTGAGGTTTGCTCCCCTAGGTCCATTATTTTTAGCCTGAGACGTAGGACTATTGCTTACCAGAACTACTTCGAGAAACATTTGGTTCTTCTCTACGCACAATGAATTTTAGGTATGACAGGTTATCATATCAAATAAGTTGTCATCTCTACTTCAAAATTTTGTTACGAAGTATCTTTGATGTAGACTCTTGATGTTATGCTCCCACTTATAGCATTATCTTTTTATTTGCATATTTGCTTTCTACTTTTCCTTCAGCACTATTTTCAGTAATGTATTAGGTCTTTATATAGCCAACATATTGTTAATGTCTGACTATGATTTCATTCATTATTTTTCTAATCAGCCCCAACTTCAAGACTTCTTATTTGTTTTCTAATCTTTATTTTCCACCTATTTAAAAAAAAATATCCACATCTTTAGAGACTCCATTTTTTTCCCTTCTATTATGCATGTTGTTCCCAAGCAAAACACACTGATGAGACAATGATAGCCAGGGTCAGAAAAAATATACTGACCAAGACCCCCACCTGATCTCCTCGTTGGTCATCCTGGAAATGGGCTGTTGTTCAGGACGACAGTCTGGCTAACGAGGTGAGGTTCGATGTGATCCCCGTTGTAGTGAGTGACACGCAGATGAAGGTAAGCATTGCACAACCGCCTGGAGGACCCCGGTCCACTTCATCAGCACGCTTGGGATGTCAAAAAAGCTACTGCAATCTGTCACAAGTTCTGAGCTTTTTAGGGCGCACAAAAAGGTTACCAACCCATTGTAGGCATTAGCAACCAACCACAAAACCAGATATAGAGTCTCTGTATCATAGTGATCATAGATCACTAGGACTATGGTGAAGCAAGGAAAGTCCTCAGCATCAAAACTTCATACCAATGTTTAATAAATCAAGCTTGATTGCATGACAGCAGGTTAAATTATATGTCATAAGATCAAATTAGGTCAAATATTTTATCATAAGCTACTATTATATAATTAAAGCAGAGATCTCTATCTTATAATCATGTGTATCTTGTTTACTAAGATTTTTGCAGATTAGTTGATTGATTGATTAGCCTTTTTACTCCAAGTGAATAATAAGTCCACCTCTATAGCTGGCTTCTTTACAGAAGGCTTGTATTGGAGCATTTTCAGTGGAAGTTTAAATAGCAATGGTTTTCCATGATCAGGTTGCTAACCTCATGCACAATCCTTTTTAGCTGTCATTTATGACATGCTTGATGGTTGCAATAATCCTATTTTGGTTTTAGCTTGGGTGCCCTAACAGGTTGTAAGTGAGGTAATGAGCCTGGTTGATCAACTATGACTTGAGCCATATTTACTGCAACTTAAAGATTAAAATGAATAGACACCAAGTTAATTTTTTTAATTTTTTTATCTTCTTCTTCATTCGTTCTCAATCTCTCGTTACCAAGCCCTGAACAGGACTTTGCAAGTAGCAGGATGTAGTCCGGAGAATAGAATGTGTTGTGTCGCTTGTTTACAGCTTGACTGCGATATTTGCACCTTTCGGTCTGACACATCCATCTTCGGCAGAAATTTGAATATGATTTGGTTTTGTTATTAAAAGTAGCCAATTTTTAGGAACATTAAAAACCATCAGCTAACATATTTAAAGAAGCAGTTCAGTTTCTTCTTGTCTTGTTCCTGTTTTACTCCAGATGAAGTTTAGGACCACCACTACAGTTATCCTCATTTAGGAAGCCTGTGCCAAAGCAATTTGCGGTAGTGGTTAATGTAGCAATTTATATTTTACATGATGAGATTGCTAGCCCCATACAAAACCTTCTTTTTTCACCTTCTTTGAAATGCATGTAGGTGTACTGGTCCTATCTTTCCTCTCTGAGAATCATTCATGAGTTTGCATAATGAACATTATCATCTGCTAAATAAGTTGTTGATCATTTTGTTTCATTATATTTCTTCTGTTTTTCATTGTGTGACTAGGTTTGATGAGGAACTGGCAAATGCAGACCAGACCAACCAGGAGTTACGAGCCAGAGCAGGACTTTCGAATCCAGCAGCACGTACAGGGGTCAGGGACCCTCGAAAGGGAGCCTTTGCTACATGGAAATAAGTTATTAGGCTGTGCTCTCTTGTGATAACAAATTGAAAATCAGTTGTGCAGAAATCATTTGAAAGTTAGTACAGATAAGATGGAATAAATGGATGTATTTTGTCTTATTGTGTAATATTAAAGATAGAGTATGACTTTAGAAATATCTTCGTGAACCATGCTAATAATTTTAACATAATTCACCGGTCATTCTCTGTCCATACTTAGAAGTTGAAATGCTTTATCAGACCCTTACTATGTATACAAATATGTATATCATTGTCAAGTCATGTCCATTAATGACATCAGAACTTGTAGGAAAGTGTAATCTTCTTTTATGGGTCCTCTGTGTGGCCGTTTGGTCATATTTGGACATGTGGCCCACTTTGTTGAGGATATTCTCACCCACCAGCTCTTAAAGCAAACCATGCACATCAAGGATATGAAGTGGTCCTATCCATCATGGCCTCACCTCCACTGCCATCTACACACAACCTGGTTTGGTCAAATGGAAAAGACATCATCCTCTTTTCATGCTGCCTGGGACTCAGCCACTCATCGTGCTCATGGACATTTGACGCACGAGCACTTGTCACCTTAGCGAACAACCTACCTAACTGTGGGACAGTTGTCCATTTTTAGTCCTGTATTTTGTTTGTTAAACGCAATAAATCTATAAATGTCTTGGTCTACCTCTTGCTCTTAAGTATGTATTCCATGTATGTATCATATTTAAAAAATTAATCTTCTATTCTGAAAAAAGGCAGCATAACATTGACTGGATATTGTCTGTGAAGCAATAAATGAACACAAATTGCCATTAAGAATTCGGAACTGAGACGCTAGTCCAGTCAGGCACAACATACTGATCAGGATGTCGCATCAGGGTCAATACACTAACCAAGACCACAATCTCTTTTCCATGTAACAGAAACAAGCTGTTTTCAAGGCAACCTGGCTGATGAGATGTGGATCGATGTGATCCGCATAGTAGTGAGCACCATACAGATGAAGCCAAGCACAGCACAACCGCCTGGAAGACAGCAGTCCACTTTCATCAGCATGCTTGGGATGTGAGGAAAGCTACTACAACCTGCTACTTAACGTCCTTTTCAGAGCGCACAAAAGAGTAAACTTATTCATTGTGGACATTAAACAACAACCCATGAAGGATACATTGGAAGGTAAACCAGGTTGTAACATCACAAAAAAATTGTGAAAGATTTCCAGATTGGTGGATCTCAAGGTAAAACTTACTAGACTAGACCCAGTAATCATTCAATAAAAAATGTTCTAGCAACGAACACATGGAGATAAGAAGGTAGAAGGGTAAACAGCACATGGCGATATAAACAATAGGAACACCTGGCTAAAATTAGATGTCTATAGAAATTGCACAAGCAGACATACATCACACAGGAATAGCACAAATAGTAATATTTGTAAGCAAATACTGACACAAGAACACACAGGCAGGTATTAATGATATCATCACATCAATACCAAAGAATGGCAGCACAATAAGCAATAATAGTTAAAAAGAAGCAAAGTACCAATATGAAAGAAAGCTTCCTGCTAATATATTTTACTAAGCAAATGATAAGGAATTTACCTGGCACTTCTTTATTCTTTTTACCTAATACAATGTATAGGATCACGACTGCAATTAGCCCCCTTAATGTATAATGTGCTAAATTACTGAATGTATTTTTACTGTATAAGTTTTCATAGCAATTAGTTAAACATAACGAGACTGCTAGCTCCCATGTGCAACTCTTTTAAGTTACCTTTAAGGACATGTTTTTAAATGTTAGTGTTCCTTCTCAGATTTACATAAGTACCAAATAGCACCAGTTGCACATGTGTTACTTCAGAAGGAAAGGCTATCAAACAAGAGTTATACTGTAAACTTCCAGGCATGTCAAAGAAGGCATGTAAGGAGGGTTTGACATTGAGCAAGTTACTTGTAGAAACTGTAAACTACAAGAAAAATTGAAGAAGATCTCTACACCTCAAGATAGAAGAGTTGTGACTAAATCAAATAAATCAAGTCATCAGGAAGTATAAAATTACTAAATTGCAACTTATTAGTGGAAATTAATCAAGAGGTCAGCATCTAGACTGCTCAGAGGGAGAGAAATAGGAATAGGCATAAGGACATATTCAGAACTAAACAGAATCATCACAAGAAAGGTTCATGGGAAGATTTACAAAATGGAGAAATAAATGAAAGAAACCACAGCAATTATAGTATCATGAGTAGAACTAAAGAAGATGACCCAAAGATATGAACCAATCAACAGCTACAACTCTAGTTTCCTAATCGAATGAAAATAAGGAATGATAATAATATGATAATATTCAAGAGCACATGAGAGTCGATTGTTGAGGCAGAATTAAAAGTTGCATTGAAGACAGAATGGAATCCGCCTTATTTGTCATTTTCATTAATATTAATTATGTTATCGATGATGAACCATTATTTTTCTGAGAAACATTTTATTGGTAACATCTGTTTTGAGCCACCGCAATGCATGTATTTATCAAATTGATGTTAGTTTTCTTCTCCATTATGAAGCTTGTTGTTGTTGTTGTTTAATTGGGTAGGTTTACTCTTTTGTGCGCTTTGAAAATGATATTTAGTGGTGTGTTGTAGTAGTAGCTTTCCTCACATACCGAGAATGCTGAGGAAAGTGGACCGCAGTCCTCCAGGCGGTTGTGCTATGCTTTGCTTCATCTGCGTGGTGCTCACTGCTACGGGAATTACATCGATCCACATCTCATCAGCCATCTGCCTTGAAAATAAGAAGCTTGTAATGTTCTGCAGAACCAATAGCACTGCAATCCAGAAAGACACATACATTCTCAGTCCCTTTCAGCAGATGGCAATGAGTATGCATTGCATTCCCATGGTTTCTTTCAGCTTACCTTATTTTAATTTATTTTATTTTATTTTTATTTTTTTTGCGTTTGCACTGTGGTTTTTATTTTGCACCTGTCGACCCAGTAATCCGACTTCAGCATGCATTTTATGTAAGGGTCTGCTTCCTCCTGCATTTTCTAAGGGTTTGCTTCCCCGGGGTAACGGCCGGTGCTGTGATGGGGATCGAACCCAGCACCTTCGGATTGTGAGCCGTGCCACTTTAACCACTAGGCCACGCCATCCCCATTTCTGCTACATGAAACACCATTAAATATAAAAAAATAATCCAGTATTTTCATCATCAAGTCATGCTTCACTTCCTTAGGAGTAGAGAGCCACCAGGAAACCTACCACAACGCATTTATGTGTTCTTATATTGGTGGTTTCTCGGGCACTGTTTTTCATGATGCTGTTTCCAGCCCTATTTACAGTTACCTGCATCGACTTGATATAAGCAAAGTCCACAGAACGATCAGGGTGACCTGAACACTCCTCCCCTCTAAAGCCGCCCCCAGGTGCCCACAACACTAATTGGCAATGCGCAGGATCTCTTACCAGCCATCTGTAACAACTGATGCCCGTTCTGTATAAAGTAGCTCAGGACCAGAGAGTGAGATTGATAAAAGGCGCAGTTTCTTCCTCACTTATTCCGCGCAAGCCCCCCCCCCCCCCCCCCCCCCATTTCAGCGGACACAGCAAGAGAAACTTTTCCACATAGCTGAACAAAGAGAGTGGTTTTTCATCGCATCTGAGGGACGAACATCAGAACTGCACCACCGCCGCCAGAATACTCAGACTGGCAGCAACAAACCTCATCAACTTCTTGCAACCAGAAAAATGCTCACGATCAGAGGTGGGCTCGATAGGATTGCCCTTTGAGAACTAAACAAGATCAGAAGGTGGGCTCGATAGGATTGCCCTTTGAGAACTAAACAAGATCAGAGGTTGGCTCGATAGGATTGCCCTTTGAGAACTAAACAATATCAGAGGGTGAGCTCGATAGGATCGCCCTTTGAGAATTAAACAAGATCAGAGGGTGGGCTCGATAGGATCTCCCTTTGAGAATTAAACAAGATCAGAAGATGGGCTCGATAGGATAGCCCTTTGAGAACTAAACAAGATCAGAGAGTGGGCTCGTTAGGATTGCCCTATGAGAACTAAACAAGATCAGGCACATGCTCAAAGAAGATTGTGAACAGTATAGCTTGCAACGCCTGATGAAGGTCGCTGAGACAAGAAATAGTTTCATAAAATTCTGGAAGATACAACAACAAAATAAGAGCTGCGCTACAGCATGGAAGAAGGAGAATGGGTCAACATTGACAGATAGAGAGCAAACCGAGGATGAATGCACAACGTTCTACACGTGTCTCACATAAAAAACAGTAGTGACCAACAAATCATTAAATGTAGTTCCCTAGTGATTTGATATAGGTAGCGACGAGGTCCTGCACGCGACCCAACACCTAAAGTCAGGCAAATCACTTGGTCTGCACGGAATCACTGCTGAAATGCTCCAGACTGACGGAAATGCACGTGCCTGCCAAATGGGCATACTTTTCAACATTTGCCGTCATACAAGACAAATTCCAGCTCTCCCGCCTATGTTTAGCGAACAATATTGTGATCTTTAGCCACAGCATTGCAGAAGTCGAACAAAGCCTAAACGAGCCGACTGAAGTAAAGGCGGTTTGCCTAAACATAAATAGAAAGAAGACTAAATTTATACTGAACTCTTTCTGCCCTACGTGGGAACTGTGATTGGAAGATGAGCATATCGAGTGTCAATTCGTACGTCTCCATAGACCAGGACATCAACAACCACAACATTGCTAAGAAGATTCCATGCAGGAGAGCGGCGGGTTGGCTCAGTTTCAACCGCATTAAACCGATACTCCAGCAGATGACGGACGTCAAGGCCAGGGCTCACACCTTCCATCCGCATAGTTATCCCATCAATGGCATATGGGTGTGAGGTTTGGGGTCCGCTTGAATCAGACGCAGAGAAGCTCTGAATTGCCGAAAGAGCAATGAAGGGAAGAGTCCTAAATATCTTGAGTAGTTTTATTTCTCTCAACAACCAACCAACCAGGGGAGGAAGACTAACGTATGGTCAGGCACAAAATACTGATCCGACATGTTAGTCAGGGTCAGGAAAAATATACTGGCCAAGACCCTCACCTCGGCTTCCTGGTAGCCCTCCCTGGAAACAGACTCTTTTCATGGCAGCCTGGCTAGCGGGGTGAGGGATCGACGTGATCCCCGTAGTAGTAAGCGACACGCAGATGAAGCCAAGCACAGCACAACCACATAAAGGACCTCGCTCCACCTTCATCAGCACGCTCGGGATGTGAGGAAAGTTACTGCAACCCGCCACTTAACGTCCTTTTCAGAGCGCACAAAAGAGTAAACCTACTCATTGGGGGCTTTGGAAACAACAATATGTTCTCTTCCCTAACGTTGACGCCTTCATCAATCAATAAGGCGGGCGGGCGTTCCCTGAAAACGATTTTAAATCGACCAATCCTTTTAACACCTACACATACCATGGAATGTAAAAAAGGCATCGTGTTGATTTAAATCAACATCGAATAACTCTCCGTCAACAAAGAAAGATTACTGTCTGAAAAATGTATTAAGCGCAAATGCGATGTATTAATGGTCCAAGAGACCCATCGCGCAATCGCTGACAGAAGACCACAAATAGACAGAATGACGCTTGTTGCGGAGATACTATAAAGAAATATGGGAGCGCCATCTTTATTACATCAAACCTAGATATAAGCTCCGTGGGCCAAACCTTCAGAGAAAACACCGATCCTCACAATCCAAACTCTTCTTCTTCTTCTTCGTTCGTTCTCAATCTCCCGCTACCAAACCCTGAAAGGGCTTAAGTAACAAAATGTAGTTCAGAGAACGGAATTCGTTGTGTCGCAGTTTACAGCTTGACTGTGATATTTGCACCTTTCGGTCCAACACATCCGACTTCAGCAAGCATTTTTTGAGTACCGGGTTAGCATTCCCTCTTTGATCCCTTCATCTTAGCCAGTCTGCCCTGCTGCAGCCTGATATCCAGGATCACCGCGTGGAGGTGTAGAAGGGTCTTGGCAGCTCTGGTTCGCTGGCCCTGACGCTAGCAGTCAGCTTTGGGTTGCTGACCACTGCAGCTCATGTGCTGCTCAGCGTCTTGATTTCTAATCCAAACTCAATCATGTACAGTGACATCAATATATAAGCTACCGAATGACAACTTTGTTTTCGAAGAACCTGGCAACTTTAGATCACAAAGCAACAAAATAGCCATTTGAGACTTCAACTGTCACAGCACTGCATGGGGCTACAAGGAATCAGATGCTAATGGAGAAGAGCTGGAGAACTGAGCGGAACAGAATGGACTGCAGCTCTTGCACTGCCCAAAATTGCCACCATCTTTCAGACAAAGAGGTGCATAAATTTGAACCAACCCTAGCAAAAAATGAGGCCTTTGTCAAACTCCTAAAAAGAATTTCTAGACACCACAAGCCAAGAGGCTGCAAAACTCAATATATTCCAGGCTTTAATGATGAATCAAAGGCGCTATACGAGCACTACCAATCACTATTTGAAAGTGACCCTCTCTGTGACGAAACCATCCAGGCTGGGGAAGACCTACTACATGCCATATCAGAGTCAAAAACAGATTAATTGGCGTCACTTGGTGGAAGACCTTGATATGAAGCAAAACATTTACGTGCCTAGAAACTTATTATAAATTTAAGTAATGATCCAGGGAGCGCTCCTGCAGGCATAACACAGGTCACCCCCAATCAAATAGCCCACCAATTACTACTGAACGGGAAAACCACTAAAAAAACCAATATCCAGCGAGATTGTAAATAGAAGAATGACATATTGACGATACTTTTCTCCTTGCAAGAACTAAATGATGCAGTATATCAAATGAAAAACAACAAAGCAGCTGGCCAAGATGACTTGAGGACAGAGCAAATTAAAAACTTTGGACCAGAAACCATCACATGGCTCCTGAAGCTTTTCAACACACGCAACGGTTGTATGCAAATTACTCAAATCTAGAGAAAATTCCATGTAGTTGCTCTGCTAAAACCAGGACAAACCCTGTCAGAACCTAAGAACTTCCGACCGGTTTCACCACAGTGCCATCTTTATAAAGTTTTTGAAAGAATGATCCTGAAGCGTAACATCCCCTTCATAGACAAAAAACTCATCAAGGAGCAAGCAGGCTTCAGGCCTGGAAGATCATGCTGCGGCCAGATTCTTAACCTGGCACAACTAGTCGCAGACGGGTACGAACGCAAACAGATCACAGGAGTAACTTTTATTGAATTAAGCGCAGCATATGACACTATAAACCACCAAAAGTTGTTTGCTAAGCTATATTCTATGACAAAGGATTGGTGTCTCACAAACCTCATGACATGTATCCTGCAAAATAGGCGACTCTACGTCACTTTGGTGGGGGGGGGGGGGGGCGGAGATTCGATGGCGAAACAACAAAAAATGGGCTGGCACAAGGAAGTTTCCTGGCACCTATGCTGTATAATATATACACCAACGATCAACCTATAGATACATGGGTGTCAAAATTCATTTATCCCGATGATACAGCAGTAGCTGCCCAGTGAAAGAGCTTCGAAGAAGTCGAACAGAAACTGACAAACGCCCTTGATGCCCTTGCACTATATTACCATAACAACCACATCAAACCAATGTCCAGCAAAACTTAAAGTTACAGATCAAATGACAAGAACATGATCTTGAACACAGCACGGCCCCCAAATACTTGGGAGTAAAGTTAAACCGCACGCTGTCCTTTGCCGCACATTTGACAGGAGACAAAACATAAAATGCATAGATAAATAGTATCATATGAAAACTGACTGACACAACATAGGGGGAGCAAAGCCAGATGTCCTCAGAACATCAGTACTCGCTCTGTGTTTCTCTGTAGCTGAGTACTCCACATCCTCTAGAAGAACTCTGCACATGTCAAACATATAGATACAGCAAGAAATGAGACAGGTCGTATAGTTACTGGATGCCTAAAACCTACACCAACTGAAAAAAATATACTCCATAATCGGCATAGCAGCACCAGAGATACGAAGAACTGTCGCGTCAGAGATAGAAAGAGAGAAACAGGTAAATGACACAAGACGCTCTATGTTAGGATATCATGTGCAGCGCGCAAGACTAAAGTTTCTTACGGTCAACTCAGTCTCTGCAGACTAGGCCAGGGAAACAACGCATCGAAAGTTGGAAACAGCTGACACAGGTCCCCTTGATCGAGTTACGGGAGGAACCTGCGCCTGGACATCTCCTGCCTTACGCAACATGGAAGTTACTAAATAGACTTCGAACTGGTGTATCACGATGCAGAAAAAACCTGAAAAGATGGGGAAACATGCGTATGTGGAGTAACACAAGACCAGGACCATCTGATGATCTGCCCAAACCTCCCAGAGACTTGAAGCCCGAATGACCTGCTGAGAGCCAGTGACTGGGCAATCCATTTGGCGGGATACTGGAACAATGATGTGTGACGTAGTGTATATGACACGGACAGTGAAGTGATGTCTACATAATTCAGTCTATTGCCATCAGGGACAGACGTGATGACAATAGAAATCCCTGCCTCACTCCCGTTTGTACTTCAAACTGTCTGTAAGGACTCCTTCATGTACTATTTTACAAACTGTGTTTTAGTACATATTATGTATGAGTGATGTTAACTTCTCAAGTATCTCATAGTGTCTCAGTAGTAGTTATTAAATAAAAATAAGGCGAGGCTGCAGCGGTTCTGTGGATGTGTATAATGGGCAAAAAACATGAAAAAAAACTAGTAAAAGTTGATTAAGGTTGAGCTTAATCAAAATTTAAAAATGGGTATGGTCAGATACCTTTTTCTATCGAGCACGTGGCACAACCGGTCGCTTAGACAGAAAGCGTCTCCTACCTGAAACAGATGAGTTGACCATTTTTTCTTATATGTTGATTTGTTAGTTCAGTGTTGTTGTCCCTGATGAAGGCCTATTGGTCGTAACGTAGGTTTTGTTTGTGTTCTCGTCTCGGTGCGGTATAACTTAACTTAACTTAACGTCTTTATACTGGTTTAGAAGACTCTGCAGAGTATCTGACCATACCCATTTTAAAATTTTGATTAAGCTCAACCTTAATCAACTTTTACTAGTTTTTTTTCATGTTTTTTGCTAGTTATTAAATACTTCGGTCGGTATTGTCAAACACCTTAAAATAGTCATGGAGTATACGCCACTGTAATTATTACAAATTTGATAATCTAAGAAGGGAATATATTTTATTACGAACACATAATGCATTTCCGGAATCTAAGAATTCTTTCGTAGATTAAAATCTACTCAGCATCGGGTTTTACTGTTTTGTTGTGATTCATTTTTCCCAAGTGATAATTGTTTGTTTTTCCTCCTCTTGGATAATTGCTGATTTGTAAGTATGGCATAATAGGACAAACACATAATTATACAAATCATATAGACCGCTAACCGTTACTGAATTTATTAATTTAAATTTAGTGTTACTCACGTTGTTTTGTGAATGTGACTCGGGGCCGGGGAGTTGTCACTGTCAGTTGAGTATCGACTTCAATGGTATGGTAACTATGGTTTTATTTACTTAACTTAAACTATTACTAATGTAGTACTACACTATCGTCAATCGATAGACTCGGTGCCGCAAGCATGATCATGTTATGAAGAGATTAGCCTTCTTGGCGAAGGCAAGGTGTACCACGTTGAATTCCCTTTTCTGTTTCAATTGACCAACTTACTTATAACTTAACTTAGTAACTACTAATTGAGTTTATTGAGTACTATACTAACTAGCAAACCAGACGTGTTATGAAGAGATTTATCCATTAGCCTTCTTGGCGAAGGTGTACCACATTGAATTCCCTTTTCAAATGACTAACTAGCAAATCAGAGTTACTCAAGTTACTGATCGTACTAAAACGAGACTAGACTACGAGAGTCATAGTATACAATCTCATATAGTATGATATAGTAATAGTGATATGTCTTTCCTTTAGGCATATCAAGGCTAATGCCCATACCGACGGTTCTACCTAAATATAAGGTTGCGCATATGTAGACATATAAATAATAATATGATATGTCTAAGTAACCGTTTAGTCGTATATAATAATAGTAATACCGTATTGAGATGATAAAAATGTGGGGTAGAAAAAAATGTCTGAGGTATCTATTTGTCCTGTCCCTTGTGCACGCAGCATTGGAAGGTGGGACAGCTTGCATGATGTCTGGATGATCCTGAGACTAGGAGCTATGGTGCTCTTACTCTTGGTAGATCCAACCAATCCAAGAGAGAGGCCAAACAAAAAGTGCACAACCATCCTCCTATTTTGAAGGTTTGTTTAGCAGTTTACTTTAGCCCTACCAACCCAAACCTGAAAAAAAATACTTTGTTACAAAAACCACAACAAATATTCAAAATACTAATATGGCTAGCCATATTCTTGAGGATCCGTCACAACTGATGCAAAGTAATGAAAGCCAGTTAATGGAAGTCAGGTAGCGGACACATTTTTCTGATAATGAAGACAAACAAGGATAGGGTCCTGGAACATTAGAACTTTTTACGAAATGGAAAAGATGACACAAGGCAGGTCTGTAGCGAGAAGAGCCTGTCGTACCAAGCATCCATGAGCATGATGAGTAGCTTAGTCTCAGACTAAATGCAATAAGGATGATGTCTTTCTGATTTAGCCTAACTAGATGGTGCATGGATGGCCACGAGGACAGGATCATGATGAAGGTCATTTCCCATCCATACATATTGATATCCGTGGTCTGCTTTACGAGCTGGTGGGCGCAGATGTCCTTGTCCAAATAGGGCCAAATGGCTTAGCGTGGTGAATATGCTTTTAAGACCTGTCCATCAGGTGACATCATTGTTTGAGACCCGGTCATACTCTTGGATTACAAGAATATGCCGCCTTTGGCTGTGCATGCGGAAGACTTCAGTACGCTTCTGATTGCTCTGTAGAATTTCCAGATTTAAGTATTGTGCAGGATCAAGATACTGAGCAGCGCATGAGCTGCAGTGGTCAGCGACCCATGGCTGACTGTTTGCTTCAGGGCCAGCGAACCAAAGCTGCCAAGACCCTTCTACACCTCCACGCGGTGATCCTGGATAACAGGCTGCACCAGGACAGACTGGCTAAGGAGAAGGGATTGAGAGGGAATGCTAACCCGGTACTCAAAAAATGTTTGCTGAAGTCAGATGTGTTGGACCGAAAGGTGCAAATATCGCAGTCAAGCTATAAACTACGACACAACGCATTCCGTTCTCTGGACTACATTTTGCTACTTAAGCCCATTCAGGGTTTGGTAGCGGGAGATTGAGAACGAATGAAGCCAAGCCAGCCAAGTATTGTGCAACCATATGGGGATTGACAAGTTATGTGCGACTCATGGCTTGCTGCTTGTATCAGGATTAGCGAACCACAGCTGACCAATGCCATATTTCTTCTCCAAGTAGAGGCCCTGAAAACATGCTGCGCTAGTCCTAGTGTAGTCTCGCTAAGAGAATAGGGATTGCAGTGGGAAGGCAAACGAGTTACCCCAAAAAAAGTCAGCTGAAATCAGAATTGTCATGCATACAGGTGCACATATTTCAGACTCACTGTAAACTGCAACACACCATCCTTTTCAGGATGAATGTCAGTGAAGAAGAAGCTACAGGATACTAAAGAAAATAAGTGCCCTCTGAAATTTGTAAACGTCAAACAAGGTGCTTTTTTTTACCTCCCCAACTGAGATAATGGATACATGGAATGACTATTTCTCAGAGCTTCTCTGTAGGAAGAGACCAAATTCCTGGTACGATAGGTATACTTCAAATGAGATCCTGAAGAAGTTACAGTTGATACAGATTAGAAAATCAATGACTGGGAAAACTTGAAGGTGCTGGGGTCGATCCCCATCACAGCACCAGCAGTTACCCTGGGGAAGCAAACTCTTAGAAAATGCGGGAGGAAGCAGACCCTTACATAAAATGTATGCTGAAGTCGGATGCACTGGGTTGACAGGCGCAAAATAAAAACCACCTGGGGAATAGAGAAATAAGCGAACGCAAACAAACAAAAAATCATAATACCAATATTCAAAAAGGCTGACAACCAGCAATACTGGAGCAGAGACTAAGACGTCCAGCGGACCTACAGATGGTCGAGGCCCAATGCGGTTTCAGAGCAAACCGAAGCACTCAAGACCTTTCTTGACACTGGCAGCTGAAGGAAAAAGCTCTTGAGTATGACGATGAGACCTCTGTTTCATGGTCCTGGAAAAGGCTTTCCTGGAGCAGGATTTGGAAATGCCTGGAAAAGAAGAACTTCCCAGTACACTTGATCTGTGCCGTATAATTTATATAAGACTTGCAGAAATTATGGTAGGACACCAAAAGTCATAGTATTTCAAGACCACTGATGATATAAGACAGGGTGACATTATATCACCATATCGTTTCATATTACCAATGAAAGATCTCATCAAAGTCTGCAATGAAAGGACCAAAAAGTACTGAGAGAGGAGACTGGATTATGAAATCAGTCTATATATTCTTGTATTTAAATGATATAGTCTAGATTACCAAATCAGAGGCACATCTTCAAACCAACTTTCAAATCTGAAAAAATTAGCTGGAGAAGAAAGAGGTGACCATGAGCAATTTAAAAAAAAATACCATTGTGGTCTCGAGAGAAGAGACATCACATTATGCAAAGTGAACAGCTTCTGGAATAGGTCAAGCAGTTCAAATACCATGTTGCTGTAATAGACCAGAGGGGAGGTGTCAAATAAGAGTTGCCTACTTGAAAAGCAGCAACTTGCTAACTTTTTATACCATAAATAGAGCATTCCTCTGTAAAAGAGAAATAGGAAAGAAAATTAAGATGGCTATATACTACTCCACCTATATACCACTTTTAACTTACTGAAGTTAATCATGGGCAATGACAAAAGCCCATAAAAGCTAGCTCCAATTGTTAGAAATGAGATATCTAAGAAAGGTGATCCAAAGAAGAGGCTCACGATCAGACTGTACGACAAATCTAGAAACCCAACCCTTGCAGAATTGAGTGGAACAATCTAAAATTCAGTGGTTCGGTCATGTCTGCAGAATGAAAGAAGATCAGCTACTATGGCAGTCATTGATGGCAACCAGACTAAGGATCCAGCGTGACTAATAGTCTGCTGAGATGGCAATATGAGACAGTCAATAATAGATTGACTGGACAGGAACCAGGCCAAAAGGAAGACAATGGACGGAATAGTCTGGTGTTCTATCTGGCAAACCTCTACGTTTGAGGACAGAAGAGGAGCAACTAAATAAGTACAGTAGAACTCTACACTCGAGAGAAAAAGAGGAGTGACTAAGTAAGTGTTCCATTATTTTGTTCTTCTACGTTTGTCATGAACAGGATGATGTGACATTGTGTCAAAGTTTACAGCGGTTGATTGGTTATTGATCCAGCAGCCTGTGGGCTCCTGCCCTTTGGCCTAATACCATATAGTGTATATGTAAGTGTTTGTGAGCTGTTGTTTAGTTTCTTACAGTGTCCCATTTGTCTGACCTCAGAGAAAGATACTCTTTCTTAACACTATCAAGCACTGGCCATTCAAAAAGGTGGTGTTCAAAAGTTTCATAAGGATGTGTGCACAGCTGGCACTCTGGAGTATGTTCTGGTTGGATTCTGTTGAAGTGACTGTTGAGTTGTACTTGTTGAGTGTGAAGTCGGAAAATGGTGCTTTGATCTCTCCTTTTCAGGAGGTTGATATTGTCTTTGGAATTTGGGATGGCCATGTGTTTGTAGATTTCTCTACCAGTATTATCCATTACCCAACTATTCAGGTAATCCTCTGTTTGCAGTCTTCAGTAGTTGTTGACTGGCCTTAGGTTTGTTGGTCTGCATTATGCCTTCTTAACCAGTATGTCTGCCTTGTCAATGCCAGGTCTATTTGAGTAATCAACTGATTAAGCTGATTGGTATCTAGGAATACTTGGGTAAGTTCAGCATTACAATGATCACCATCTTCCAGAGCTTGAAGGGCAGATAATGAGTATGTAAAGATTATAGTGCTTTTGGCTTTTGATGAAGGCATCAAATGAATCCATCAAGTAGTACAGAGCTAATCCCAGTGCTGCTATTTTGGTCTCATTTGTTTGAACATATCTCCCCACTGGCATCAAACAGCTCATCAGATGTTCTGTCTGGATACTCTATGTAGACTCCATATCTCACTTTAACATAGCCTTAAAAGCAGACCAATCAGTATAGACATGTATCCATTCTTCTTGGTAGACATCAATTGTTCTCTGTGACAGTTTACAGAGAGGCTGCCTTTTGGTCAAACACATTTAGTTTCAGCATGACATTTTGGTGACCCATGTTTTGCCTTCCGTCAGTCTGTTTCCAGGGCCGCCACTTGGATGTGAAATATGGATGGTCTTGGTCAGCTATGATTTGCTGATCCATAATGCAAGCAGCCAGATATGAGTTGCTGCCTCACATTATTATTTTAATGAGTATCTATAATGATATTTAACATCATCATCTTCTCTTTTATCACATTAAACAAATTTCATCTACATGCAAATTTCAGTTCTCTGGTTATAGGTTGCTGTGGTGGATTGTTCTTTAAGGCTTCCAAACAACTTTGTGTGAAGGTTCATCTCTGTGGGCCAGTGTTCAGTACGCAATTGGCTAAGCATATAACAATCTTGTAGGATATATTCGGCTGTCTGTGCTGCTTGCTCACACAAGCAACATGGGTGATCGAGGCAATTTTAACCCGTGTAAGTGGCCATTGAAGTGGCTCTCACCCTTTGGTCCAAGGCCATGTAATGGTATCTGCACATATTATAAGTGACCATTCAATCTGTTAGGTCCCATTCTCATACAGAACAGGATCACTCATTTGGTCGACTTTTCTTATGACTCGAATAAGGGTCTTCTTTTCTTGGAAGGTGATTGTTCTTTTTGTTCTCGTGTTGCTGCTTCCTTTGCTAGCCTGTCTGCTCTCTCATATCCTGGCATGCCACAATGTTATGGTATCCACTGTAAAACTACCCTTCTCTTGACTTTTAGTTCGATTAAGGCTCTTTTAAGCTCTGGCAGTTTATCATTGTTGAGTGCTCTTAGAACTGACATTGCACCTGTAAGAAATACAACCTGCTGGCATTGGTTCGTTGTGTTGGATAGTCATTTCTGCTGCAATAATTAGTGCCTGTACTTCAGCCGAGTAGTTTGAACATAATTTTCCGGTGGATGAACTAGTGGTAAATTTTGTTTTCAATCTGGGTAGACAACATAGATTGCTGCCCTTCCATTCTTCACTGCTCTTATTGCTGATCCATCAATATATACTTGGATCCAGATGATAATTCTCGGCTACGCACAGGTCACAACAGATTTAGATGCCATCTGTACAACAAGTTCAAGATTGGCACTACAGACCTTTGTGCCTGCGGCACAGCCCCCACGAAGGCAGAACATATTTTGCAGTCATGTCCACTGTATACCGACAAAAGAAGTAGAATTTGGCAACAGCCAGTGTCCTTCCACGAGAAGCTGTACGGAAGCGTACAGAACCTTGAGTCGACTGCTGCCTTTGTTAGAGTCATTGAAGTTGAGGTCTGAAGACGAACGAGGAAGAAGAAGAAGTATCCATACTTCCCTGGAATATAGTTCTTTGATCATGTTGGATGTTGCTGTTTTCTTTTGAGGAGTATTTTGTTCTCCCATGGGGCAGGTGACAGTTATGAATGCTTTTATGATTAAAAGATTTTGTTGTTCCCATAGGGTTGGTAGACATATTGGATTTACCTCCATACTAGTATCTGGTAATTCATCCTTATATGTTCTGATTAATTTTTGGACTGATGTACAAAGCTAATTCTCTTCAATCTTTCACTGGCCAAATCTGGTCTTCGTTGGATGTGCTGTTATGTTCTTGTACTTATCTGCTTGTACTATGGTCTTGGTGTCCTGTCAATAAGATAGAAGTGTGATTCTTTCCATTTTGTTTATTTGAGTGGTCTTCATTCATGACGTCCGTGATTAACCGAGGCGCTTAGTTTTGAATTTTATCTAAGGTGTATAGGAAAAGCTGAAGAAGAAATGGATGGTCACCAGAGGTTACTAAACAAAAACTGCAGTGGTCTCGAGACAAGAGAAATCAGATTACACTGAGAAAGCAGTCTCGGGAGTAGCAATGATATTTATAGCAGCAGACATGTTATATGTGGTGCATATGGCTGTTAATATCTATCAAGATAAGCAGGAACTGCCGCATGTGGGAAACACATGGATGGATAAGGTAGATGGGCTGGGGCACACTCTGTGCTTTTGAGCACTGCACTTTCTCCGAACCTCTGTGATTATGTTCTGCTCAGTGATATGAGCACCTTGTGTGATGGTAGTGCACCAAACCTGTGCAAGCATCTCCAAGGAAGTGATATCAATGTTAAGTCATATCCAAACCTTAGAAATGAGATATTTAAGGATGATGTATCAAGTAACAAGGAAAGACACCTGTCTTACAATATGTCAAGATATCGAAAGCTCACCTTGGCTTTCTCATAGCCCTCCCTGGAAACGGGTTGTTTTCATGGCAGCCTGGCCAACAAGGTGAGGGATCGATATTATCCCTGTAGTAGTGAGTGACATGCAGAAGAACCAAGCATAGCACAACCGCCTGGAGGACCCCAGTCCACCTTAATCAGTACGCTCGGGATTTGAGGAAAGATACTGCAACCCACCACTTAACGTCCTTTTCAGGGCGTACAAAAGAGTAAATCTACTTATTGTGGACATTCGAAACAACTACTACTACTACTATTTACAGTGAAATGGATTGGTTTACTTGAGATTGTAATGTTTTTGAATTAAAAAGTTATTTTCTGCACTGCATTTTTTGCAAATGTGTACGTCTGTAACTACTTATAACATTATCTCTTTCAACAGTTTAAGGAGATAAACACTATCCTTTACTTATTGAAGTAACTGCTTATTCGAGAGGGCCAGTGCTGCTCTCATTGTTGGGGGCAGTTAGTATTCGTGTCATTGGGACAGACAGCAGCTCCACAAGTTACCATGTCGTACATGCTTCAGCACTTACATAACGGCTGGCAGGTGGACCAGGCTATTCTTTCAGAGGAGGACAGAGTTGTGGTTATACGTTTCGGACACGATTGGGACCCAACATGTATGGTGATGGATGAGACACTGTACAAATGTGCAGACAAGATGAAGAACTTTGCAGTCGTGTACCTCGTTGATATTACTGCGGTAAGTGCATTCACTTATTTTCTAATATTAATTTGGTGGTCATGGTAGACAGTCACCACCTTTATTACAGTCAACATATCTAGGAAGAGGAATTGGATTTCCCTTAAGGAGTGCATCTATCTGATGTCACACCACATGTAATCAGACAATCCATCCTGTCGAAGACGGATGTGTCGGACCGAAGGGTGCAAATATCGCAGCCAAGCTGTAAACTAGTGACACAATGCATTCCATTCTCCGGACATCTTGCTACTTGCAAAGCCCTGTTCATGGTTTGGTAGCGGGCGATTGAGAACGAACGCAGAAGAAGACAATCCAAATTGACAATTGCTCTTGCTGTAGCCATGTAGTTTTTTTGCATATCTGCCATACTTTGACTTAAAGTAATTTAACTCATGACTGGATTATTTTTTTTCCTGGCTAACTCCATAGTCTTGGCTGTCCCTGGTCTACCTGCGTAGAAGTAGGTTGTTTTTCTTCTTTTTGATAAATTACCACCAATGTCTTACTGACTTCACCTGTTCTGTCATGTTAAAAATCAAAATTATTGCACCACAGGCAGTTCGCCTCAGCAGATAGCAAAAGGTGTAGATATTGGTGGTTCCTAACATATCCTGCTGGTTCTACTCTTGTTCCATCCTCTCAGGCACATGTTCCTGTTGGGACCTACGTGTGATTAAAAAATGTGCAATCTTTGAATTGCCAGTTCATAGATAGCAGTGTCATCATACTGGCCTAATGTACCCAGTGCTTTCAAAAAAAAAGTATAGATCAGGGTTGTCTCTACATAAAAGCAAAGCTGTATTGAATCTAAATTTTGGGTCTTTAAAGTGTATTTTGTGAGTACATTCCATGCAATTCTCAATGCTTTCTTTCCACTTTTATCTATTTCATATTCTTCTCTGACTTCATTTTAACTTGAAACAAAGTACTAGCATTTTTAAATTTATTTTTGGTTTTACCTATCTGATTTTGATACTTTTTAAATATTTCTTTTGTTATCCCAGATGTCCAGGACCTCTTTGTTGCTGTTTCCATATGTGTGACATTCTGCATTTCCTATTCCAAGGGCATCATGTTTTTTTCAATTTAGTGTTCATTGCCCATCTCTTTATTCTGTAGTAATGAAATGTTTGGCTATTTCTACTCTCCTCTTGATTTCTGATTAGGTCTTGTGCGATCATCATTTCTTCAAATGCTGATCTTTCATGTAAAATACTATCTGGTTAGTTAGTGCTAACCCATGATATGTCATTTCATTATATCACTCTTGCATGTTCCATAAAACGTGTTGGTTACTTAAACAGTATAGACATGTATCCATTATTCTGGCTAGGCATCAATTATTCTCTGTGATACTCTTACAGCTTATTGGATCAGCACTTCCTGAATTATCTGTTGTTTCCATTCTAGTGCCTAACAGGCTGCTTAACCCTTTCATCCGTTTATTCTATCTGCTTCCATTACCTGATGTCGATTCATATTACTATATCTACAGCAAGCCTTCAATTGTGGATCGTATTTGGATACGTTTTGTGCACCATTTTTATCATTGTGCTATGTTTTTCACTTACATCGCATCAAGTAGATATTTTACCTTCTGTTATCAACAACAGACATGCAGTCATTGAAGTCAAAATCGTTCCTTCGTGTTTTCACTTCTCGAGCAGGTTCGCATAGTATTTTCATCAATCAATTACAATATTAAAAATGGATTTGTGCTCTGGAATTCACCATTGCGTTCATTACAGGGTGTGGAAGTTATTTCGTACCTTACATTTCATCCTGCCTAACGCTCCACATCGTGTGTTGAAGCCAATTTTTGTTCTTTGCATTGAATGCTGTAGGCCACTATGACCTAGTTAACTATCATTTTGTCATCAATATTACTAGCATTTTCTATACACAGTCTGTTTTCATAGGGATGTGCAGAAAATCACGTTCCAGCATCCTTGCTAGTGCACTTCTCAAGGGGCAGCCAGTTTACATGTAAACAAAGGGTGGAAGATGGACAGAAATAGTGAAACATACGACCCTCTGATTTGGAAAGAGATGGCCAATACCAACCCCAGATCCAACAGCCTAGACCCCTCCAGTGCCAGCATGAATGCAGTATTGCTTGAGGGGGATTATTATTCTATTACTTCAGACCATTGTGGAGTCACTCCAGTATGGTTTGTTTTGGGTTTTCTTCCCAATAGCTAGAGCTTATGGTGACGCTGGATTGCATTATGTACACGTCTTAGAACATGTAGGATATTGGTAAGGAGGCAGGTGTCAAACATATGGTCTGCAATTAGTTATAACACAGCTGACACTCAATTTGTTTTTATCATTCCACCATCCTAAAACTGGATATGCCTGGCTGTAGTAAGACAGACAATAACTAGCAGCTTAACCCGTTATACCATAACTTGCCCAGTATAGTTTTTGTTGAAACCAAAATTACTACTCTGGTTAGTGTAACCTTTCAATATTGTTCTATACTAGAATAACATTTAAATCTCATTAGTAAGCAAATAGTATACAAGTAATGCAAAGAAATATCCCCTGCTTTTAAGATGATGTATTTTATTTTTGTCGTGGTTTAGGGTGTAAGGGGTTTCATGATGCGAAGACAGTGGCAATCTGCAGGAATTGGCACATCAATACATCTAGAAGAGCCAAAGAGGAACATATTTACAGAATTCCTCAGGAAGGTGAAATCATAAGACCAGATGATCCAGGGAGAGCCTCAGAAAAACATACTTTTTACTGCTAAGAATGGCTTAAATGTTTATAGCTCACTGGAATTTTTGGAGCACCACATTTCTGCCACCAAAGAAAGGAACAAAATTATGAAGAACATTTAATTTCCTACCTAATATTAGGGAAGGCATGGCAGCAATGAAAGAAACTGATCATGCCACTTTAAATAAAATCTAATACCATTTAGTTTTGAAATGTCATCCCAGCAGCAGTGTTTAGTTTCTACTTTTTCAATGTAATGTTTATTGAGTGTTGCAAAGTTTTGAGTCAATTATCTATCTTCATATCTCAAATGTTTATTTTTCAGGTTCCAGATTTTAACAAAATGTATGAATTGTACGACCCTTGCACTTGCATGTTTTTCTACCGAAACAAACATATTATGATTGATTTGGGCACTGGAAACAACAACAAAATCAACTGGGCAATGGAGGATGTACAGGAGTTTATAGACATTGTTGAAACAGTCTACAGAGGTGCAAGAAAAGGTAGAGGTCTAGTGGTTTCACCAAAGGATTATTCTACGAAATACAGATACTAAATTGATATATGATCTCATCAGAAAAATGCCAGATGTGTTTGAAGTTGTAAGAACCTTGAATAAATGTTTGACTTTGTTATGAACTTTGAATAAATGTTTGACTTTGTTATGAACTTTGAATAAATGTTTGACTTTGTTATGAACTTTGAATAAATGTTTGACTTTGTTATAAGATGAATGACAAACTAAATCTGAACAATGAAGGTATTTGTTCAGACCGTATACAGCTAGCTAATTTGTTATTCTACAAAATGTTACGGTTGTATGAGTGCAAGTCAGTTAATAGGTCACAAATGGCAATATCAGATACGAACATAAAGATTATTGCACTTACATTGTCTCTTATTTCTCAAAACAATTTCGACCAATATTGATTTCAATATTTCATCGCTTTATCAGTGTTGGTACAAAGAAAAGTCCATTCAGTATCATTTTGTGTTCATTGGTCAGTTGTCTGGGCATCCACCATGTGCACACTTTTCGGAAATTCAATTGATCATGCATTATGCTGTAGGCTAAACCATGCAACCACCTAATTACAGTTGTCACACTATAGTTAATCGTCTGTCAGCTCAAATCATCTCTCTCCTCTCCCCCCCCCCCTCCCCTTCCAACAGCCACACAGATGCGTCTTTTGCAATCTAACAGGACGACCAGGTCAAGCCCCATTAGCAATTTTGTAAAAATCATTCTGAGCAAATGTATAGACCCAGTTATGCGCTGCCTTACACGACAAACACTTTTCACCAAAACAGGAAGCATTTCCTTATGAATATCCTTTGTAGAAAGCCAATTTGCCCCCAAAAATGAACAACAGCGTGCTGTTCTTTGACTGTACACTCTGCGAGCACGGACATACAACACCTAGATCTGCTACCTACAGTAATTACAAAGGTGGATGTTGCTGTCACATCAGTTTATGACCTACATACCCTTGTATATGCATTGACATACATCTCTTCATAGATTAAAAGTAACCATATAGTGGTCTGCCGGCTCTTTAACAAGGACAAGAATAGCACCACTGCCACACAGAGAGCATGTTGTAAGAGGTGACTGTGTGACATGGCATAACACCGGCCATGGTTAGGTGGTTGTTTAGAGCAGCATAGATGGCGCCTAACAGGCTGTGGGTCTACTTTGCTCTAGTGTTTAAATCTATTAAGATAAACTCGTACATCAGTTAACCACCCAATACAGCGGAGTATTAAGCTGCTCAAGCCTAGCCCGCTAAGCAGAAAATCCTTCTCCTGGCTATATCCAGCTTGGGGAAATCTGCCCCTGTAGAAGTACATGTCGACTAAGAAATATTGGTGTTTAACATATTTTTCAATTAAAAGGAGGAGGGCTCAGATACCTAACAAGGATATGTTTGGATTCAGCAAGGTCAAACAATTATTGGAAGTAAACCCATTAATAAAATTAGTACCGAAGTCAGATGCACTGTACCATAACATGCAAAAATACAGTACAACATGAGCAAAGCAAACGCACACAAATAGAACTACAAGTGAAAAATATTGTTTACTATGCCTTGTGTACAAAATATTTTGCACAAACTGCATTAAATGTGAGCGAAGAACATCTTGTTCCATACTGGACAGAAACAAAATCTAGCTCACTCAATGGGGGAACTGAGACACTAGTCCGATCAGGCAAGCTCCCTGTATCTTACCTGTCCACATCTTACCTGTTTTTTTTCTTTATGTTTGCATCAAGCTCTCTTCTCCTCATGTTTTGGTCTTCCTTTGCCTTTTTGGGTGGATATTCCAAATTAGAGACTGCCACGATCAAGATACTGAGTAAAAGCTGACTGCCAGTGTCACCAACCCAGAGCTGTAAAAACCCGTCTCCACCTCTACGTAGTGATCCTGGATAACAGGCTGCAACAGATCAGACTGCCTAAGAAGAATGGATCGAGGAGGGACGGCTAATCTGGTACCGAAAAAAATATGTTGACGTCAGATGTGCCGGACCGAAAGGGGAAAATATCGCAGTCAATCTGTATACTACAACATATTCCATTCTTCAGACTACATTCTGCTACTAGCAGGGCCATTTTCAGGGCTTGGTAGCTGGAGTTTGAGAATGAACAACAAAGAAGAGACTACTTTTTAATGCTCGTGTTTAAGGGGACGGCTCACAACCCGAAGGTGCTGGGTTCGATCCCCATCACAGCACCGGCCGTTACCCCGGGGAAGCAAACCCTTAGAAAATGCAGGAGGAAGCAGGCCCTTACATAAAATGCATGCTGAAGTCGGATGCACTGGGCCGACAGGGGCAAAATAAAAACACAGTGCAACGCACACCGCCTTGGGGATTAGAAAAATAAGGCGAACACCAAAAAAAAAAAAAATGCTCGTGTTTACTATAGCACCTTATCCTCACTTCATATTCTTCTTCTTCTTCTTCTTCTGCGTACACAGTCAGACAGTAACCATTATTTTTTCGAAAAAAGCGGCGGTCATCCTGAGGCTCTCGCCACTGCCATAGAGCTTGTCTTGCAGTTCCACTGGTAATGGCCACATCTGCTCTCTCTGATCCTCGTATGTCGGGCAGTTCTGCAGCAGATGTTCAGTGGTCATTTTACCAGTACCGCACGGGCATTCGTCGGTACACCCTATCTTCAATTTGTTGAATAGGTGGTACCTCAGTCTGTTGTGGCCAGTGCGAAGTCTGAAGACAACGACCTGCTCTCTTCGGTTCAACTGGTAATAGGCATCGTTTTTGGTGTAACCAGTATGTTCGGTTTCCCATTTGGTCATGTATCTGGCTTTAATAAGCCGTTTTGACTCTTCGTACGTCATACTGGTATCTGTTTGTGGTAGTCTTGCACCTTCTTTTGCCAGTCTGTCTGCCTCCTCGTTGCCTTGGATGTTGCAGTGTGACGGGACCCACTGTACCACTACCCTTTTTGGTGCGGACTGCTGGCACAGTTTGCAGAGTGCTGCTCTTTAGTCATTAAGCTCAGTGTTTTTCTGGCTTTTTAGCGCTGTGACTACTTCGAGAGCATCTGTCAACAGGACTATATGGCTCTCATTTTCACTGTGTGTCACCATTTCTTCCACTGCCGCCCTCAGTGCCTCTGCCTCCGCTCTGAAATTGCTTGTGTACTTACCAGTAGCGGATGACAGTGTTATTTTTCTGCCATTTGGTAGGTTCAGGAATGCTCCTGCCCCTCCGTTCTGTGTAGTGTTTGTTACAGAACCGTCGGTGTATGCATGGGTCCAGCCCATGCTTGGGTAGCTTTTCGTTATGAAGCTTAGGGTAGTGTCTCTCCTTTCTTTTTCAGTCTGGCAGTTTTTTTTTGCAATACCTGGTATATTTTCTACCACCTCTGGAAATATATCCTGCCTCCAGGTAGGTTTTCGTACAGTAGGGATGGGTTTTGGTGTTGTTAGTGCGTTTATGGGATCTTCGTGCATCTTTGCTTTGGCTATTTCTGCAAAGTTTCTCCGCTTTAGTTTCCCATTTCCCAGATTGTTTAGTCTCTGGTACATTGGATGGTCCGTCAGTCTTCGGAGTTTCTCTGACTGCAGCTGGGCTCTGCAGTCTCTTCTATCGGTCATGGATTGCAGTTTTGTAATCTTTTCAAGTTCTACAATTGGCGTTGACTTCATGCCACCTGTTATAATTCTCATGGCTTGGTTTTGAAGTTTGTTAACTTTATCGAAGTTCGCCTTCGCTGCTGTTGTCCATGCCGCTATGCCATACTCGAGAACTGGTCTCACTCTTCCAGTGTACAGTTTCTTTAGTATGCCTTCGTCTGCTCCCCAGCTTGTGCCAGCAAGTTTCCTCATGATTGCCATTCTTTCTCTGGCTTTCATTCGGTTTCTCTCAATTTGACTTTTCCATGTCATGTGCCGATCAAATGTGACTCCCAGATAGGTTGGGTTGTCGTTTGGCTGCAGGATTTTGCCATTTAGACTTAATTTGGTACTTTGGGGTTTTAATGAGAGCGAGAATATTGTGCACGTGGTTTTCTGCTCGTTTATTTTGACCAGCCATGAGTTCGCCCACTCTTCCAGCGATGTTAGGGCCGTCTGCATCCGATTTCTTGCTATGGTGAGATTCTTTTCAGAGGTCCACATAGCCAGATCGTCTGCAAACATTGAGCTATGGACTCTTCTTGGTATATTCTCTGTAATATCGTTTATATATACCAGGAAGAGTGTGGGTGACAATACTCCCCCTTGGGGCACTCCCTGCTCGAGTGTCACCTTTTTGCTCATCTGCCCTTGTACTTGGACTCTGGCCGTTCTTTGTTTGAGGTAGTGGTTGATCCACTTGTACATCTTCCCACAGACATCACTTCTTCTTAGCTTGACTCTAAGTCCATCCTTCCAGACTTTGTCAAATGCCTTTTCCAGATCCACCCAAACAGCTACTGTGTGTTTCTGTGCCTGGTAGGCATCTTCTATCTCCTGGGCTATGAGGATGACCTGGTCCTCAGTGGATCTGTGCTGTCTAAAGCCGGCTTGCTGTGGAATTAGTATTCGTTTTTCTTCCAGATGCCACATCAGTCTGGTGTTTATCATCCGTTCCATCAGCTTGCCGACACAGCTCAGTAGGCTTATCGGCCTGTATCCATTTGGATCTGTTTTGTCCTTTCCTGTTTTTGGTACTGGTACCAGTATTGCATCTTTCCATGCCTGTGGCACAATTCCCCTTTTCCAGCTTTGGTTTAGGACCGATAGCAGTTTCTTCTTCGCTGTTTGGCCCAGCCCCATCAGCATTTCGTTTGTTATCCCGTCTTTTCCGGGAGATTTCCTTTTCTTTAGTGTTCTCATAGCCTCTTCCATTTCGCGCATTGTTAGTTTGGCCATCATGTGCTCTTCAGGAGCCGTATTTATGTTTTCGTGTCCCTTTAGCTCTTCGCAGGGACCTCGATGTGGTTTGCTCTGGCATAGTGATCAACAAAGGCGTTTGCGGCTTTCTTACCTGTGATCAAGTTCTCGCCCTGCTTGATAGTAATTTGTTTATTTGACAGGGTTTCGTCGTTCATGGCTCTGACTAGCTTCCATAGCTTGTTCCCTTCTTTGTCCAGGTTTAGACTTTCCGTTTTATTTTTCCAGCTTTCTCTTGCTGTTTGCTTGAAAGTGTGTTTGTACTTCGCCGCGGCGGCTTTGAGGGCGATGTTTGCCTCCATGGATTTTTCTCGTTCTGCCATGTTCCTAGCATTTGTTACTGCATCTTCCACTTTCTGCAACTCATCATTCCAGTAGGGCTTATAGTTTTTCCTAGCTCCTCTTGGGATGGTTTCAGTGGCGGCTTGCATTATTGCCTTGCTTAGGCTCTCTACCATGGGCTTCATTTTGGTGTTTCGTGTGTTGATGGTTTCACACAGCCCATCTGTCAGGATTGCAAATCTGTCCCAGTCGGCTCGTTTGTAATTCCAACGTGGGAGCGGTTTTGTTTCCTGTGGGCCTACTTCCATGTCAATGGTTAGCCTGATCGGCCTGTGGTCGCTACCTGCCAGTTGGTTTAGCACCTGGCGGTCTATTTTATGGTGTATGTCCTGTGTGGAGAAGGCCAAATCTGGAGTCGAGGTGGTATGCCATGTTCTTGAATAGAAGCTAGGGCTATCCTCCGGCCTATTGATTAGGGAGAGATTTGCATCTATCTCCCAATCTTCCACTTCGTCACCTCTGCTGTCTGTGTCAGAGTATCCCCATCTCTCCGAGTGGCTGTTGAAATCTCCAACTACTATGCAGTTGGAGTCTCTGACCTCCATACTCGAGAGCGTTAGGTCTCTGTTTGGTGGTCCGTACAGATTGAAAATGCGGAGCTTCGTCTCTTGAGCCATTATGTCAACTCCTACAATTTCTGCTTGTCCGGTGTGATTGACAGATACCGCGCTACTCGGTATGCAGTTTCTGGTCAGTATCAGGACCCCTCCTTTGTGGCCTTCTCTATCTAGACGGAAGGTCTGATATCCTCTGATTGAGAATTTATGGTTATTGTTGAGGTGTGTTTCCTACTTCATATTCTAATATCTGTGTGGTTATTTCCAACAAATTCACATTAGTGACAATGTACTGGCATCATAATGTCCTTATATTCTGCACAAGTACCCATTTATTATGAAAGTACTTCCTCATCAGACCTTGACTTCAATGACTCTAACGAAGACAGCAGTTGACTTGCGGCTCCATGCACTTCCATACAGCTTCTCATGGAAGGACACCGGCTGTTGCTAAATGCTACTTCTTTTGTTGCTATACGATGGACAAGACTGCAAAATGTGTTCTGCTGTCATGGGGGCTGTGCCGCAGGTACAAATATCCGTAGTGTCAATCTTAAACTTATTGTACAGATAACATCTGTCTGTTGTGTCCTGTACGTAGCCGAAGAATGATCTCACCCGGAGAGTTGGTTGCAGGCACCATTTTGCTGTGTTTGTAGCCCTGGAGGCTGCTTTTGTCTCATCGTATGTGATTGCTGTTTCACTCTGTTGTAGTGTTCCTCCCTCTCTGGCGAGTCTGTCTGGTTCCTCATTGCCTGGAATGTTGCAGTGGGCTGGTATCCGCTGGACTAAGTTTGCCAGAGCACAGAGTTCTTTTTTTAAATTTTGTATGGGCTGTTTCTTGAGAGCTGTTAACACAGAGGGTGTCTGTCAGAATTACCACTTGCTTTTCTGCATGATCATTGTGGTCTATAGGGCTCTGGCCTCTGCACTGAAGTTGCTGCAGCATCTCCCAGTGGCAAATGCTGCTGAGCATGTTTTAGTTTTATAATGCCACCTCCACCATTTTTAATGGCATCTTTTGCTGAGCCATCCATATAGGTATATGTCCAGGATGTTGGTGGAAATTTTTGGTTGATGTAGTTGCTAATTGGTTTTTTTTCTGTTCCTGTTTTTTGTCGTCTATGTTACATATGTGATCGGGAAAGGGTCTTCCTTTCCAGAGGCAGCGTATGGAGCATGCTGGTATTGGTGTTATGATTTCATTTGAGAGCGCAGCATTGTTTCTAATCTTCTCTTTTGTCTGGACTGCAGAAGTTTTCACATTGGCCTGCCAGTTTTGTTTGTTATTGTTTGCCATTTTCAAAACGATACTTCTGCATTCGTCCTGAAAAGGATATCTGTGCCTTTCACCCTGACACAGCCAACTTCAGCTTGCTTTATTTAGTCCTAATGTAACAGATCTTAGCTGTAGAGACAATATATAGGTAGGAGGAAGATAGAAAGAGCTTAGACAGCCATCTTTTTTGTGGGATTTGAGTCAATGCAGCTGAACTCAGTCCTACCAGAATTTTGAGTAACCAAAACGCAAGCTGCAGGCCATTTACCCACACCTGGAATGATTAGTGGTGGTAGACAGGTAGAATTTTTGCCGCCGACAAACCAGAGTTGTCTTCAAACCACGGGGGGGGGGGGTGTAATGGCAAGCAGCCCGGCAAAAACTTGCGCCATTTTGGAAATCACGTGATCTGGGGATGCAGATCGAATATAAATCTCGGTAGAGAGACATGAGGGGCATTACATGCGAACATTTTAGAAAAAGAGAGTTGAGGATAGGTGACGTAAATACGCAGTTGAGAACCAGAGAGATAACATTTCACTTCAGAAAGAGGTATTTTGGAAATAGACAGTGGAGTGCAGGTGACGAAAATATGCAGTTGAGGCAGATTTGAGTTGAGATTTAGGCGATGGAGAGAGGCAGTTGAGATAGACAGGCAGCAAGCAATGTAACTACCCTCATATTATGCAGTTCGTAATTACGAGTCGTCAGTAGCTTAAAGAGGCAGTCATCCCATTCATCAAATTGACACAGTCCCACTGATCATGTCGAAATCACCTTGATCACGTGAATGTCAGTTGCAGCTAGAGGCAGTTTTCCGGTGAGCCCATGGATCACATTTGATGCAGTCTATCCTGACCACGCTGATCTACGGCCGACAAATATGAACAGGACCTGGCTTAGAACCAATGAACTTCACCATCAGTGGCAATCCGCAACTAAGTTTGATCGCAGCAGACCAGATTAGCGAGAAGGGAAATAACAGTATCGATAAAGTTAGATTTAGGGGTAGAAATGGCAGAAAAATAACACTGTCATTCGCTACTGGTAAGTACACAAGCAATTTCAGAGCGGAGGCAGAGGCACTGAGGGCGGCAGTGGAAGAAATGGTGACACACAGTGAAAATGAGCCATATAGTCCTGCTGACAGATGCTCTCGCCGTAGTCACAGCGCTAAAAAGCCAGAAAAACACTGAGCTTAATGACTTAGCAGCACTCTGCAAACTGTGCCAGCAGTCCGCACCAAAACGGGTAGTGGTACAGTGTGTCCCATCACACTGCAACATCAAAGGCAACGAGGAGGCAGACAGACTGGCAAAAGAAGGTGCAAGACTACCACAACCAGATTCTAGTGTGACCTTCGAAGAGTCCAAAAGGTTTATTAGGGTCAGATACATGGCCAAATAGGAAACCGAACATACTGGCTACACAAAAAATGATGCCTACTACCAACTGAACAGAAGAGAGCAGATCGTGGTCTTCAGACTCCGCACAGGCCACAACAGACTGAGGTACCATCTATTCAATAAACTGAAGATAGGTGCTACTGACGAATGCACCTGTGGTACAAGGAAAATGGCCGCTGAACATCTGCTGCAAAATGCGCGACATATGAGGACCAGAGAAAGCACATGTGGCCGTCACCACTGGCAACACTAGACAAGCTCTATGGCAGTGTTGACAGCTGCTTTCTTCGAACAAATTCAAGCTGAAATCTGACAACGTACGAAGAAGAAAGGGAAGTAAATCTACGAAGAAGTGAAGTATCTGGAAACATGTACAGATGGATCAGCCACTATCTCGAAAACAGAACAGCCAGAGTTCAAGTACAAGAGCAGATGAGCAAAAAGGTGACACTGGAGCAAGGAGTACCCCAAGGGGGAGTCCTGTCACCCACACTTTTTCTGGTGTATATAAACAACATCATAGAGAATATACCAAGAAGAGTCCACAGCTCCATGTTTGCAGACGATCTGGCTATGTGGACATCTGAAAAAAAATCTCACCGTAGCAAACAATTGGATGCAGCAGGCCCTAACATCGTTGGAGTGGGCGAAATCATGGCTGGTCCAAATAAATGAAGAAAAAACAATATGTACGATATTCTCGCTTTCAAATAAACCACAGAACACCAAAACAAGTTAACGGCAAATATCTGCGGCCAAACGACAACCCAAACTACTTGGGCGTCGGATTTGATCGGCGCATGACATGGAAAAGTCAGATCGACAGAAACCGAATGAGAGCCAGACAAAGAATGGCAATCATGAGGAAACTTGCCTGCCCAAGCTGGAGAGCAGATGAAAGAATACTAAAGAAACTGTACACAGGAAGAGTGAGACCAGTTCTCGAGTATGACATGGACAACAGCAGCAAAGGCGAACTTTGATAATATTAACAAACTTCAAAATCAAGCCATGAGAGTTATAACAGGAGGCATGAAGTCAACGCCAATTGTAGAACTTGAAAAGATTACAAATCTGCAATCCATGACCGACAGAAGAGACTGCTGCAGAGCCCAGCAGCAAGCAGAGAACTAAGAAGACTGACAGACTATCCAATGCATCAAAGACTAAAAAGATTTGGAAAAGGGAAACTAAAGTGGAGAAACTTTGCAGAAATAGCCAAAGCAAAGATGAGCGAAGACACTATGAACACCATAACACCAAAGTCCATCCCTACTGTACGCAAACCCACATGGAAGCAGCATATCATTCCGGAGGTGGTAGAAAATATACCAGGTATTGGAAACAAGAACAGCCAGATTAAAAAACAAAGAAGAGACATAACCCTGAGGTACATAGCGGGAAAACTACCGAAGCATGGACTGGACCGATGCATACACCGACAGTTCTGTAACAAACACAACACAGAGTGGAGGGGGAGGGGTATTCCTGAGCCTAACAAATGGTAGAAAGATAACACTGTCAGTGGCAACTGGAACATTCTCAAGCAATTTCAGATGCAATGCTGACAGGCGAAAGCAACAAAAGCCAGATAGTCCTGTTTACAGATGCCCTGGCCGTGGTTACAGCACTGAAAAGCCAGAAAAATGCTGAACTTAGTGATTTAAGAGCATTACTCTGTCAACTATGCCAGCAGTCCGCACCAAAAAGAGTAGTGGTACACTACAGTGGGTTCGATCCCACTGTAACATCCAAGGCAATGAGGAGGCAGACAGACTGGCGAAAGAAAGTGCAAGACTACCATAACCAGATTCTAGTGTGACCTTCGAAGAGTCCAAAAGGTTTATTAGGGTCAGATACATGGCCAAATAGGAAACCGAACATACTGGCTACACAAAAAATGATGCCTACTACCAACTGAACAGAAGAGAGCAGATCGTGGTCTTCAGACTCCGCACAGGCCACAACAGACTGAGGTACCATCTATTCAATAAACTGAAGATAGGTGCTACTGACGAATGCACCTGTGGTACAAGGAAAATGGCCGCTGAACATCTGCTGCAAAATGCGCGACATATGAGGACCAGAGAAAGCACATGTGGCCGTCACCACTGGCAACACTAGACAAGCTCTATGGCAGTGTTGACAGCTGCTTTCTTCGAACAAATTCAAGCTGAAATCTGACAACGTACGAAGAAGAAAGGGAGAATCCAGACTGGCAAACCTTTAAACAAAAACATTCTGCAGCCAAACCAGATGTGTATTGTAGCTTCCCACATGTGCATTTTTTTTTTTTTTTTGCGTTCGCCCTATTTCTCAAATCCCCAAGGCGGTGTGCGTTTTTATTTTGCGCCTGTCGGCACAGTGCATCCGACTTCAGCATGCATTTTATGTAAGGGTCTGCTTCCTCCTGCATTTTCTAAGGGTTTACTGCCCCGGGGTAACGGTCGGTGCTGTGATGGGGATCGAACCCAGCACCTTCTGGTTGTGAGCCGTGTCACTTAACCACGCCGTCCCCTCCACATGTGAATTTGACATCTATAAGTATGATCGGGTTCCAAACGTTGAATTCACACAATGCATAGGTCTAGACAGCATTTACACCATACATCATTGCTGTCTGCCCTTATCCGGGCACATGGCTCGAGTTTCCAAGTACGTCTCTTCTTATCAGCTCTTGATGCGGGTCATGGACATTAGAGGTTGTAAGCGGCCCTCTTCTACGTGTTCCCTCATGACTGGGTCAAATAGAAATAATTTTACCCTCACTACGTGCAGCCTGAACCACAGCTATTCATGGACACTCCGGAACAGGCGTTGCCTAGGCAGATTACTAGCACTACTCCCACACCCCTTACCATCCATTTGCTCTCTCCTCCCATACTTTTTTTAGTCAAATGCGCATTAGACATCCATTGGTATGATCAGGTTCCAAACATTGAATTCCCATGATGCATAGGCATGGACAGCATTTACACCATACTACATCATTGCTGCCTGTCCCTATCCGGGCACATGGCTTGACTTGCTGAGCATGTCTACTCTCATCAGATTTTGATGCATGTCATGGACATTAGAGGTGGTAAGCGGCACTCTTCTACGTGTTTCCTCATGGCTGGGTGAAATAGAAATAACTTTACCCTTCCTACATGCAACCCAGACAACAGCTATTCATGGACACTCTGGAACGACCCTTTTGGCCCTAAGAAGATTACTAGCACTACTCCTATATCCCTTACCATCCATCTATTTGCTCTCTCCTCCCATACTTTTTCAGTGATGTTCCAATACTCCGTTTAGAATGAAGGAGAAAATACACACATATATATACATATACACACACATGCACATTAAACCATAAACATACATTTTTTGGGTATATATTTGTTTGCCATGAAAACAGTCCGTTTCTAGGGAGGGCTACGAGGAAGCCAAGGTGAGGATCTCGGCCAGTATATTTTGCCTGCCTAGACATTCTTCATCCCCTAACTGCCTAAAAGCAGATGGTTTTTGCCACATGTCAATATACTTCCTTCAGAAACAATTTATATAACACATACAAAAGTGAACACCAATCTACATACACAACGCTCAAATCAGAAAAGAAAAAAAACCAAGAAGTATCAGAGCTTTTATTTATCTACTTTTCCTTAAATCATGTTCCTCCGTGTTTAAATTTAGCTTTTCTCAGGTTGATGTAAAACAGTGTTGAATATTTGTTCATGGACTCTCCTTTTCTTCTGGTTTATAGAGACTCACAACTATCAAGATTATCAGTTTTACTCCACCGAAGATAGTTGTGTCGGATCTAATGTTGCAAATATTGCAGTCTATGTGTAAGCTAGTGACACAACGCATTCCTTTCTCCAGACTACATCCAACCACTTGCAATCCCTGTTCTGGACATGGTAGCGTGAGATTGAGAATGAACGTAGGAGGATCAGCTTTTACTGTCATTTCACCTGCAACACAACCAAAAAATAAAGATTTTATTTCAGTATTATTTTCTGATGACTTCATTTACTTTCTCAGTAAAGTATTGGTAACCATCAAAAACACACCATTAAAAATTGTCTACCCAGTCTAACGTACTGACTTTTATATTGTTTATATATTCAAATGTATACGTATTAGGTTTGAAAAAAAATATACACAATGTACTGCTTCTTCACAATTATCTTGATTTTCTAGTTTATCCTGAAATTACAATACATGTTTTTCTACTTATTTTGTTGCTACGAGTTAGGACTTTCGCCACTCAATGAAAACGGTAAAAAGGCACATTACATTTTAACAGCAACACCATTAACTGATGTTAGAAAAAGTTAAGGACGTGCGCTGAGAACAAATCAATGTATCTGCCCTTTCCAGGGGTGACACGAAAACATGGCACCCAGGATATAGACAGAATATTCATGTCACAGTTTTGAACGGTCATGTCAAGCATAAAATAGCAAGAATGAAGCTGGAACTGTGGCTAACTATAAACTTATACTCCTTCAAGGAAAAACAAAAATAGACACCAGTGTACAATAAGGAAAACAATCACTATTGATCAATTTTTTGCAGTCCAGACAAATTATTTTTTTGTTGTGCCTCAGTCAGAGGGAAGTGGTGTAATTCCAAATGTTAAATAGTTTTTCAAAATAAATTCATTCATATGTAACAAATTAAGTTAAAATTATCTACATTATTCCCTCAGTAACATTACTCTAGTCCAATGGTCCTGTCCCTTTCAAATTTTCATTCCGACTTTTGTTGAATCTCATATGTAATCCACATTGGTCTTATCAAAAAACCCATTAAAGTCCTATTTTCACCGTACAAAATGTGACAACTTTGAAAATTTATAGTGTTTGCAAATGTCTAAATGCAGACATGACAGAAATAATACATTCAACAAAACATCGCGCTTCAGATACATCTTTATGTCAGTCTATATATATATATATATTTATATATATATATAAACATAGTTTCTTAAACTCATAGGTGAAACAAGTGTAATATACTGAAACATAAGTGTAATACACTTTCTATTTCCACCACAGATGCCCACTGAAATAAACAAATGAAGTGACAACTGTAAAATGAAAAAGTTTTGGATTTGTGCATTGACTACAAATCAATGTATCTGCCCTTTCCAGGGGTGACACGAAAACATGGCACCCAGGATATAGACAGAATATTCATGTCACAGTTTTGAACGGTCATGTCAAGTATAAAATAGCAAGAATGAAGCTGGAACTGTGGCTAACTATAAACTTATACTCCATCAAGGAAAAACAAAAATAGACACCAGTGTCCAATAAGGAAAACAAGCACTATTGATCAATTCTTTGCAGCCCAGACAAATTATTTTTTTGTTGTGCCTCAGTCAGAGGGAAGTGGTGTAATTCCAAATGTTAAATAGTTTTTCAAAATAAATTCATTCATATTTAACAAATTAAGTTAAAATTATCTACATTATTCCCTCAGTAACATTACTCTAGTCCAATGGTCCTTTCCCTTTCAAATTTTCATTCCGACTTTTGTTGAATCTCATATGTAATCCACGTTGGTCTCATCAAATAACCCATTAAAGTCCTATTTTCACAGTACAAAATGTGACGACTTTGAAAATTTATTGTGTTTGCAAATGTCTAAATAAAGACATGACAGAAATAATACATTCAACAAAACATCGCGCTTCAGATCCATCTTTATGTCAGTATATATATATATATATATATATATATATATATAAAATCATGGTTTCTTAAACTCATAGGTGAAACAAGTGTAATATACTGAAACATAAGTGTAATATACTATCTATTTCCACCACAGATGCTTACTGAAATGAAGTGACTGATGTAAAAAAAAAAAAATTTACAAATTTGTGCATGGAGCACAAATCAATGTATCTGCCCTTTCCAGGGGTGACACGAAAACATGGCACCCAGGATATAGACAGAATATTCATGTCACAGTTTTGAACGGTCATGTCAAGCATAAAATAGCAAGAATGAAGCTGGAACTGTGGCTAACTATAAACTTATACTCCTTCAAGGAAAAACAAAAATAGACACCAGTGTACAATAAGGAAAACAATCACTATTGATCAATTTTTTGCAGTCCAGACAAATTATTTTTTTGTTGTGCCTCAGTCAGAGGGAAGTGGTGTAATTCCAAATGCTAAATAGTTTTTCAAAATAAAATTCATTATTATTTAACAAATGAAGTTAAAATTATCTACATTATTCCCTCAGTAACATTACTCTAGAGTCCAAAGGTCCTGTGTCCCTGTCAAAGGTTCATTTAGACTTGTGTTGAATATCATATGCAATCAACATTGGTCTGATCAAATAATTAGCCATTAAAGTCCTATTTCCAAATTTTAAAATTTTTTGTGTTTGCAAATATCTAAATTCGGACATGACAGACATAACAATACATTTAACAAAACATCACGCTTCAGATCCATCTTTGGGTCAGTCTAAATATATAAACATGGTTTCTTAACCTAATCGGTGAAACACCACAAGTGTAATATACGATCTATTTCCACCACAGATGCCCACTGAAATAAACAAATGAAGTGACAACTGTAAAATGTAAAAATTTTGGATTTCTGCACTGACTACAAATCAATGTATCTGCCCTTTCCAGGGGTGACACGAAAACATGGCACCCAGGATATAGACAGAATATTCATGTCACAGTTTTGAACGGTCATGTCAAGCATAAAATAGCAAGAATGAAGCTGGAACTGTGGCTAACTATAAACTTATACTCCTTCAAGGAAAAACAAAAATAGACACCAGTGTACAATAAGGAAAACAATCACTATTGATCAATTTTTTGCAGTCCAGACAAATTATTTTTTTGTTGTGCCTCAGTCAGAGGGAAGTGGTGTAATTCCAAATGCTAAATAGTTTTTCAAAATAAAATTCATTATTATTTAACAAATGAAGTTAAAATTATCTACATTATTCCCTCAGTAACATTACTCTAGAGTCCAAAGGTCCTGTGTCCCTGTCAAAGGTTCATTTAGACTTGTGTTGAATATCATATGCAATCAACATTGGTCTGATCAAATAATTAGCCATTAAAGTCCTATTTCCAAATTTTAAAATTTTTTGTGTTTGCAAATATCTAAATTCGGACATGACAGACATAACAATACATTTAACAAAACATCACGCTTCAGATCCATCTTTGGGTCAGTCTAAATATATAAACATGGTTTCTTAACCTAATCGGTGAAACACCACAAGTGTAATATACGATCTATTTCCACCACAGATGCCCACTGAAATAAACAAATGAAGTGACAACTGTAAAATGTAAAAATTTTGGATTTCTGCACTGACTACAAATCAATGTATCTGCCCTTTCCAGGGGTGACACGAAAACATGGCACCCAGGATATAGACAGAATATTCATGTCACAGTTTTGAACGGTCATGTCAAGCATAAAATAGCAAGAATGAAGCTGGAACTGTGGCTAACTATAAACTTATACTCCTTCAAGGAAAAACAAAAATAGACACCAGTGTACAATAAGGAAAACAATCACTATTGATCAATTTTTTGCAGTCCAGACAAATTATTTTTTTGTTGTGCCTCAGTCAGAGGGAAGTGGTGTAATTCCAAATGCTAAATAGTTTTTCAAAATAAAATTCATTATTATTTAACAAATGAAGTTAAAATTATCTACATTATTCCCTCAGTAACATTACTCTAGAGTCCAAAGGTCCTGTGTCCCTGTCAAAGGTTCATTTAGACTTGTGTTGAATATCATATGCAATCAACATTGGTCTGATCAAATAATTAGCCATTAAAGTCCTATTTCCAAATTTTAAAATTTTTTGTGTTTGCAAATATCTAAATTCGGACATGACAGACATAACAATACATTTAACAAAACATCACGCTTCAGATCCATCTTTGGGTCAGTCTAAATATATAAACATGGTTTCTTAACCTAATCGGTGAAACACCACAAGTGTAATATACGATCTATTTCCACCACAGATGCCCACTGAAATAAACAAATGAAGTGACAACTGTAAAATGTAAAAATTTTGGATTTCTGCACTGACTACAAATCAATGTATCTGCCCTTTCCAGGGGTGACACGAAAACATGGCACCCAGGATATAGACAGAATATTCATGTCACAGTTTTGAACGGTCATGTCAAGCATAAAATAGCAAGAATGAAGCTGGAACTGTGGCTAACTATAAACTTATACTCCTTCAAGGAAAAACAAAAATAGACACCAGTGTACAATAAGGAAAACAATCACTATTGATCAATTTTTTGCAGTCCAGACAAATTATTTTTTTGTTGTGCCTCAGTCAGAGGGAAGTGGTGTAATTCCAAATGCTAAATAGTTTTTCAAAATAAAATTCATTATTATTTAACAAATGAAGTTAAAATTATCTACATTATTCCCTCAGTAACATTACTCTAGAGTCCAAAGGTCCTGTGTCCCTGTCAAAGGTTCATTTAGACTTGTGTTGAATATCATATGCAATCAACATTGGTCTGATCAAATAATTAGCCATTAAAGTCCTATTTCCAAATTTTAAAATTTTTTGTGTTTGCAAATATCTAAATTCGGACATGACAGACATAACAATACATTTAACAAAACATCACGCTTCAGATCCATCTTTGGGTCAGTCTAAATATATAAACATGGTTTCTTAACCTAATCGGTGAAACACCACAAGTGTAATATACGATCTATTTCCACCACAGATGCCCACTGAAATAAACAAATGAAGTGACAACTGTAAAATGTAAAAATTTTGGATTTCTGCACTGACTACAAATCAATGTATCTGCCCTTTCCAGGGGTGACACGAAAACATGGCACCCAGGATATAAACAGAATATTCATGTCACAGTTTTGAACGGTCATGTCAAGCATAAAATAGCAAGAATGAAGCTGGAACTGTGGCTAACTATAAACTTATACTCCTTCAAGGAAAAACAAAAATAGACACCAGTGTACAATAAGGAAAACAATCACTATTGATCAATTTTTTGCAGTCCAGACAAATTATTTTTTTGTTGTGCCTCAGTCAGAGGGAAGTGGTGTAATTCCAAATGTTAAATAGTTTTTCAAAATAAATTCATTCATATGTAACAAATTAAGTTAAAATTATCTACATTATTCCCTCAGTAACATTACTCTAGTCCAATGGTCCTGTCCCTTTCAAATTTTCATTCCGACTTTTGTTGAATCTCATATGTAATCCACATTGGTCTTATCAAAAAACCCATTAAAGTCCTATTTTCACCGTACAAAATGTGACAACTTTGAAAATTTATAGTGTTTGCAAATGTCTAAATGCAGACATGACAGAAATAATACATTCAACAAAACATCGCGCTTCAGATACATCTTTATGTCAGTCTATATATATATATATATTTATATATATATATAAACATAGTTTCTTAAACTCATAGGTGAAACAAGTGTAATATACTGAAACATAAGTGTAATACACTTTCTATTTCCACCACAGATGCCCACTGAAATAAACAAATGAAGTGACAACTGTAAAATGAAAAAGTTTTGGATTTGTGCATTGACTACAAATCAATGTATCTGCCCTTTCCAGGGGTGACACGAAAACATGGCACCCAGGATATAGACAGAATATTCATGTCACAGTTTTGAACGGTCATGTCAAGTATAAAATAGCAAGAATGAAGCTGGAACTGTGGCTAACTATAAACTTATACTCCATCAAGGAAAAACAAAAATAGACACCAGTGTCCAATAAGGAAAACAAGCACTATTGATCAATTCTTTGCAGCCCAGACAAATTATTTTTTTGTTGTGCCTCAGTCAGAGGGAAGTGGTGTAATTCCAAATGTTAAATAGTTTTTCAAAATAAATTCATTCATATTTAACAAATTAAGTTAAAATTATCTACATTATTCCCTCAGTAACATTACTCTAGTCCAATGGTCCTTTCCCTTTCAAATTTTCATTCCGACTTTTGTTGAATCTCATATGTAATCCACGTTGGTCTCATCAAATAACCCATTAAAGTCCTATTTTCACAGTACAAAATGTGACGACTTTGAAAATTTATTGTGTTTGCAAATGTCTAAATAAAGACATGACAGAAATAATACATTCAACAAAACATCGCGCTTCAGATCCATCTTTATGTCAGTATATATATATATATATATATATATATATAAAATCATGGTTTCTTAAACTCATAGGTGAAACAAGTGTAATATACTGAAACATAAGTGTAATATACTATCTATTTCCACCACAGATGCTTACTGAAATGAAGTGACTGATGTAAAAAAAAAAAAATTTACAAATTTGTGCATGGAGCACAAATCAATGTATCTGCCCTTTCCAGGGGTGACACGAAAACATGGCACCCAGGATATAGACAGAATATTCATGTCACAGTTTTGAACGGTCATGTCAAGCATAAAATAGCAAGAATGAAGCTGGAACTGTGGCTAACTATAAACTTATACTCCTTCAAGGAAAAACAAAAATAGACACCAGTGTACAATAAGGAAAACAATCACTATTGATCAATTTTTTGCAGTCCAGACAAATTATTTTTTTGTTGTGCCTCAGTCAGAGGGAAGTGGTGTAATTCCAAATGCTAAATAGTTTTTCAAAATAAAATTCATTATTATTTAACAAATGAAGTTAAAATTATCTACATTATTCCCTCAGTAACATTACTCTAGAGTCCAAAGGTCCTGTGTCCCTGTCAAAGGTTCATTTAGACTTGTGTTGAATATCATATGCAATCAACATTGGTCTGATCAAATAATTAGCCATTAAAGTCCTATTTCCAAATTTTAAAATTTTTTGTGTTTGCAAATATCTAAATTCGGACATGACAGACATAACAATACATTTAACAAAACATCACGCTTCAGATCCATCTTTGGGTCAGTCTAAATATATAAACATGGTTTCTTAACCTAATCGGTGAAACACCACAAGTGTAATATACGATCTATTTCCACCACAGATGCCCACTGAAATAAACAAATGAAGTGACAACTGTAAAATGTAAAAATTTTGGATTTCTGCACTGACTACAAATCAATGTATCTGCCCTTTCCAGGGGTGACACGAAAACATGGCACCCAGGATATAGACAGAATATTCATGTCACAGTTTTGAACGGTCATGTCAAGCATAAAATAGCAAGAATGAAGCTGGAACTGTGGCTAACTATAAACTTATACTCCTTCAAGGAAAAACAAAAATAGACACCAGTGTACAATAAGGAAAACAATCACTATTGATCAATTTTTTGCAGTCCAGACAAATTATTTTTTTGTTGTGCCTCAGTCAGAGGGAAGTGGTGTAATTCCAAATGCTAAATAGTTTTTCAAAATAAAATTCATTATTATTTAACAAATGAAGTTAAAATTATCTACATTATTCCCTCAGTAACATTACTCTAGAGTCCAAAGGTCCTGTGTCCCTGTCAAAGGTTCATTTAGACTTGTGTTGAATATCATATGCAATCAACATTGGTCTGATCAAATAATTAGCCATTAAAGTCCTATTTCCAAATTTTAAAATTTTTTGTGTTTGCAAATATCTAAATTCGGACATGACAGACATAACAATACATTTAACAAAACATCACGCTTCAGATCCATCTTTGGGTCAGTCTAAATATATAAACATGGTTTCTTAACCTAATCGGTGAAACACCACAAGTGTAATATACGATCTATTTCCACCACAGATGCCCACTGAAATAAACAAATGAAGTGACAACTGTAAAATGTAAAAATTTTGGATTTCTGCACTGACTACAAATCAATGTATCTGCCCTTTCCAGGGGTGACACGAAAACATGGCACCCAGGATATAGACAGAATATTCATGTCACAGTTTTGAACGGTCATGTCAAGCATAAAATAGCAAGAATGAAGCTGGAACTGTGGCTAACTATAAACTTATACTCCTTCAAGGAAAAACAAAAATAGACACCAGTGTACAATAAGGAAAACAATCACTATTGATCAATTTTTTGCAGTCCAGACAAATTATTTTTTTGTTGTGCCTCAGTCAGAGGGAAGTGGTGTAATTCCAAATGCTAAATAGTTTTTCAAAATAAAATTCATTATTATTTAACAAATGAAGTTAAAATTATCTACATTATTCCCTCAGTAACATTACTCTAGAGTCCAAAGGTCCTGTGTCCCTGTCAAAGGTTCATTTAGACTTGTGTTGAATATCATATGCAATCAACATTGGTCTGATCAAATAATTAGCCATTAAAGTCCTATTTCCAAATTTTAAAATTTTTTGTGTTTGCAAATATCTAAATTCGGACATGACAGACATAACAATACATTTAACAAAACATCACGCTTCAGATCCATCTTTGGGTCAGTCTAAATATATAAACATGGTTTCTTAACCTAATCGGTGAAACACCACAAGTGTAATATACGATCTATTTCCACCACAGATGCCCACTGAAATAAACAAATGAAGTGACAACTGTAAAATGTAAAAATTTTGGATTTCTGCACTGACTACAAATCAATGTATCTGCCCTTTCCAGGGGTGACACGAAAACATGGCACCCAGGATATAGACAGAATATTCATGTCACAGTTTTGAACGGTCATGTCAAGCATAAAATAGCAAGAATGAAGCTGGAACTGTGGCTAACTATAAACTTATACTCCTTCAAGGAAAAACAAAAATAGACACCAGTGTACAATAAGGAAAACAATCACTATTGATCAATTTTTTGCAGTCCAGACAAATTATTTTTTTGTTGTGCCTCAGTCAGAGGGAAGTGGTGTAATTCCAAATGCTAAATAGTTTTTCAAAATAAAATTCATTATTATTTAACAAATGAAGTTAAAATTATCTACATTATTCCCTCAGTAACATTACTCTAGAGTCCAAAGGTCCTGTGTCCCTGTCAAAGGTCCATTTAGACTTGTGTTGAATATCATATGCAATCAACATTGGTCTGATCAAAAATTTTTTTGTGTTTGCAAATATCTAAATTCGGACATGACAGACATAACAATACATTTAACAAAACATCACGCTTCAGATCCATCTTTGGGTCAGTCTAAATATATAAACATGGTTTCTTAACCTAATCGGTGAAACACCACAAGTGTAATATACGATCTATTTCCACCACAGATGCCCACTGAAATAAACAAATGAAGTGACAACTGTAAAATGTAAAAATTTTGGATTTCTGCACTGACTACAAATCAATGTATCTGCCCTTTCCAGGGGTGACACGAAAACATGGCACCCAGGATATAGACAGAATATTCATGTCACAGTTTTGAACGGTCATGTCAAGCATAAAATAGCAAGAATGAAGCTGGAACTGTGGCTAACTATAAACTTATACTCCATCAAGGAAAAACAAAAATAGACACCAGTGTACAATAAGAAAAACAATCACTATTGATCAATTCTTTGCAGCCCAGACAAATTATTTTTTTGTTGTGCCTCAGTCAGAGGGAAGTGGTGTAATTCCAAATGTTAAAGTTTTTCAAAATAAATTCATTCATATTTAACAAATTAAGTTAAAATTATCTACATTATTCCCTCAGTAACATTACTCTAGTCCAATGGTCCTTTCACTTTCAAATTTTCATTCCGACTTTTGTTGAATCTCATATGTAATCCACATTGGTCTCATCAAATAACCCATTAAAGTCCTATTTTCACCATACAAAATGTGACAACTTTGAAAATTTATTGTGTTTGCAAATGTCTAAATGCAGACATGACAGAAATAATACATTCAACAAAACATCGCGCTTCAGATACATCTTTATGTCAGTCTATATATATATATATATATATATATATATATATATATATATATATATATATATATATAATCATGGTTTCTTAAACTCATAGGTGAAACAAGTGTAATATACTGAAACATAAGTGTAATATACTATCTATTTCCACCACAGATGCTTACTGAAATGAAATGACTGATGTAAACAAAATAAAATAATTTTCAGATTTGTGCATGGAGCACAAATCAATGTATCTGCCCTTTCCAGGGGTGACACGAAAACATGGCACCCAGGATATAGACAGAATATTCATGTCACAGTTTTGAACGGTCATGTCAAGCATAAAATAGCAAGAATGAAGCTGGAACTGTGGCTAACTATAAACTTATACTCCTTCAAGGAAAAACAAAAATAGACACCAGTGTACAATAAGGAAAACAATCACTATTGATCAATTTTTTGCAGTCCAGACAAATTATTTTGTTGTTGTGCCTCAGTCAGAGGGAAGTGGTGTAATTCCAAATGCTAAATAGTTTTTCAAAATAAAATTCATTATTATTTAACAAATGAAGTTAAAATTATCTACATTATTCCCTCAGTAACATTACTCTAGAGTCCAAAGGTCCTGTGTCCCTGTCAAAGGTCCATTTAGACTTGTGTTGAATATCATATGCAATCAACATTGGTCTGATCAAATAATTAGCCATTAAAAGTCCTATTTCCAAATTAAAAATTTTTTTGTGTTTGCAAATATCTAAATTCGGACATGACAGACATAACAATACATTTAACAAAACATCACGCTTCAGATCCATCTTTGGGTCAGTCTAAATATATAAACATGGTTTCTTAACCTAATCGGTGAAACACCACAAGTGTAATATACGATCTATTTCCACCACAGATGCCCACTGAAATAAACAAATGAAGTGACAACTGTAAAATGTAAAAATTTTGGATTTCTGCACTGACTACAAATCAATGTATCTGCCCTTTCCAGGGGTGACACGAAAACATGGCACCCAGGATATAGACAGAATATTCATGTCACAGTTTTGAACGGTCATGTCAAGCATAAAATAGCAAGAATGAAGCTGGAACTGTGGCTAACTATAAACTTATACTCCTTCAAGGAAAAACAAAAATAGACACCAGTGTACAATAAGGAAAACAATCACTATTGATCAATTTTTTGCAGTCCAGACAAATTATTTTTTTGTTGTGCCTCAGTCAGAGGGAAGTGGTGTAATTCCAAATGCTAAATAGTTTTTCAAAATAAAATTCATTATTATTTAACAAATGAAGTTAAAATTATCTACATTATTCCCTCAGTAACATTACTCTAGAGTCCAAAGGTCCTGTGTCCCTGTCAAAGGTTCATTTAGACTTGTGTTGAATATCATATGCAATCAACATTGGTCTGATCAAAAAATTTTTTGTGTTTGCAAATATCTAAATTCGGACATGACAGACATAACAATACATTTAACAAAACATCACGCTTCAGATCCATCTTTGGGTCAGTCTAAATATATAAACATGGTTTCTTAACCTAATCGGTGAAACACCACAAGTGTAATATACGATCTATTTCCACCACAGATGCCCACTGAAATAAACAAATGAAGTGACAACTGTAAAATGTAAAAATTTTGGATTTCTGCACTGACTACAAATCAATGTATCTGCCCTTTCCAGGGGTGACACGAAAACATGGCACCCAGGATATAGACAGAATATTCATGTCACAGTTTTGAACGGTCATGTCAAGCATAAAATAGCAAGAATGAAGCTGGAACTGTGGCTAACTATAAACTTATACTCCTTCAAGGAAAAACAAAAATAGACACCAGTGTACAATAAGGAAAACAATCACTATTGATCAATTCTTTGCAGCCCAGACAAATTATTTTTTTGTTGTGCCTCAGTCAGAGGGAAGTGGTGTAATTCCAAATGTTAAAGTTTTTCAAAATAAATTCATTCATATTTAACAAATTAAGTTAAAATTATCTACATTATTCCCTCAGTAACATTACTCTAGTCCAATGGTCCTTTCACTTTCAAATTTTCATTCCGACTTTTGTTGAATCTCATATGTAATCCACATTGGTCTCATCAAATAACCCATTAAAGTCCTATTTTCACCATACAAAATGTGACAACTTTGAAAATTTATTGTGTTTGCAAATGTCTAAATGCAGACATGACAGAAATAATACATTCAACAAAACATCGCGCTTCAGATACATCTTTATGTCAGTCTATATATATATATATATATATATATATATATATATATATATATATATATATATATATATATATATATATATATATAATCATGGTTTCTTAAACTCATAGGTGAAACAAGTGTAATATACTGAAACATAAGTGTAATATACTATCTATTTCCACCACAGATGCTTACTGAAATGAAATGACTGATGTAAACAAAATAAAATAATTTTCAGATTTGTGCATGGAGCACAAATCAATGTATCTGCCCTTTCCAGGGGTGACACGAAAACATGGCACCCAGGATATAGACAGAATATTCATGTCACAGTTTTGAACGGTCATGTCAAGCATAAAATAGCAAGAATGAAGCTGGAACTGTGGCTAACTATAAACTTATACTCCTTCAAGGAAAAACAAAAATAGACACCAGTGTACAATAAGGAAAACAATCACTATTGATCAATTTTTTGCAGTCCAGACAAATTATTTTGTTGTTGTGCCTCAGTCAGAGGGAAGTGGTGTAATTCCAAATGCTAAATAGTTTTTCAAAATAAAATTCATTATTATTTAACAAATGAAGTTAAAATTATCTACATTATTCCCTCAGTAACATTACTCTAGAGTCCAAAGGTCCTGTGTCCCTGTCAAAGGTCCATTTAGACTTGTGTTGAATATCATATGCAATCAACATTGGTCTGATCAAATAATTAGCCATTAAAAGTCCTATTTCCAAATCAAAAATTTTTTTGTGTTTGCAAATATCTAAATTCGGACATGACAGACATAACAATACATTTAACAAAACATCACGCTTCAGATCCATCTTTGGGTCAGTCTAAATATATAAACATGGTTTCTTAACCTAATCGGTGAAACACCACAAGTGTAATATACGATCTATTTCCACCACAGATGCCCACTGAAATAAACAAATGAAGTGACAACTGTAAAATGTAAAAATTTTGGATTTCTGCACTGACTACAAATCAATGTATCTGCCCTTTCCAGGGGTGACACGAAAACATGGCACCCAGGATATAGACAGAATATTCATGTCACAGTTTTGAACGGTCATGTCAAGCATAAAATAGCAAGAATGAAGCTGGAACTGTGGCTAACTATAAACTTATACTCCTTCAAGGAAAAACAAAAATAGACACCAGTGTACAATAAGGAAAACAATCACTATTGATCAATTTTTTGCAGTCCAGACAAATTATTTTTTTGTTGTGCCTCAGTCAGAGGGAAGTGGTGTAATTCCAAATGCTAAATAGTTTTTCAAAATAAAATTCATTATTATTTAACAAATGAAGTTAAAATTATCTACATTATTCCCTCAGTAACATTACTCTAGAGTCCAAAGGTCCTGTGTCCCTGTCAAAGGTTCATTTAGACTTGTGTTGAATATCATATGCAATCAACATTGGTCTGATCAAAAATTTTTTTGTGTTTGCAAATATCTAAATTCGGACATGACAGACATAACAATACATTTAACAAAACATCACGCTTCAGATCCATCTTTGGGTCAGTCTAAATATATAAACATGGTTTCTTAACCTAATCGGTGAAACACCACAAGTGTAATATACGATCTATTTCCACCACAGATGCCCACTGAAATAAACAAATGAAGTGACAACTGTAAAATGTAAAAATTTTGGATTTCTGCACTGACTACAAATCAATGTATCTGCCCTTTCCAGGGGTGACACGAAAACATGGCACCCAGGATATAGACAGAATATTCATGTCACAGTTTTGAACGGTCATGTCAAGCATAAAATAGCAAGAATGAAGCTGGAACTGTGGCTAACTATAAACTTATACTCCTTCAAGGAAAAACAAAAATAGACACCAGTGTACAATAAGAAAAACAATCACTATTGATCAATTCTTTGCAGCCCAGACAAATTATTTTTTTGTTGTGCCTCAGTCAGAGGGAAGTGGTGTAATTCCAAATGTTAAAGTTTTTCAAAATAAATTCATTCATATTTAACAAATTAAGTTAAAATTATCTACATTATTCCCTCAGTAACATTACTCTAGTCCAATGGTCCTTTCACTTTCAAATTTTCATTCCGACTTTTGTTGAATCTCATATGTAATCCACATTGGTCTCATCAAATAACCCATTAAAGTCCTATTTTCACCATACAAAATGTGACAACTTTGAAAATTTATTGTGTTTGCAAATGTCTAAATGCAGACATGACAGAAATAATACATTCAACAAAACATCGCGCTTCAGATACATCTTTATGTCAGTCTATATATATATATATATATATATATATATATAATCATGGTTTCTTAAACTCATAGGTGAAACAAGTGTAATATACTGAAACATAAGTGTAATATACTATCTATTTCCACCACAGATGCTTACTGAAATGAAATGACTGATGTAAACAAAATAAAATAATTTTCAGATTTGTGCATGGAGCACAAATCAATGTATCTGCCCTTTCCAGGGGTGACACGAAAACATGGCACCCAGGATATAGACAGAATATTCATGTCACAGTTTTGAACGGTCATGTCAAGCATAAAATAGCAAGAATGAAGCTGGAACTGTGGCTAACTATAAACTTATACTCCTTCAAGGAAAAACAAAAATAGACACCAGTGTACAATAAGGAAAACAATCACTATTGATCAATTTTTTGCAGTCCAGACAAATTATTTTTTTGTTGTGCCTCAGTCAGAGGGAAGTGGTGTAATTCCAAATGCTAAATAGTTTTTCAAAATAAAATTCATTATTATTTAACAAATGAAGTTAAAATTATCTACATTATTCCCTCAGTAACATTACTCTAGAGTCCAAAGGTCCTGTGTCCCTGTCAAAGGTCCATTTAGACTTGTGTTGAATATCATATGCAATCAACATTGGTCTGATCAAATAATTAGCCATTAAAAGTCCTATTTCCAAATAAAAAATTTTTTTGTGTTTGCAAATATCTAAATTCGGACATGACAGACATAACAATACATTTAACAAAACATCACGCTTCAGATCCATCTTTGGGTCAGTCTAAATATATAAACATGGTTTCTTAACCTAATCGGTGAAACACCACAAGTGTAATATACGATCTATTTCCACCACAGATGCCCACTGAAATAAACAAATGAAGTGACAACTGTAAAATGTAAAAATTTTGGATTTCTGCACTGACTACAAATCAATGTATCTGCCCTTTCCAGGGGTGACACGAAAACATGGCACCCAGGATATAGACAGAATATTCATGTCACAGTTTTGAACGGTCATGTCAAGCATAAAATAGCAAGAATGAAGCTGGAACTGTGGCTAACTATAAACTTATACTCCTTCAAGGAAAAACAAAAATAGACACCAGTGTACAATAAGGAAAACAATCACTATTGATCAATTTTTTGCAGTCCAGACAAATTATTTTTTTGTTGTGCCTCAGTCAGAGGGAAGTGGTGTAATTCCAAATGCTAAATAGTTTTTCAAAATAAAATTCATTATTATTTAACAAATGAAGTTAAAATTATCTACATTATTCCCTCAGTAACATTACTCTAGAGTCCAAAGGTCCTGTGTCCCTGTCAAAGGTTCATTTAGACTTGTGTTGAATATCATATGCAATCAACATTGGTCTGATCAAAAATTTTTTTGTGTTTGCAAATATCTAAATTCGGACATGACAGACATAACAATACATTTAACAAAACATCACGCTTCAGATCCATCTTTGGGTCAGTCTAAATATATAAACATGGTTTCTTAACCTAATCGGTGAAACACCACAAGTGTAATATACGATCTATTTCCACCACAGATGCCCACTGAAATAAACAAATGAAGTGACAACTGTAAAATGTAAAAATTTTGGATTTCTGCACTGACTACAAATCAATGTATCTGCCCTTTCCAGGGGTGACACGAAAACATGGCACCCAGGATATAGACAGAATATTCATGTCACAGTTTTGAACGGTCATGTCAAGCATAAAATAGCAAGAATGAAGCTGGAACTGTGGCTAACTATAAACTTATACTCCATCAAGGAAAAACAAAAATAGACACCAGTGTACAATAAGAAAAACAATCACTATTGATCAATTCTTTGCAGCCCAGACAAATTATTTTTTTGTTGTGCCTCAGTCAGAGGGAAGTGGTGTAATTCCAAATGTTAAAGTTTTTCAAAATAAATTCATTCATATTTAACAAATTAAGTTAAAATTATCTACATTATTCCCTCAGTAACATTACTCTAGTCCAATGGTCCTTTCACTTTCAAATTTTCATTCCGACTTTTGTTGAATCTCATATGTAATCCACATTGGTCTCATCAAATAACCCATTAAAGTCCTATTTTCACCATACAAAATGTGACAACTTTGAAAATTTATTGTGTTTGCAAATGTCTAAATGCAGACATGACAGAAATAATACATTCAACAAAACATCGCGCTTCAGATACATCTTTATGTCAGTCTATATATATATATATATATATATATATATATATATATATATATATATATATATAATCATGGTTTCTTAAACTCATAGGTGAAACAAGTGTAATATACTGAAACATAAGTGTAATATACTATCTATTTCCACCACAGATGCTTACTGAAATGAAATGACTGATGTAAACAAAATAAAATAATTTTCAGATTTGTGCATGGAGCACAAATCAATGTATCTGCCCTTTCCAGGGGTGACACGAAAACATGGCACCCAGGATATAGACAGAATATTCATGTCACAGTTTTGAACGGTCATGTCAAGCATAAAATAGCAAGAATGAAGCTGGAACTGTGGCTAACTATAAACTTATACTCCTTCAAGGAAAAACAAAAATAGACACCAGTGTACAATAAGGAAAACAATCACTATTGATCAATTTTTTGCAGTCCAGACAAATTATTTTTTTGTTGTGCCTCAGTCAGAGGGAAGTGGTGTAATTCTAAATGTTAAATAGTTTTTCAAAATAAATTCATTCATATGTAACAAATTAAGTTAAAATTATCTACATTATTCCCTCAGTAACATTACTCTAGAGTCCAAAGGTCCTGTGTCCCTGTCAAAGGTTCATTTAGACTTGTGTTGAATATCATATGCAATCAACATTGGTCTGATCAAATAATTAGCCATTAAAAGTCCTATTTCCAAATTAAAAAATTTGTTGTGTTTGCAAATATCTAAATTCGGACATGACAGACATAACAATACATTTAACAAAACATCACGCTTCAGATCCATCTTTGGGTCAGTCTAAATATATAAACATGGTTTCTTAACCTAATCGGTGAAACACCACAAGTGTAATATACGATCTATTTCCACCACAGATGCCCACTGAAATAAACAAATGAAGTGACAACTGTAAAATGTAAAAATTTTGGATTTCTGCACTGACTACAAATCAATGTATCTGCCCTTTCCAGGGGTGACACGAAAACATGGCACCCAGGATATAGACAGAATATTCATGTCACAGTTTTGAACGGTCATGTCAAGCATAAAATAGCAAGAATGAAGCTGGAACTGTGGCTAACTATAAACTTATACTCCTTCAAGGAAAAACAAAAATAGACACCAGTGTACAATAAGGAAAACAATCACTATTGATCAATTTTTTGCAGTCCAGACAAATTATTTTGTTGTTGTGCCTCAGTCAGAGGGAAGTGGTGTAATTCCAAATGCTAAATAGTTTTTCAAAATAAAATTCATTATTATTTAACAAATGAAGTTAAAATTATCTACATTATTCCCTCAGTAACATTACTCTAGAGTCCAAAGGTCCTGTGTCCCTGTCAAAGGTCCATTTAGACTTGTGTTGAATATCATATGCAATCAACATTGGTCTGATCAAATAATTAGCCATTAAAAGTCCTATTTCCAAATTAAAAATTTTTTTGTGTTTGCAAATATCTAAATTCGGACATGACAGACATAACAATACATTTAACAAAACATCACGCTTCAGATCCATCTTTGGGTCAGTCTAAATATATAAACATGGTTTCTTAACCTAATCGGTGAAACACCACAAGTGTAATATACGATCTATTTCCACCACAGATGCCCACTGAAATAAACAAATGAAGTGACAACTGTAAAATGTAAAAATTGTGGATTTCTGCACTGACTACAAATCAATGTATCTGCCCTTTCCAGGGGTGACACGAAAACATGGCACCCAGGATATAGACAGAATATTCATGTCACAGTTTTGAACGGTCATGTCAAGCATAAAATAGCAAGAATGAAGCTGGAACTGTGGCTAACTATAAACTTATACTCCTTCAAGGAAAAACAAAAATAGACACCAGTGTACAATAAGGAAAACAATCACTATTGATCAATTTTTTGCAGTCCAGACAAATTATTTTTTTGTTGTGCCTCAGTCAGAGGGAAGTGGTGTAATTCCAAATGCTAAATAGTTTTTCAAAATAAAATTCATTATTATTTAACAAATGAAGTTAAAATTATCTACATTATTCCCTCAGTAACATTACTCTAGAGTCCAAAGGTCCTGTGTCCCTGTCAAAGGTTCATTTAGACTTGTGTTGAATATCATATGCAATCAACATTGGTCTGATCAAAAATTTTTTTGTGTTTGCAAATATCTAAATTCGGACATGACAGACATAACAATACATTTAACAAAACATCACGCTTCAGATCCATCTTTGGGTCAGTCTAAATATATAAACATGGTTTCTTAACCTAATCGGTGAAACACCACAAGTGTAATATACGATCTATTTCCACCACAGATGCCCACTGAAATAAACAAATGAAGTGACAACTGTAAAATGTAAAAATTTTGGATTTCTGCACTGACTACAAATCAATGTATCTGCCCTTTCCAGGGGTGACACGAAAACATGGCACCCAGGATATAGACAGAATATTCATGTCACAGTTTTGAACGGTCATGTCAAGCATAAAATAGCAAGAATGAAGCTGGAACTGTGGCTAACTATAAACTTATACTCCTTCAAGGAAAAACAAAAATAGACACCAGTGTACAATAAGAAAAACAATCACTATTGATCAATTCTTTGCAGCCCAGACAAATTATTTTTTTGTTGTGCCTCAGTCAGAGGGAAGTGGTGTAATTCCAAATGTTAAAGTTTTTCAAAATAAATTCATTCATATTTAACAAATTAAGTTAAAATTATCTACATTATTCCCTCAGTAACATTACTCTAGTCCAATGGTCCTTTCACTTTCAAATTTTCATTCCGACTTTTGTTGAATCTCATATGTAATCCACATTGGTCTCATCAAATAACCCATTAAAGTCCTATTTTCACCATACAAAATGTGACAACTTTGAAAATTTATTGTGTTTGCAAATGTCTAAATGCAGACATGACAGAAATAATACATTCAACAAAACATCGCGCTTCAGATACATCTTTATGTCAGTCTATATATATATATATATATATATATATATATAATCATGGTTTCTTAAACTCATAGGTGAAACAAGTGTAATATACTGAAACATAAGTGTAATATACTATCTATTTCCACCACAGATGCTTACTGAAATGAAATGACTGATGTAAACAAAATAAAATAATTTTCAGATTTGTGCATGGAGCACAAATCAATGTATCTGCCCTTTCCAGGGGTGACACGAAAACATGGCACCCAGGATATAGACAGAATATTCATGTCACAGTTTTGAACGGTCATGTCAAGCATAAAATAGCAAGAATGAAGCTGGAACTGTGGCTAACTATAAACTTATACTCCTTCAAGGAAAAACAAAAATAGACACCAGTGTACAATAAGGAAAACAATCACTATTGATCAATTTTTTGCAGTCCAGACAAATTATTTTTTTGTTGTGCCTCAGTCAGAGGGAAGTGGTGTAATTCCAAATGCTAAATAGTTTTTCAAAATAAAATTCATTATTATTTAACAAATGAAGTTAAAATTATCTACATTATTCCCTCAGTAACATTACTCTAGAGTCCAAAGGTCCTGTGTCCCTGTCAAAGGTCCATTTAGACTTGTGTTGAATATCATATGCAATCAACATTGGTCTGATCAAATAATTAGCCATTAAAAGTCCTATTTCCAAATAAAAAATTTTTTTGTGTTTGCAAATATCTAAATTCGGACATGACAGACATAACAATACATTTAACAAAACATCACGCTTCAGATCCATCTTTGGGTCAGTCTAAATATATAAACATGGTTTCTTAACCTAATCGGTGAAACACCACAAGTGTAATATACGATCTATTTCCACCACAGATGCCCACTGAAATAAACAAATGAAGTGACAACTGTAAAATGTAAAAATTTTGGATTTCTGCACTGACTACAAATCAATGTATCTGCCCTTTCCAGGGGTGACACGAAAACATGGCACCCAGGATATAGACAGAATATTCATGTCACAGTTTTGAACGGTCATGTCAAGCATAAAATAGCAAGAATGAAGCTGGAACTGTGGCTAACTATAAACTTATACTCCTTCAAGGAAAAACAAAAATAGACACCAGTGTACAATAAGGAAAACAATCACTATTGATCAATTTTTTGCAGTCCAGACAAATTATTTTTTTGTTGTGCCTCAGTCAGAGGGAAGTGGTGTAATTCCAAATGCTAAATAGTTTTTCAAAATAAAATTCATTATTATTTAACAAATGAAGTTAAAATTATCTACATTATTCCCTCAGTAACATTACTCTAGAGTCCAAAGGTCCTGTGTCCCTGTCAAAGGTTCATTTAGACTTGTGTTGAATATCATATGCAATCAACATTGGTCTGATCAAAAATTTTTTTGTGTTTGCAAATATCTAAATTCGGACATGACAGACATAACAATACATTTAACAAAACATCACGCTTCAGATCCATCTTTGGGTCAGTCTAAATATATAAACATGGTTTCTTAACCTAATCGGTGAAACACCACAAGTGTAATATACGATCTATTTCCACCACAGATGCCCACTGAAATAAACAAATGAAGTGACAACTGTAAAATGTAAAAATTTTGGATTTCTGCACTGACTACAAATCAATGTATCTGCCCTTTCCAGGGGTGACACGAAAACATGGCACCCAGGATATAGACAGAATATTCATGTCACAGTTTTGAACGGTCATGTCAAGCATAAAATAGCAAGAATGAAGCTGGAACTGTGGCTAACTATAAACTTATACTCCATCAAGGAAAAACAAAAATAGACACCAGTGTACAATAAGAAAAACAATCACTATTGATCAATTCTTTGCAGCCCAGACAAATTATTTTTTTGTTGTGCCTCAGTCAGAGGGAAGTGGTGTAATTCCAAATGTTAAAGTTTTTCAAAATAAATTCATTCATATTTAACAAATTAAGTTAAAATTATCTACATTATTCCCTCAGTAACATTACTCTAGTCCAATGGTCCTTTCACTTTCAAATTTTCATTCCGACTTTTGTTGAATCTCATATGTAATCCACATTGGTCTCATCAAATAACCCATTAAAGTCCTATTTTCACCATACAAAATGTGACAACTTTGAAAATTTATTGTGTTTGCAAATGTCTAAATGCAGACATGACAGAAATAATACATTCAACAAAACATCGCGCTTCAGATACATCTTTATGTCAGTCTATATATATATATATATATATATATATATATATATATATATATATATATATATATATAATCATGGTTTCTTAAACTCATAGGTGAAACAAGTGTAATATACTGAAACATAAGTGTAATATACTATCTATTTCCACCACAGATGCTTACTGAAATGAAATGACTGATGTAAACAAAATAAAATAATTTTCAGATTTGTGCATGGAGCACAAATCAATGTATCTGCCCTTTCCAGGGGTGACACGAAAACATGGCACCCAGGATATAGACAGAATATTCATGTCACAGTTTTGAACGGTCATGTCAAGCATAAAATAGCAAGAATGAAGCTGGAACTGTGGCTAACTATAAACTTATACTCCTTCAAGGAAAAACAAAAATAGACACCAGTGTACAATAAGGAAAACAATCACTATTGATCAATTTTTTGCAGTCCAGACAAATTATTTTTTTGTTGTGCCTCAGTCAGAGGGAAGTGGTGTAATTCTAAATGTTAAATAGTTTTTCAAAATAAATTCATTCATATGTAACAAATTAAGTTAAAATTATCTACATTATTCCCTCAGTAACATTACTCTAGTCCAATGGTCCTGTCCCTTTCAAATTTTCATTCCGACTTTTGTTGAATCTCATATGTAATCCACATTGGTCTTATCAAAAAACCCATTAAAGTCCTATTTTCACCGTACAAAATGTGACAACTTTGAAAATTTATAGTGTTTGCAAATGTCTAAATGCAGACATGACAGAAATAATACATTCAACAAAACATCGCGCTTCAGATACATCTTTATGTCAGTCTATATATATATATATATTTATATATATATATAAACATAGTTTCTTAAACTCATAGGTGAAACAAGTGTAATATACTGAAACATAAGTGTAATACACTTTCTATTTCCACCACAGATGCCCACTGAAATAAACAAATGAAGTGACAACTGTAAAATGAAAAAGTTTTGGATTTGTGCATTGACTACAAATCAATGTATCTGCCCTTTCCAGGGGTGACACGAAAACATGGCACCCAGGATATAGACAGAATATTCATGTCACAGTTTTGAACGGTCATGTCAAGTATAAAATAGCAAGAATGAAGCTGGAACTGTGGCTAACTATAAACTTATACTCCATCAAGGAAAAACAAAAATAGACACCAGTGTCCAATAAGGAAAACAAGCACTATTGATCAATTCTTTGCAGCCCAGACAAATTATTTTTTTGTTGTGCCTCAGTCAGAGGGAAGTGGTGTAATTCCAAATGTTAAATAGTTTTTCAAAATAAATTCATTCATATTTAACAAATTAAGTTAAAATTATCTACATTATTCCCTCAGTAACATTACTCTAGTCCAATGGTCCTTTCCCTTTCAAATTTTCATTCCGACTTTTGTTGAATCTCATATGTAATCCACGTTGGTCTCATCAAATAACCCATTAAAGTCCTATTTTCACAGTACAAAATGTGACGACTTTGAAAATTTATTGTGTTTGCAAATGTCTAAATAAAGACATGACAGAAATAATACATTCAACAAAACATCGCGCTTCAGATCCATCTTTATGTCAGTATATATATATATATATATATATATATATATATAAAATCATGGTTTCTTAAACTCATAGGTGAAACAAGTGTAATATACTGAAACATAAGTGTAATATACTATCTATTTCCACCACAGATGCTTACTGAAATGAAGTGACTGATGTAAAAAAAAAAAAATTTACAAATTTGTGCATGGAGCACAAATCAATGTATCTGCCCTTTCCAGGGGTGACACGAAAACATGGCACCCAGGATATAGACAGAATATTCATGTCACAGTTTTGAACGGTCATGTCAAGCATAAAATAGCAAGAATGAAGCTGGAACTGTGGCTAACTATAAACTTATACTCCTTCAAGGAAAAACAAAAATAGACACCAGTGTACAATAAGGAAAACAATCACTATTGATCAATTTTTTGCAGTCCAGACAAATTATTTTTTTGTTGTGCCTCAGTCAGAGGGAAGTGGTGTAATTCCAAATGCTAAATAGTTTTTCAAAATAAAATTCATTATTATTTAACAAATGAAGTTAAAATTATCTACATTATTCCCTCAGTAACATTACTCTAGAGTCCAAAGGTCCTGTGTCCCTGTCAAAGGTTCATTTAGACTTGTGTTGAATATCATATGCAATCAACATTGGTCTGATCAAATAATTAGCCATTAAAGTCCTATTTCCAAATTTTAAAATTTTTTGTGTTTGCAAATATCTAAATTCGGACATGACAGACATAACAATACATTTAACAAAACATCACGCTTCAGATCCATCTTTGGGTCAGTCTAAATATATAAACATGGTTTCTTAACCTAATCGGTGAAACACCACAAGTGTAATATACGATCTATTTCCACCACAGATGCCCACTGAAATAAACAAATGAAGTGACAACTGTAAAATGTAAAAATTTTGGATTTCTGCACTGACTACAAATCAATGTATCTGCCCTTTCCAGGGGTGACACGAAAACATGGCACCCAGGATATAGACAGAATATTCATGTCACAGTTTTGAACGGTCATGTCAAGCATAAAATAGCAAGAATGAAGCTGGAACTGTGGCTAACTATAAACTTATACTCCTTCAAGGAAAAACAAAAATAGACACCAGTGTACAATAAGGAAAACAATCACTATTGATCAATTTTTTGCAGTCCAGACAAATTATTTTTTTGTTGTGCCTCAGTCAGAGGGAAGTGGTGTAATTCCAAATGCTAAATAGTTTTTCAAAATAAAATTCATTATTATTTAACAAATGAAGTTAAAATTATCTACATTATTCCCTCAGTAACATTACTCTAGAGTCCAAAGGTCCTGTGTCCCTGTCAAAGGTTCATTTAGACTTGTGTTGAATATCATATGCAATCAACATTGGTCTGATCAAATAATTAGCCATTAAAGTCCTATTTCCAAATTTTAAAATTTTTTGTGTTTGCAAATATCTAAATTCGGACATGACAGACATAACAATACATTTAACAAAACATCACGCTTCAGATCCATCTTTGGGTCAGTCTAAATATATAAACATGGTTTCTTAACCTAATCGGTGAAACACCACAAGTGTAATATACGATCTATTTCCACCACAGATGCCCACTGAAATAAACAAATGAAGTGACAACTGTAAAATGTAAAAATTTTGGATTTCTGCACTGACTACAAATCAATGTATCTGCCCTTTCCAGGGGTGACACGAAAACATGGCACCCAGGATATAGACAGAATATTCATGTCACAGTTTTGAACGGTCATGTCAAGCATAAAATAGCAAGAATGAAGCTGGAACTGTGGCTAACTATAAACTTATACTCCATCAAGGAAAAACAAAAATAGACACCAGTGTACAATAAGAAAAACAATCACTATTGATCAATTCTTTGCAGCCCAGACAAATTATTTTTTTGTTGTGCCTCAGTCAGAGGGAAGTGGTGTAATTCCAAATGTTAAAGTTTTTCAAAATAAATTCATTCATATTTAACAAATTAAGTTAAAATTATCTACATTATTCCCTCAGTAACATTACTCTAGTCCAATGGTCCTTTCACTTTCAAATTTTCATTCCGACTTTTGTTGAATCTCATATGTAATCCACATTGGTCTCATCAAATAACCCATTAAAGTCCTATTTTCACCATACAAAATGTGACAACTTTGAAAATTTATTGTGTTTGCAAATGTCTAAATGCAGACATGACAGAAATAATACATTCAACAAAACATCGCGCTTCAGATACATCTTTATGTCAGTCTATATATATATATATATATATATATATATATATATATATATATAATCATGGTTTCTTAAACTCATAGGTGAAACAAGTGTAATATACTGAAACATAAGTGTAATATACTATCTATTTCCACCACAGATGCTTACTGAAATGAAATGACTGATGTAAACAAAATAAAATAATTTTCAGATTTGTGCATGGAGCACAAATCAATGTATCTGCCCTTTCCAGGGGTGACACGAAAACATGGCACCCAGGATATAGACAGAATATTCATGTCACAGTTTTGAACGGTCATGTCAAGCATAAAATAGCAAGAATGAAGCTGGAACTGTGGCTAACTATAAACTTATACTCCTTCAAGGAAAAACAAAAATAGACACCAGTGTACAATAAGGAAAACAATCACTATTGATCAATTTTTTGCAGTCCAGACAAATTATTTTGTTGTTGTGCCTCAGTCAGAGGGAAGTGGTGTAATTCCAAATGCTAAATAGTTTTTCAAAATAAAATTCATTATTATTTAACAAATGAAGTTAAAATTATCTACATTATTCCCTCAGTAACATTACTCTAGAGTCCAAAGGTCCTGTGTCCCTGTCAAAGGTCCATTTAGACTTGTGTTGAATATCATATGCAATCAACATTGGTCTGATCAAATAATTAGCCATTAAAAGTCCTATTCCAAATTAAAAATTTTTTTGTGTTTGCAAATATCTAAATTCGGACATGACAGACATAACAATACATTTAACAAAACATCACGCTTCAGATCCATCTTTGGGTCAGTCTAAATATATAAACATGGTTTCTTAACCTAATCGGTGAAACACCACAAGTGTAATATACGATCTATTTCCACCACAGATGCCCACTGAAATAAACAAATGAAGTGACAACTGTAAAATGTAAAAATTTTGGATTTCTGCACTGACTACAAATCAATGTATCTGCCCTTTCCAGGGGTGACACGAAAACATGGCACCCAGGATATAGACAGAATATTCATGTCACAGTTTTGAACGGTCATGTCAAGCATAAAATAGCAAGAATGAAGCTGGAACTGTGGCTAACTATAAACTTATACTCCTTCAAGGAAAAACAAAAATAGACACCAGTGTACAATAAGGAAAACAATCACTATTGATCAATTTTTTGCAGTCCAGACAAATTATTTTTTTGTTGTGCCTCAGTCAGAGGGAAGTGGTGTAATTCCAAATGCTAAATAGTTTTTCAAAATAAAATTCATTATTATTTAACAAATGAAGTTAAAATTATCTACATTATTCCCTCAGTAACATTACTCTAGAGTCCAAAGGTCCTGTGTCCCTGTCAAAGGTTCATTTAGACTTGTGTTGAATATCATATGCAATCAACATTGGTCTGATCAAAAATTTTTTTGTGTTTGCAAATATCTAAATTCGGACATGACAGACATAACAATACATTTAACAAAACATCACGCTTCAGATCCATCTTTGGGTCAGTCTAAATATATAAACATGGTTTCTTAACCTAATCGGTGAAACACCACAAGTGTAATATACGATCTATTTCCACCACAGATGCCCACTGAAATAAACAAATGAAGTGACAACTGTAAAATGTAAAAATTTTGGATTTCTGCACTGACTACAAATCAATGTATCTGCCCTTTCCAGGGGTGACACGAAAACATGGCACCCAGGATATAGACAGAATATTCATGTCACAGTTTTGAACGGTCATGTCAAGCATAAAATAGCAAGAATGAAGCTGGAACTGTGGCTAACTATAAACTTATACTCCTTCAAGGAAAAACAAAAATAGACACCAGTGTACAATAAGAAAAACAATCACTATTGATCAATTCTTTGCAGCCCAGACAAATTATTTTTTTGTTGTGCCTCAGTCAGAGGGAAGTGGTGTAATTCCAAATGTTAAAGTTTTTCAAAATAAATTCATTCATATTTAACAAATTAAGTTAAAATTATCTACATTATTCCCTCAGTAACATTACTCTAGTCCAATGGTCCTTTCACTTTCAAATTTTCATTCCGACTTTTGTTGAATCTCATATGTAATCCACATTGGTCTCATCAAATAACCCATTAAAGTCCTATTTTCACCATACAAAATGTGACAACTTTGAAAATTTATTGTGTTTGCAAATGTCTAAATGCAGACATGACAGAAATAATACATTCAACAAAACATCGCGCTTCAGATACATCTTTATGTCAGTCTATATATATATATATATATATATATATATATAATCATGGTTTCTTAAACTCATAGGTGAAACAAGTGTAATATACTGAAACATAAGTGTAATATACTATCTATTTCCACCACAGATGCTTACTGAAATGAAATGACTGATGTAAACAAAATAAAATAATTTTCAGATTTGTGCATGGAGCACAAATCAATGTATCTGCCCTTTCCAGGGGTGACACGAAAACATGGCACCCAGGATATAGACAGAATATTCATGTCACAGTTTTGAACGGTCATGTCAAGCATAAAATAGCAAGAATGAAGCTGGAACTGTGGCTAACTATAAACTTATACTCCTTCAAGGAAAAACAAAAATAGACACCAGTGTACAATAAGGAAAACAATCACTATTGATCAATTTTTTGCAGTCCAGACAAATTATTTTGTTGTTGTGCCTCAGTCAGAGGGAAGTGGTGTAATTCCAAATGCTAAATAGTTTTTCAAAATAAAATTCATTATTATTTAACAAATGAAGTTAAAATTATCTACATTATTCCCTCAGTAACATTACTCTAGAGTCCAAAGGTCCTGTGTCCCTGTCAAAGGTTCATTTAGACTTGTGTTGAATATCATATGCAATCAACATTGGTCTGATCAAAAATTTTTTTGTGTTTGCAAATATCTAAATTCGGACATGACAGACATAACAATACATTTAACAAAACATCACGCTTCAGATCCATCTTTGGGTCAGTCTAAATATATAAACATGGTTTCTTAACCTAATCGGTGAAACACCACAAGTGTAATATACGATCTATTTCCACCACAGATGCCCACTGAAATAAACAAATGAAGTGACAACTGTAAAATGTAAAAATTTTGGATTTCTGCACTGACTACAAATCAATGTATCTGCCCTTTCCAGGGGTGACACGAAAACATGGCACCCAGGATATAGACAGAATATTCATGTCACAGTTTTGAACGGTCATGTCAAGCATAAAATAGCAAGAATGAAGCTGGAACTGTGGCTAACTATAAACTTATACTCCATCAAGGAAAAACAAAAATAGACACCAGTGTACAATAAGAAAAACAATCACTATTGATCAATTCTTTGCAGCCCAGACAAATTATTTTTTTGTTGTGCCTCAGTCAGAGGGAAGTGGTGTAATTCCAAATGTTAAAGTTTTTCAAAATAAATTCATTCATATTTAACAAATTAAGTTAAAATTATCTACATTATTCCCTCAGTAACATTACTCTAGTCCAATGGTCCTTTCACTTTCAAATTTTCATTCCGACTTTTGTTGAATCTCATATGTAATCCACATTGGTCTCATCAAATAACCCATTAAAGTCCTATTTTCACCATACAAAATGTGACAACTTTGAAAATTTATTGTGTTTGCAAATGTCTAAATGCAGACATGACAGAAATAATACATTCAACAAAACATCGCGCTTCAGATACATCTTTATGTCAGTCTATATATATATATATATATATATATATATATATATATATATATATATATATAATCATGGTTTCTTAAACTCATAGGTGAAACAAGTGTAATATACTGAAACATAAGTGTAATATACTATCTATTTCCACCACAGATGCTTACTGAAATGAAATGACTGATGTAAACAAAATAAAATAATTTTCAGATTTGTGCATGGAGCACAAATCAATGTATCTGCCCTTTCCAGGGGTGACACGAAAACATGGCACCCAGGATATAGACAGAATATTCATGTCACAGTTTTGAACGGTCATGTCAAGCATAAAATAGCAAGAATGAAGCTGGAACTGTGGCTAACTATAAACTTATACTCCATCAAGGAAAAACAAAAATGGAAATCAGTGCCTAATAAGAAACAAAAATCAAATAGTTTAAATAAGTCATCTGTTTCTCTATTTACGTCAATTTTCACATCATGTTCTATAATGCACACAGATAGAATCTCACTTTATTTGTGTTTATGCTCAATCTGTTTGATTCAATGTGGATAAAGCAAACAAATATCCTCCATGTTTACTGGGAAACACACCCACACCATTAAATCAACATAATATCAATTACTCAGTTGCAAAACACTTACCACATTGCTTCTGCAAATCTTGTAGAGAATGTTGCACCCTGCTAATCAATAGATGTAAGTACGACTCAAATACACCTCCAGCAGCGCAGTATGATCTCTACATCATCCTTATGCATGTGGATGAACTTTCTCTAGTCCATAATTCAAAGACATCTGAAAAGAACAAAAAGTGGTTCTTTGACATTCAAAGCAGCAAAGAAAGTCAAGCAATGGTGACCATCAATAGCACACCATTAAAAAAGTGTCTACCCAGCATAACGTACTGACTTTTATATTGTTTATATATTTCTTGGCAATAATAGAACTTCATGACACAAAGGTACATGTACGGTATTAGGTTTGAAAAAAAATATACACAATGTACTGCTTCTTCACAATTATCTTGATTTTCTAGTTTATCCTGAAAATTACAATACATGTATTTCTACTTATTTTGTTGCTACGAGTTAGGACTTTCGCCACTAAATGAAAACGGTAAAAAGGCACATTACATTTTAACAGCAGCACCAATAACTGATGTTAGAAAAGTTAAGGACGTGGGCTGAGAACAAATCAATGTATCTGCCCTTTCCAGGGGTGACACGAAAACATGGCACCCAGGATATAGACAGAATATTCATGTCACAGTTTTGAACGGTCATGTCAAGCATAAAATAGCAAGAATGAAGCTGGAACTGTGGCTAACTATAAACTTATAATCCTTCAAGGAAAAACAAAAATAGACACCAGTGTACAATAAGGAAAACAATCACTATTGATCAATTTTTTGCAGTCCAGACAAATTATTTTGTTGTTGTGCCTCAGTCAGAGGGAAGTGGTGTAATTCCAAATGCTAAATAGTTTTTCAAAATAAAATTCATTATTATTTAACAAATGAAGTTAAAATTATCTACATTATTCCCTCAGTAACATTACTCTAGAGTCCAAAGGTCCTGTGTCCCTGTCAAAGGTTCATTTAGACTTGTGTTGAATATCATATGCAATCAACATTGGTCTGATCAAATAATTAGCCATTAAAAGTCCTATTTCCAAATTAAAAAATTTGTTGTGTTTGCAAATATCTAAATTCGGACATGACAGACATAACAATACATTTAACAAAACATCACGCTTCAGATCCATCTTTGGGTCAGTCTAAATATATAAACATGGTTTCTTAACCTAATCGGTGAAACACCACAAGTGTAATATACGATCTATTTCCACCACAGATGCCCACTGAAATAAACAAATGAAGTGACAACTGTAAAATGTAAAAATTTTGGATTTCTGCACTGACTACAAATCAATGTATCTGCCCTTTCCAGGGGTGACACGAAAACATGGCACCCAGGATATAGACAGAATATTCATGTCACAGTTTTGAACGGTCATGTCAAGCATAAAATAGCAAGAATGAAGCTGGAACTGTGGCTAACTATAAACTTATACTCCTTCAAGGAAAAACAAAAATAGACACCAGTGTACAATAAGGAAAACAATCACTATTGATCAATTTTTTGCAGTCCAGACAAATTATTTTGTTGTTGTGCCTCAGTCAGAGGGAAGTGGTGTAATTCCAAATGCTAAATAGTTTTTCAAAATAAAATTCATTATTATTTAACAAATGAAGTTAAAATTATCTACATTATTCCCTCAGTAACATTACTCTAGAGTCCAAAGGTCCTGTGTCCCTGTCAAAGGTTCATTTAGACTTGTGTTGAATATCATATGCAATCAACATTGGTCTGATCAAATAATTAGCCATTAAAAGTCCTATTTCCAAATTAAAAATTTTTTTGTGTTTGCAAATATCTAAATTCGGACATGACAGACATAACAATACATTTAACAAAACATCACGCTTCAGATCCATCTTTGGGTCAGTCTAAATATATAAACATGGTTTCTTAACCTAATCGGTGAAACACCACAAGTGTAATATACGATCTATTTCCACCACAGATGCCCACTGAAATAAACAAATGAAGTGACAACTGTAAAATGTAAAAATTTTGGATTTCTGCACTGACTACAAATCAATGTATCTGCCCTTTCCAGGGGTGACACGAAAACATGGCACCCAGGATATAGACAGAATATTCATGTCACAGTTTTGAACGGTCATGTCAAGCATAAAATAGCAAGAATGAAGCTGGAACTGTGGCTAACTATAAACTTATACTCCTTCAAGGAAAAACAAAAATAGACACCAGTGTACAATAAGGAAAACAATCACTATTGATCAATTTTTTGCAGTCCAGACAAATTATTTTGTTGTTGTGCCTCAGTCAGAGGGAAGTGGTGTAATTCCAAATGCTAAATAGTTTTTCAAAATAAAATTCATTATTATTTAACAAATGAAGTTAAAATTATCTACATTATTCCCTCAGTAACATTACTCTAGAGTCCAAAGGTCCTGTGTCCCTGTCAAAGGTTCATTTAGACTTGTGTTGAATATCATATGCAATCAACATTGGTCTGATCAAAAATTTTTTTGTGTTTGCAAATATCTAAATTCGGACATGACAGACATAACAATACATTTAACAAAACATCACGCTTCAGATCCATCTTTGGGTCAGTCTAAATATATAAACATGGTTTCTTAACCTAATCGGTGAAACACCACAAGTGTAATATACGATCTATTTCCACCACAGATGCCCACTGAAATAAACAAATGAAGTGACAACTGTAAAATGTAAAAATTTTGGATTTCTGCACTGACTACAAATCAATGTATCTGCCCTTTCCAGGGGTGACACGAAAACATGGCACCCAGGATATAGACAGAATATTCATGTCACAGTTTTGAACGGTCATGTCAAGCATAAAATAGCAAGAATGAAGCTGGAACTGTGGCTAACTATAAACTTATACTCCATCAAGGAAAAACAAAAATAGACACCAGTGTACAATAAGAAAAACAATCACTATTGATCAATTCTTTGCAGCCCAGACAAATTATTTTTTTGTTGTGCCTCAGTCAGAGGGAAGTGGTGTAATTCCAAATGTTAAAGTTTTTCAAAATAAATTCATTCATATTTAACAAATTAAGTTAAAATTATCTACATTATTCCCTCAGTAACATTACTCTAGTCCAATGGTCCTTTCACTTTCAAATTTTCATTCCGACTTTTGTTGAATCTCATATGTAATCCACATTGGTCTCATCAAATAACCCATTAAAGTCCTATTTTCACCATACAAAATGTGACAACTTTGAAAATTTATTGTGTTTGCAAATGTCTAAATGCAGACATGACAGAAATAATACATTCAACAAAACATCGCGCTTCAGATACATCTTTATGTCAGTCTATATATATATATATATATATATATATATATATATATATATATATATATATATATATATATATAATCATGGTTTCTTAAACTCATAGGTGAAACAAGTGTAATATACTGAAACATAAGTGTAATATACTATCTATTTCCACCACAGATGCTTACTGAAATGAAATGACTGATGTAAACAAAATAAAATAATTTTCAGATTTGTGCATGGAGCACAAATCAATGTATCTGCCCTTTCCAGGGGTGACACGAAAACATGGCACCCAGGATATAGACAGAATATTCATGTCACAGTTTTGAACGGTCATGTCAAGCATAAAATAGCAAGAATGAAGCTGGAACTGTGGCTAACTATAAACTTATACTCCATCAAGGAAAAACAAAAATGGAAATCAGTGCCTAATAAGAAACAAAAATCAAATAGTTTAAATAAGTCATCTGTTTCTCTATTTACGTCAATTTTCACATCATGTTCTATAATGCACACAGATAGAATCTCACTTTATTTGTGTTTATGCTCAATCTGTTTGATTCAATGTGGATAAAGCAAACAAATATCCTCCATGTTTACTGGGAAACACACCCACACCATTAAATCAACATAATATCAATTACTCAGTTGCAAAACACTTACCACATTGCTTCTGCAAATCTTGTAGAGAATGTTGCACCCTGCTAATCAATAGATGTAAGTACGACTCAAATACACCTCCAGCAGCGCAGTATGATCTCTACATCATCCTTATGCATGTGGATGAACTTTCTCTAGTCCATAATTCAAAGACATCTGAAAAGAACAAAAAGTGGTTCTTTGACATTCAAAGCAGCAAAGAAAGTCAAGCAATGGTGACCATCAATAGCACACCATTAAAAAAGTGTCTACCCAGCATAACGTACTGACTTTTATATTGTTTATATATTTCTTGGCAATAATAGAACTTCATGACACAAAGGTACATGTACGGTATTAGGTTTGAAAAAAAATATACACAATGTACTGCTTCTTCACAATTATCTTGATTTTCTAGTTTATCCTGAAAATTACAATACATGTATTTCTACTTATTTTGTTGCTACGAGTTAGGACTTTCGCCACTAAATGAAAACGGTAAAAAGGCACATTACATTTTAACAGCAGCACCAATAACTGATGTTAGAAAAGTTAAGGACGTGGGCTGAGAACAAATCAATGTATCTGCCCTTTCCAGGGGTGACACGAAAACATGGCACCCAGGATATAGACAGAATATTCATGTCACAGTTTTGAACGGTCATGTCAAGCATAAAATAGCAAGAATGAAGCTGGAACTGTGGCTAACTATAAACTTATAATCCTTCAAGGAAAAACAAAAATAGACACCAGTGTACAATAAGGAAAACAATCACTATTGATCAATTTTTTGCAGTCCAGACAAATTATTTTGTTGTTGTGCCTCAGTCAGAGGGAAGTGGTGTAATTCCAAATGCTAAATAGTTTTTCAAAATAAAATTCATTATTATTTAACAAATGAAGTTAAAATTATCTACATTATTCCCTCAGTAACATTACTCTAGAGTCCAAAGGTCCTGTGTCCCTGTCAAAGGTTCATTTAGACTTGTGTTGAATATCATATGCAATCAACATTGGTCTGATCAAATAATTAGCCATTAAAAGTCCTATTTCCAAATTAAAAAATTTGTTGTGTTTGCAAATATCTAAATTCGGACATGACAGACATAACAATACATTTAACAAAACATCACGCTTCAGATCCATCTTTGGGTCAGTCTAAATATATAAACATGGTTTCTTAACCTAATCGGTGAAACACCACAAGTGTAATATACGATCTATTTCCACCACAGATGCCCACTGAAATAAACAAATGAAGTGACAACTGTAAAATGTAAAAATTTTGGATTTCTGCACTGACTACAAATCAATGTATCTGCCCTTTCCAGGGGTGACACGAAAACATGGCACCCAGGATATAGACAGAATATTCATGTCACAGTTTTGAACGGTCATGTCAAGCATAAAATAGCAAGAATGAAGCTGGAACTGTGGCTAACTATAAACTTATACTCCTTCAAGGAAAAACAAAAATAGACACCAGTGTACAATAAGGAAAACAATCACTATTGATCAATTTTTTGCAGTCCAGACAAATTATTTTGTTGTTGTGCCTCAGTCAGAGGGAAGTGGTGTAATTCCAAATGCTAAATAGTTTTTCAAAATAAAATTCATTATTATTTAACAAATGAAGTTAAAATTATCTACATTATTCCCTCAGTAACATTACTCTAGAGTCCAAAGGTCCTGTGTCCCTGTCAAAGGTTCATTTAGACTTGTGTTGAATATCATATGCAATCAACATTGGTCTGATCAAATAATTAGCCATTAAAAGTCCTATTTCCAAATTAAAAATTTTTTTGTGTTTGCAAATATCTAAATTCGGACATGACAGACATAACAATACATTTAACAAAACATCACGCTTCAGATCCATCTTTGGGTCAGTCTAAATATATAAACATGGTTTCTTAACCTAATCGGTGAAACACCACAAGTGTAATATACGATCTATTTCCACCACAGATGCCCACTGAAATAAACAAATGAAGTGACAACTGTAAAATGTAAAAATTTTGGATTTCTGCACTGACTACAAATCAATGTATCTGCCCTTTCCAGGGGTGACACGAAAACATGGCACCCAGGATATAGACAGAATATTCATGTCACAGTTTTGAACGGTCATGTCAAGCATAAAATAGCAAGAATGAAGCTGGAACTGTGGCTAACTATAAACTTATACTCCTTCAAGGAAAAACAAAAATAGACACCAGTGTACAATAAGGAAAACAATCACTATTGATCAATTTTTTGCAGTCCAGACAAATTATTTTGTTGTTGTGCCTCAGTCAGAGGGAAGTGGTGTAATTCCAAATGCTAAATAGTTTTTCAAAATAAAATTCATTATTATTTAACAAATGAAGTTAAAATTATCTACATTATTCCCTCAGTAACATTACTCTAGAGTCCAAAGGTCCTGTGTCCCTGTCAAAGGTTCATTTAGACTTGTGTTGAATATCATATGCAATCAACATTGGTCTGATCAAAAATTTTTTTGTGTTTGCAAATATCTAAATTCGGACATGACAGACATAACAATACATTTAACAAAACATCACGCTTCAGATCCATCTTTGGGTCAGTCTAAATATATAAACATGGTTTCTTAACCTAATCGGTGAAACACCACAAGTGTAATATACGATCTATTTCCACCACAGATGCCCACTGAAATAAACAAATGAAGTGACAACTGTAAAATGTAAAAATTTTGGATTTCTGCACTGACTACAAATCAATGTATCTGCCCTTTCCAGGGGTGACACGAAAACATGGCACCCAGGATATAGACAGAATATTCATGTCACAGTTTTGAACGGTCATGTCAAGCATAAAATAGCAAGAATGAAGCTGGAACTGTGGCTAACTATAAACTTATACTCCATCAAGGAAAAACAAAAATAGACACCAGTGTACAATAAGAAAAACAATCACTATTGATCAATTCTTTGCAGCCCAGACAAATTATTTTTTTGTTGTGCCTCAGTCAGAGGGAAGTGGTGTAATTCCAAATGTTAAAGTTTTTCAAAATAAATTCATTCATATTTAACAAATTAAGTTAAAATTATCTACATTATTCCCTCAGTAACATTACTCTAGTCCAATGGTCCTTTCACTTTCAAATTTTCATTCCGACTTTTGTTGAATCTCATATGTAATCCACATTGGTCTCATCAAATAACCCATTAAAGTCCTATTTTCACCATACAAAATGTGACAACTTTGAAAATTTATTGTGTTTGCAAATGTCTAAATGCAGACATGACAGAAATAATACATTCAACAAAACATCGCGCTTCAGATACATCTTTATGTCAGTCTATATATATATATATATATATATATATATATATATATATATATATATATATATATATATATATATATATATATAATCATGGTTTCTTAAACTCATAGGTGAAACAAGTGTAATATACTGAAACATAAGTGTAATATACTATCTATTTCCACCACAGATGCTTACTGAAATGAAATGACTGATGTAAACAAAATAAAATAATTTTCAGATTTGTGCATGGAGCACAAATCAATGTATCTGCCCTTTCCAGGGGTGACACGAAAACATGGCACCCAGGATATAGACAGAATATTCATGTCACAGTTTTGAACGGTCATGTCAAGCATAAAATAGCAAGAATGAAGCTGGAACTGTGGCTAACTATAAACTTATACTCCATCAAGGAAAAACAAAAATGGAAATCAGTGCCTAATAAGAAACAAAAATCAAATAGTTTAAATAAGTCATCTGTTTCTCTATTTACGTCAATTTTCACATCATGTTCTATAATGCACACAGATAGAATCTCACTTTATTTGTGTTTATGCTCAATCTGTTTGATTCAATGTGGATAAAGCAAACAAATATCCTCCATGTTTACTGGGAAACACACCCACACCATTAAATCAACATAATATCAATTACTCAGTTGCAAAACACTTACCACATTGCTTCTGCAAATCTTGTAGAGAATGTTGCACCCTGCTAATCAATAGATGTAAGTACGACTCAAATACACCTCCAGCAGCGCAGTATGATCTCTACATCATCCTTATGCATGTGGATGAACTTTCTCTAGTCCATAATTCAAAGACATCTGAAAAGAACAAAAAGTGGTTCTTTGACATTCAAAGCAGCAAAGAAAGTCAAGCAATGGTGACCATCAATAGCACACCATTAAAAAAGTGTCTACCCAGCATAACGTACTGACTTTTATATTGTTTATATATTTCTTGGCAATAATAGAACTTCATGACACAAAGGTACATGTACGGTATTAGGTTTGAAAAAAAATATACACAATGTACTGCTTCTTCACAATTATCTTGATTTTCTAGTTTATCCTGAAAATTACAATACATGTATTTCTACTTATTTTGTTGCTACGAGTTAGGACTTTCGCCACTAAATGAAAACGGTAAAAAGGCACATTACATTTTAACAGCAGCACCAATAACTGATGTTAGAAAAGTTAAGGACGTGGGCTGAGAACAAATCAATGTATCTGCCCTTTCCAGGGGTGACACGAAAACATGGCACCCAGGATATAGACAGAATATTCATGTCACAGTTTTGAACGGTCATGTCAAGCATAAAATAGCAAGAATGAAGCTGGAACTGTGGCTAACTATAAACTTATAATCCTTCAAGGAAAAACAAAAATAGACACCAGTGTACAATAAGGAAAACAATCACTATTGATCAATTTTTTGCAGTCCAGACAAATTATTTTGTTGTTGTGCCTCAGTCAGAGGGAAGTGGTGTAATTCCAAATGCTAAATAGTTTTTCAAAATAAAATTCATTATTATTTAACAAATGAAGTTAAAATTATCTACATTATTCCCTCAGTAACATTACTCTAGAGTCCAAAGGTCCTGTGTCCCTGTCAAAGGTTCATTTAGACTTGTGTTGAATATCATATGCAATCAACATTGGTCTGATCAAATAATTAGCCATTAAAAGTCCTATTTCCAAATTAAAAAATTTGTTGTGTTTGCAAATATCTAAATTCGGACATGACAGACATAACAATACATTTAACAAAACATCACGCTTCAGATCCATCTTTGGGTCAGTCTAAATATATAAACATGGTTTCTTAACCTAATCGGTGAAACACCACAAGTGTAATATACGATCTATTTCCACCACAGATGCCCACTGAAATAAACAAATGAAGTGACAACTGTAAAATGTAAAAATTTTGGATTTCTGCACTGACTACAAATCAATGTATCTGCCCTTTCCAGGGGTGACACGAAAACATGGCACCCAGGATATAGACAGAATATTCATGTCACAGTTTTGAACGGTCATGTCAAGCATAAAATAGCAAGAATGAAGCTGGAACTGTGGCTAACTATAAACTTATACTCCTTCAAGGAAAAACAAAAATAGACACCAGTGTACAATAAGGAAAACAATCACTATTGATCAATTTTTTGCAGTCCAGACAAATTATTTTGTTGTTGTGCCTCAGTCAGAGGGAAGTGGTGTAATTCCAAATGCTAAATAGTTTTTCAAAATAAAATTCATTATTATTTAACAAATGAAGTTAAAATTATCTACATTATTCCCTCAGTAACATTACTCTAGAGTCCAAAGGTCCTGTGTCCCTGTCAAAGGTCCATTTAGACTTGTGTTGAATATCATATGCAATCAACATTGGTCTGATCAAATAATTAGCCATTAAAAGTCCTATTTCCAAATTAAAAATTTTTTTGTGTTTGCAAATATCTAAATTCGGACATGACAGACATAACAATACATTTAACAAAACATCACGCTTCAGATCCATCTTTGGGTCAGTCTAAATATATAAACATGGTTTCTTAACCTAATCGGTGAAACACCACAAGTGTAATATACGATCTATTTCCACCACAGATGCCCACTGAAATAAACAAATGAAGTGACAACTGTAAAATGTAAAAATTGTGGATTTCTGCACTGACTACAAATCAATGTATCTGCCCTTTCCAGGGGTGACACGAAAACATGGCACCCAGGATATAGACAGAATATTCATGTCACAGTTTTGAACGGTCATGTCAAGCATAAAATAGCAAGAATGAAGCTGGAACTGTGGCTAACTATAAACTTATACTCCTTCAAGGAAAAACAAAAATAGACACCAGTGTACAATAAGGAAAACAATCACTATTGATCAATTTTTTGCAGTCCAGACAAATTATTTTTTTGTTGTGCCTCAGTCAGAGGGAAGTGGTGTAATTCCAAATGCTAAATAGTTTTTCAAAATAAAATTCATTATTATTTAACAAATGAAGTTAAAATTATCTACATTATTCCCTCAGTAACATTACTCTAGAGTCCAAAGGTCCTGTGTCCCTGTCAAAGGTTCATTTAGACTTGTGTTGAATATCATATGCAATCAACATTGGTCTGATCAAAAATTTTTTTGTGTTTGCAAATATCTAAATTCGGACATGACAGACATAACAATACATTTAACAAAACATCACGCTTCAGATCCATCTTTGGGTCAGTCTAAATATATAAACATGGTTTCTTAACCTAATCGGTGAAACACCACAAGTGTAATATACGATCTATTTCCACCACAGATGCCCACTGAAATAAACAAATGAAGTGACAACTGTAAAATGTAAAAATTTTGGATTTCTGCACTGACTACAAATCAATGTATCTGCCCTTTCCAGGGGTGACACGAAAACATGGCACCCAGGATATAGACAGAATATTCATGTCACAGTTTTGAACGGTCATGTCAAGCATAAAATAGCAAGAATGAAGCTGGAACTGTGGCTAACTATAAACTTATACTCCATCAAGGAAAAACAAAAATAGACACCAGTGTACAATAAGAAAAACAATCACTATTGATCAATTCTTTGCAGCCCAGACAAATTATTTTTTTGTTGTGCCTCAGTCAGAGGGAAGTGGTGTAATTCCAAATGTTAAAGTTTTTCAAAATAAATTCATTCATATTTAACAAATTAAGTTAAAATTATCTACATTATTCCCTCAGTAACATTACTCTAGTCCAATGGTCCTTTCACTTTCAAATTTTCATTCCGACTTTTGTTGAATCTCATATGTAATCCACATTGGTCTCATCAAATAACCCATTAAAGTCCTATTTTCACCATACAAAATGTGACAACTTTGAAAATTTATTGTGTTTGCAAATGTCTAAATGCAGACATGACAGAAATAATACATTCAACAAAACATCGCGCTTCAGATACATCTTTATGTCAGTCTATATATATATATATATATATATATATATATATAATCATGGTTTCTTAAACTCATAGGTGAAACAAGTGTAATATACTGAAACATAAGTGTAATATACTATCTATTTCCACCACAGATGCTTACTGAAATGAAATGACTGATGTAAACAAAATAAAATAATTTTCAGATTTGTGCATGGAGCACAAATCAATGTATCTGCCCTTTCCAGGGGTGACACGAAAACATGGCACCCAGGATATAGACAGAATATTCATGTCACAGTTTTGAACGGTCATGTCAAGCATAAAATAGCAAGAATGAAGCTGGAACTGTGGCTAACTATAAACTTATACTCCATCAAGGAAAAACAAAAATGGAAATCAGTGCCTAATAAGAAACAAAAATCAAATAGTTTAAATAAGTCATCTGTTTCTCTATTTACGTCAATTTTCACATCATGTTCTATAATGCACACAGATAGAATCTCACTTTATTTGTGTTTATGCTCAATCTGTTTGATTCAATGTGGATAAAGCAAACAAATATCCTCCATGTTTACTGGGAAACACACCCACACCATTAAATCAACATAATATCAATTACTCAGTTGCAAAACACTTACCACATTGCTTCTGCAAATCTTGTAGAGAATGTTGCACCCTGCTAATCAATAGATGTAAGTACGACTCAAATACACCTCCAGCAGCGCAGTATGATCTCTACATCATCCTTATGCATGTGGATGAACTTTCTCTAGTCCATAATTCAAAGACATCTGAAAAGAACAAAAAGTGGTTCTTTGACATTCAAAGCAGCAAAGAAAGTCAAGCAATGGTGACCATCAATAGCACACCATTAAAAAAGTGTCTACCCAGCATAACGTACTGACTTTTATATTGTTTATATATTTCTTGGCAATAATAGAACTTCATGACACAAAGGTACATGTACGGTATTAGGTTTGAAAAAAAATATACACAATGTACTGCTTCTTCACAATTATCTTGATTTTCTAGTTTATCCTGAAAATTACAATACATGTATTTCTACTTATTTTGTTGCTACGAGTTAGGACTTTCGCCACTAAATGAAAACGGTAAAAAGGCACATTACATTTTAACAGCAGCACCAATAACTGATGTTAGAAAAGTTAAGGACGTGGGCTGAGAACAAATCAATGTATCTGCCCTTTCCAGGGGTGACACGAAAACATGGCACCCAGGATATAGACAGAATATTCATGTCACAGTTTTGAACGGTCATGTCAAGCATAAAATAGCAAGAATGAAGCTGGAACTGTGGCTAACTATAAACTTATAATCCTTCAAGGAAAAACAAAAATAGACACCAGTGTACAATAAGGAAAACAATCACTATTGATCAATTTTTTGCAGTCCAGACAAATTATTTTGTTGTTGTGCCTCAGTCAGAGGGAAGTGGTGTAATTCCAAATGCTAAATAGTTTTTCAAAATAAAATTCATTATTATTTAACAAATGAAGTTAAAATTATCTACATTATTCCCTCAGTAACATTACTCTAGAGTCCAAAGGTCCTGTGTCCCTGTCAAAGGTTCATTTAGACTTGTGTTGAATATCATATGCAATCAACATTGGTCTGATCAAATAATTAGCCATTAAAAGTCCTATTTCCAAATTAAAAAATTTGTTGTGTTTGCAAATATCTAAATTCGGACATGACAGACATAACAATACATTTAACAAAACATCACGCTTCAGATCCATCTTTGGGTCAGTCTAAATATATAAACATGGTTTCTTAACCTAATCGGTGAAACACCACAAGTGTAATATACGATCTATTTCCACCACAGATGCCCACTGAAATAAACAAATGAAGTGACAACTGTAAAATGTAAAAATTTTGGATTTCTGCACTGACTACAAATCAATGTATCTGCCCTTTCCAGGGGTGACACGAAAACATGGCACCCAGGATATAGACAGAATATTCATGTCACAGTTTTGAACGGTCATGTCAAGCATAAAATAGCAAGAATGAAGCTGGAACTGTGGCTAACTATAAACTTATACTCCTTCAAGGAAAAACAAAAATAGACACCAGTGTACAATAAGGAAAACAATCACTATTGATCAATTTTTTGCAGTCCAGACAAATTATTTTGTTGTTGTGCCTCAGTCAGAGGGAAGTGGTGTAATTCCAAATGCTAAATAGTTTTTCAAAATAAAATTCATTATTATTTAACAAATGAAGTTAAAATTATCTACATTATTCCCTCAGTAACATTACTCTAGAGTCCAAAGGTCCTGTGTCCCTGTCAAAGGTTCATTTAGACTTGTGTTGAATATCATATGCAATCAACATTGGTCTGATCAAATAATTAGCCATTAAAGTCTTATTTCCAAATTTTAAAATTTTTTGTGTTTGCAAATATCTAAATTCGGACATGACAGACATAACAATACATCACGCTTCAGATCCATCTTTGGGTCAGTCTAAATATATAAACATGGTTTCTTAACCTAATCGGTGAAACACCACAAGTGTAATATACGATCTATTTCCACCACAGATGCCCACTGAAATAAACAAATGAAGTGACAACTGTAAAATGTAAAAATTGTGGATTTCTGCACTGACTACAAATCAATGTATCTGCCCTTTCCAGAGGTGACACGAAAACATGGCACCCAGGATATAGACAGAATATTCATGTCACAGTTTTGAACGGTCATGTCAAGCATAAAATAGCAAGAATGAAGCTGGAACTGTGGCTAACTATAAACTTATACTCCATCAAGGAAAAACAAAAATGGAAATCAGTGCCTAATAAGAAACAAAAATCAAATAGTTTAAATAAGTCATCTGTTTCTCTATTTACGTCAATTTTCACATCATGTTCTATAATGCACACAGATAGAATCTCACTTTATTTGTATTTGTGTTTATGCTCAATCTGTTTGATTCAATGTGGATAAAGCAAACAAATATCCTCCATGTTTACTGGGAAACACACCCACACCATTAAATCAACATAATATCAATTACTCAGTTGCAAAACACTTACCACATTGCTTCTGCAAATCTTGTAGAGAATGTTGCACCCTGCTAATCAATAGATGTAAGTACGACTCAAATACACCTCCAGCAGCGCAGTATGACCTCTACATCATCCTTATGCATGTGGATGAACTTTCTCTAGTCCATAATTCAAAGACATCTGAAAAGAACAAAAAGTGGTTCTTTGACATTCAAAGCAGCAAAGAAAGTCAAGCAATGGTGACCATCAATAGCACACCATTAAAAAAGTGTCTACCCAGCATAACGTACTGACTTTTATATTGTTTATATATTTCTTGGCAATAATAGAACTTCATGACACAAAGGTACATGTACGGTATTAGGTTTGAAAAAAAATATACACAATGTACTGCTTCTTCACAATTATCTTGATTTTCTAGTTTATCCTGAAAATTACAATACATGTTTTTCTACTTATTTTGTTGCTACGAGTTAGGACTTTCGCCACTAAATGAAAACGGTAAAAAGGCACATTACATTTTAACAGCAGCACCAATAACTGATGTTAGAAAAGTTAAGGACGCGCGCTGAGAACAAATCAATGTATCTGCCCTTTCCAGGGGTGACACGAAAACATGGCACCCAGGATATAGACAGAATATTCATGTCACAGTTTTGAACGGTCATGTCAAGCATAAAATAGCAAGAATGAAGCTGGAACTGTGGCTAACTATAAACTTATACTCCTTCAAGGAAAAACAAAAATAGACACCTGTGTACAATAAGGAAAACAATCACTATTGATCAATTTTTTGCAGTCCAGACAAATTATTTTGTTGTTGTGCCTCAGTCAGAGGGAAGTGGTGTAATTCCAAATGCTAAATAGTTTTTCAAAATAAAATTCATTATTATTTAACAAATGAAGTTAAAATTATCTACATTATTCCCTCAGTAACATTACTCTAGAGTCCAAAGGTCCTGTGTCCCTGTCAAAGGTTCATTTAGACTTGTGTTGAATATCATATGCAATCAACATTGGTCTGATCAAATAATTAGCCATTAAAAGTCCTATTTCCAAATTAAAAAATTTGTTGTGTTTGCAAATATCTAAATTCGGACATGACAGACATAACAATACATTTAACAAAACATCACGCTTCAGATCCATCTTTGGGTCAGTCTAAATATATAAACATGGTTTCTTAACCTAATCGGTGAAACACCACAAGTGTAATATACGATCTATTTCCACCACAGATGCCCACTGAAATAAACAAATGAAGTGACAACTGTAAAATGTAAAAATTTTGGATTTCTGCACTGACTACAAATCAATGTATCTGCCCTTTCCAGGGGTGACACGAAAACATGGCACCCAGGATATAGACAGAATATTCATGTCACAGTTTTGAACGGTCATGTCAAGCATAAAATAGCAAGAATGAAGCTGGAACTGTGGCTAACTATAAACTTATACTCCTTCAAGGAAAAACAAAAATAGACACCAGTGTACAATAAGGAAAACAATCACTATTGATCAATTTTTTGCAGTCCAGACAAATTATTTTGTTGTTGTGCCTCAGTCAGAGGGAAGTGGTGTAATTCCAAATGCTAAATAGTTTTTCAAAATAAAATTCATTATTATTTAACAAATGAAGTTAAAATTATCTACATTATTCCCTCAGTAACATTACTCTAGAGTCCAAAGGTCCTGTGTCCCTGTCAAAGGTCCATTTAGACTTGTGTTGAATATCATATGCAATCAACATTGGTCTGATCAAATAATTAGCCATTAAAAGTCCTATTTTCAAATTAAAATTTTTTTTGTGTTTGCAAATATCTAAATTCGGACATGACAGACATAACAATACATTTAACAAAACATCACGCTTCAGATCCATCTTTGGGTCAGTCTAAATATATAAACATGGTTTCTTAACCTAATCGGTGAAACACCACAAGTGTAATATACGATCTATTTCCACCACAGATGCCCACTGAAATAAACAAATGAAGTGACAACTGTAAAATGTAAAAATTTTGGATTTCTGCACTGACTACAAATCAATGTATCTGCCCTTTCCAGGGGTGACACGAAAACATGGCACCCAGGATATAGACAGAATATTCATGTCACAGTTTTGAACGGTCATGTCAAGCATAAAATAGCAAGAATGAAGCTGGAACTGTGGCTAACTATAAACTTATACTCCTTCAAGGAAAAACAAAAATAGACACCAGTGTACAATAAGGAAAACAATCACTATTGATCAATTTTTTGCAGTCCAGACAAATTATTTTGTTGTTGTGCCTCAGTCAGAGGGAAGTGGTGTAATTCCAAATGCTAAATAGTTTTTCAAAATAAAATTCATTATTATTTAACAAATGAAGTTAAAATTATCTACATTATTCCCTCAGTAACATTACTCTAGAGTCCAAAGGTCCTGTGTCCCTGTCAAAGGTTCATTTAGACTTGTGTTGAATATCATATGCAATCAACATTGGTCTGATCAAAAATTTTTTTGTGTTTGCAAATATCTAAATTCGGACATGACAGACATAACAATACATTTAACAAAACATCACGCTTCAGATCCATCTTTGGGTCAGTCTAAATATATAAACATGGTTTCTTAACCTAATCGGTGAAACACCACAAGTGTAATATACGATCTATTTCCACCACAGATGCCCACTGAAATAAACAAATGAAGTGACAACTGTAAAATGTAAAAATTTTGGATTTCTGCACTGACTACAAATCAATGTATCTGCCCTTTCCAGGGGTGACACGAAAACATGGCACCCAGGATATAGACAGAATATTCATGTCACAGTTTTGAACGGTCATGTCAAGCATAAAATAGCAAGAATGAAGCTGGAACTGTGGCTAACTATAAACTTATACTCCATCAAGGAAAAACAAAAATAGACACCAGTGTACAATAAGAAAAACAATCACTATTGATCAATTCTTTGCAGCCCAGACAAATTATTTTTTTGTTGTGCCTCAGTCAGAGGGAAGTGGTGTAATTCCAAATGTTAAAGTTTTTCAAAATAAATTCATTCATATTTAACAAATTAAGTTAAAATTATCTACATTATTCCCTCAGTAACATTACTCTAGTCCAATGGTCCTTTCACTTTCAAATTTTCATTCCGACTTTTGTTGAATCTCATATGTAATCCACATTGGTCTCATCAAATAACCCATTAAAGTCCTATTTTCACCATACAAAATGTGACAACTTTGAAAATTTATTGTGTTTGCAAATGTCTAAATGCAGACATGACAGAAATAATACATTCAACAAAACATCGCGCTTCAGATACATCTTTATGTCAGTCTATATATATATATATATATATATATATATATATATATATATATATATATATATATATATATATATATATATATAATCATGGTTTCTTAAACTCATAGGTGAAACAAGTGTAATATACTGAAACATAAGTGTAATATACTATCTATTTCCACCACAGATGCTTACTGAAATGAAATGACTGATGTAAACAAAATAAAATAATTTTCAGATTTGTGCATGGAGCACAAATCAATGTATCTGCCCTTTCCAGGGGTGACATGAAAACATGGCACCCAGGATATAGACAGAATATTCATGTCACAGTTTTGAACGGTCATGTCAAGCATAAAATAGCAAGAATGAAGCTGGAACTGTGGCTAACTATAAACTTATACTCCATCAAGGAAAAACAAAAATGGAAATCAGTGCCTAATAAGAAACAAAAATCAAATAGTTTAAATAAGTCATCTGTTTCTCTATTTACGTCAATTTCCACATCATGTTCTATAATGCACAGATAGAATCTCACTTTATTTGTATTTGTGTTTATGCTCAATCTGTTTGATTCAATGTGGATAAAGCAAACAAATATCCTCCATGTTTACTGGGAAACACACCCACACCATTAAATCAACATAATATCAATTACTCAGTTGCAAAACACTTACCACATTGCTTCTGCAAATCTTGTAGAGAATGTTGCACCCTGCTAATCAATAGATGTAAGTACGACTCAAATACACCTCCAGCAGCGCAGTATGACCTCTACATCATCCTTATGCATGTGGATGAACTTTCTCTAGTCCATAATTCAAAGACATCTGAAAAGAACAAAAAGTGGTTCTTTGACATTCAAAGCAGCAAAGAAAGTCAAGCAATGGTGACCATCAATAGCACACCATTAAAAAAGTGTCTACCCAGCATAACGTACTGACTTTTATATTGTTTATATATTTCTTGGCAATAATAGAACTTCATGACACAAAGGTACATGTACGGTATTAGGTTTGAAAAAAAATATACACAATGTACTGCTTCTTCACAATTATCTTGATTTTCTAGTTTATCCTGAAAATTACAATACATGTTTTTCTACTTATTTTGTTGCTACGAGTTAGGACTTTCGCCACTAAATGAAAACGGTAAAAAGGCACATTACATTTTAACAGCAGCACCAATAACTGATGTTAGAAAAGTTAAGGACGCGCGCTGAGAACAAATCAATGTATCTGCCCTTTCCAGGGGTGACACGAAAACATGGCACCCAGGATATAGACAGAATATTCATGTCACAGTTTTGAACGGTCATGTCAAGCATAAAATAGCAAGAATGAAGCTGGAACTGTGGCTAACTATAAACTTATACTCCTTCAAGGAAAAACAAAAATAGACACCAGTGTACAATAAGGAAAACAATCACTATTGATCAATTTTTTGCAGTCCAGACAAATTATTTTGTTGTTGTGCCTCAGTCAGAGGGAAGTGGTGTAATTCCAAATGCTAAATAGTTTTTCAAAATAAAATTCATTATTATTTAACAAATGAAGTTAAAATTATCTACATTATTCCCTCAGTAACATTACTCTAGAGTCCAAAGGTCCTGTGTCCCTGTCAAAGGTCCATTTAGACTTGTGTTGAATATCATATGCAATCAACATTGGTCTGATCAAATAATTAGCCATTAAAAGTCCTATTTTCAAATTAAAATTTTTTTTGTGTTTGCAAATATCTAAATTCGGACATGACAGACATAACAATACATTTAACAAAACATCACGCTTCAGATCCATCTTTGGGTCAGTCTAAATATATAAACATGGTTTCTTAACCTAATCGGTGAAACACCACAAGTGTAATATACGATCTATTTCCACCACAGATGCCCACTGAAATAAACAAATGAAGTGACAACTGTAAAATGTAAAAATTTTGGATTTCTGCACTGACTACAAATCAATGTATCTGCCCTTTCCAGGGGTGACACGAAAACATGGCACCCAGGATATAGACAGAATATTCATGTCACAGTTTTGAACGGTCATGTCAAGCATAAAATAGCAAGAATGAAGCTGGAACTGTGGCTAACTATAAACTTATACTCCTTCAAGGAAAAACAAAAATAGACACCAGTGTACAATAAGGAAAACAATCACTATTGATCAATTTTTTGCAGTCCAGACAAATTATTTTTTTGTTGTGCCTCAGTCAGAGGGAAGTGGTGTAATTCCAAATGCTAAATAGTTTTTCAAAATAAAATTCATTATTATTTAACAAATGAAGTTAAAATTATCTACATTATTCCCTCAGTAACATTACTCTAGAGTCCAAAGGTCCTGTGTCCCTGTCAAAGGTTCATTTAGACTTGTGTTGAATATCATATGCAATCAACATTGGTCTGATCAAAAATTTTTTTGTGTTTGCAAATATCTAAATTCGGACATGACAGACATAACAATACATTTAACAAAACATCACGCTTCAGATCCATCTTTGGGTCAGTCTAAATATATAAACATGGTTTCTTAACCTAATCGGTGAAACACCACAAGTGTAATATACGATCTATTTCCACCACAGATGCCCACTGAAATAAACAAATGAAGTGACAACTGTAAAATGTAAAAATTTTGGATTTCTGCACTGACTACAAATCAATGTATCTGCCCTTTCCAGGGGTGACACGAAAACATGGCACCCAGGATATAGACAGAATATTCATGTCACAGTTTTGAACGGTCATGTCAAGCATAAAATAGCAAGAATGAAGCTGGAACTGTGGCTAACTATAAACTTATACTCCATCAAGGAAAAACAAAAATAGACACCAGTGTACAATAAGAAAAACAATCACTATTGATCAATTCTTTGCAGCCCAGACAAATTATTTTTTTGTTGTGCCTCAGTCAGAGGGAAGTGGTGTAATTCCAAATGTTAAAGTTTTTCAAAATAAATTCATTCATATTTAACAAATTAAGTTAAAATTATCTACATTATTCCCTCAGTAACATTACTCTAGTCCAATGGTCCTTTCACTTTCAAATTTTCATTCCGACTTTTGTTGAATCTCATATGTAATCCACATTGGTCTCATCAAATAACCCATTAAAGTCCTATTTTCACCATACAAAATGTGACAACTTTGAAAATTTATTGTGTTTGCAAATGTCTAAATGCAGACATGACAGAAATAATACATTCAACAAAACATCGCGCTTCAGATACATCTTTATGTCAGTCTATATATATATATATATATATATATATATATATATATATATATATATATATATATATATAATCATGGTTTCTTAAACTCATAGGTGAAACAAGTGTAATATACTGAAACATAAGTGTAATATACTATCTATTTCCACCACAGATGCTTACTGAAATGAAATGACTGATGTAAACAAAATAAAATAATTTTCAGATTTGTGCATGGAGCACAAATCAATGTATCTGCCCTTTCCAGGGGTGACATGAAAACATGGCACCCAGGATATAGACAGAATATTCATGTCACAGTTTTGAACGGTCATGTCAAGCATAAAATAGCAAGAATGAAGCTGGAACTGTGGCTAACTATAAACTTATACTCCATCAAGGAAAAACAAAAATGGAAATCAGTGCCTAATAAGAAACAAAAATCAAATAGTTTAAATAAGTCATCTGTTTCTCTATTTACGTCAATTTCCACATCATGTTCTATAATGCACACAGATAGAATCTCACTTTATTTGTATTTGTGTTTATGCTCAATCTGTTTGATTCAATGTGGATAAAGCAAACAAATATCCTCCATGTTTACTGGGAAACACACCCACACCATTAAATCAACATAATATCAATTACTCAGTTGCAAAACACTTACCACATTGCTTCTGCAAATCTTGTAGAGAATGTTGCACCCTGCTAATCAATAGATGTAAGTACGACTCAAATACACCTCCAGCAGCGCAGTATGATCTCTACATCATCCTTATGCATGTGGATGAACTTTCTCTAGTCCATAATTCAAAGACATCTGAAAAGAACAAAAAGTGGTTCTTTGACATTCAAAGCAGCAAAGAAAGTCAAGCAATGGTGACCATCAATAGCACACCATTAAAAAAGTGTCTACCCAGCATAACGTACTGACTTTTATATTGTTTATATATTTCTTGGCAATAATAGAACTTCATGACACAAAGGTACATGTACGGTATTAGGTTTGAAAAAAAATATACACAATGTACTGCTTCTTCACAATTATCTTGATTTTCTAGTTTATCCTGAAAATTACAATACATGTATTTCTACTTATTTTGTTGCTACGAGTTAGGACTTTCGCCACTAAATGAAAACGGTAAAAAGGCACATTACATTTTAACAGCAGCACCAATAACTGATGTTAGAAAAGTTAAGGACGTGGGCTGAGAACAAATCAATGTATCTGCCCTTTCCAGGGGTGACACGAAAACATGGCACCCAGGATATAGACAGAATATTCATGTCACAGTTTTGAACGGTCATGTCAAGCATAAAATAGCAAGAATGAAGCTGGAACTGTGGCTAACTATAAACTTATAATCCTTCAAGGAAAAACAAAAATAGACACCAGTGTACAATAAGGAAAACAATCACTATTGATCAATTTTTTGCAGTCCAGACAAATTATTTTGTTGTTGTGCCTCAGTCAGAGGGAAGTGGTGTAATTCCAAATGCTAAATAGTTTTTCAAAATAAAATTCATTATTATTTAACAAATGAAGTTAAAATTATCTACATTATTCCCTCAGTAACATTACTCTAGAGTCCAAAGGTCCTGTGTCCCTGTCAAAGGTTCATTTAGACTTGTGTTGAATATCATATGCAATCAACATTGGTCTGATCAAATAATTAGCCATTAAAAGTCCTATTTCCAAATTAAAAAATTTGTTGTGTTTGCAAATATCTAAATTCGGACATGACAGACATAACAATACATTTAACAAAACATCACGCTTCAGATCCATCTTTGGGTCAGTCTAAATATATAAACATGGTTTCTTAACCTAATCGGTGAAACACCACAAGTGTAATATACGATCTATTTCCACCACAGATGCCCACTGAAATAAACAAATGAAGTGACAACTGTAAAATGTAAAAATTTTGGATTTCTGCACTGACTACAAATCAATGTATCTGCCCTTTCCAGGGGTGACACGAAAACATGGCACCCAGGATATAGACAGAATATTCATGTCACAGTTTTGAACGGTCATGTCAAGCATAAAATAGCAAGAATGAAGCTGGAACTGTGGCTAACTATAAACTTATACTCCTTCAAGGAAAAACAAAAATAGACACCAGTGTACAATAAGGAAAACAATCACTATTGATCAATTTTTTGCAGTCCAGACAAATTATTTTGTTGTTGTGCCTCAGTCAGAGGGAAGTGGTGTAATTCCAAATGCTAAATAGTTTTTCAAAATAAAATTCATTATTATTTAACAAATGAAGTTAAAATTATCTACATTATTCCCTCAGTAACATTACTCTAGAGTCCAAAGGTCCTGTGTCCCTGTCAAAGGTTCATTTAGACTTGTGTTGAATATCATATGCAATCAACATTGGTCTGATCAAATAATTAGCCATTAAAGTCTTATTTCCAAATTTTAAAATTTTTTGTGTTTGCAAATATCTAAATTCGGACATGACAGACATAACAATACATCACGCTTCAGATCCATCTTTGGGTCAGTCTAAATATATAAACATGGTTTCTTAACCTAATCGGTGAAACACCACAAGTGTAATATACGATCTATTTCCACCACAGATGCCCACTGAAATAAACAAATGAAGTGACAACTGTAAAATGTAAAAATTGTGGATTTCTGCACTGACTACAAATCAATGTATCTGCCCTTTCCAGAGGTGACACGAAAACATGGCACCCAGGATATAGACAGAATATTCATGTCACAGTTTTGAACGGTCATGTCAAGCATAAAATAGCAAGAATGAAGCTGGAACTGTGGCTAACTATAAACTTATACTCCATCAAGGAAAAACAAAAATGGAAATCAGTGCCTAATAAGAAACAAAAATCAAATAGTTTAAATAAGTCATCTGTTTCTCTATTTACGTCAATTTTCACATCATGTTCTATAATGCACACAGATAGAATCTCACTTTATTTGTATTTGTGTTTATGCTCAATCTGTTTGATTCAATGTGGATAAAGCAAACAAATATCCTCCATGTTTACTGGGAAACACACCCACACCATTAAATCAACATAATATCAATTACTCAGTTGCAAAACACTTACCACATTGCTTCTGCAAATCTTGTAGAGAATGTTGCACCCTGCTAATCAATAGATGTAAGTACGACTCAAATACACCTCCAGCAGCGCAGTATGACCTCTACATCATCCTTATGCATGTGGATGAACTTTCTCTAGTCCATAATTCAAAGACATCTGAAAAGAACAAAAAGTGGTTCTTTGACATTCAAAGCAGCAAAGAAAGTCAAGCAATGGTGACCATCAATAGCACACCATTAAAAAAGTGTCTACCCAGCATAACGTACTGACTTTTATATTGTTTATATATTTCTTGGCAATAATAGAACTTCATGACACAAAGGTACATGTACGGTATTAGGTTTGAAAAAAAATATACACAATGTACTGCTTCTTCACAATTATCTTGATTTTCTAGTTTATCCTGAAAATTACAATACATGTTTTTCTACTTATTTTGTTGCTACGAGTTAGGACTTTCGCCACTAAATGAAAACGGTAAAAAGGCACATTACATTTTAACAGCAGCACCAATAACTGATGTTAGAAAAGTTAAGGACGCGCGCTGAGAACAAATCAATGTATCTGCCCTTTCCAGGGGTGACACGAAAACATGGCACCCAGGATATAGACAGAATATTCATGTCACAGTTTTGAACGGTCATGTCAAGCATAAAATAGCAAGAATGAAGCTGGAACTGTGGCTAACTATAAACTTATACTCCTTCAAGGAAAAACAAAAATAGACACCAGTGTACAATAAGGAAAACAATCACTATTGATCAATTTTTTGCAGTCCAGACAAATTATTTTGTTGTTGTGCCTCAGTCAGAGGGAAGTGGTGTAATTCCAAATGCTAAATAGTTTTTCAAAATAAAATTCATTATTATTTAACAAATGAAGTTAAAATTATCTACATTATTCCCTCAGTAACATTACTCTAGAGTCCAAAGGTCCTGTGTCCCTGTCAAAGGTTCATTTAGACTTGTGTTGAATATCATATGCAATCAACATTGGTCTGATCAAATAATTAGCCATTAAAAGTCCTATTTCCAAATTAAAAAATTTGTTGTGTTTGCAAATATCTAAATTCGGACATGACAGACATAACAATACATTTAACAAAACATCACGCTTCAGATCCATCTTTGGGTCAGTCTAAATATATAAACATGGTTTCTTAACCTAATCGGTGAAACACCACAAGTGTAATATACGATCTATTTCCACCACAGATGCCCACTGAAATAAACAAATGAAGTGACAACTGTAAAATGTAAAAATTTTGGATTTCTGCACTGACTACAAATCAATGTATCTGCCCTTTCCAGGGGTGACACGAAAACATGGCACCCAGGATATAGACAGAATATTCATGTCACAGTTTTGAACGGTCATGTCAAGCATAAAATAGCAAGAATGAAGCTGGAACTGTGGCTAACTATAAACTTATACTCCTTCAAGGAAAAACAAAAATAGACACCAGTGTACAATAAGGAAAACAATCACTATTGATCAATTTTTTGCAGTCCAGACAAATTATTTTGTTGTTGTGCCTCAGTCAGAGGGAAGTGGTGTAATTCCAAATGCTAAATAGTTTTTCAAAATAAAATTCATTATTATTTAACAAATGAAGTTAAAATTATCTACATTATTCCCTCAGTAACATTACTCTAGAGTCCAAAGGTCCTGTGTCCCTGTCAAAGGTCCATTTAGACTTGTGTTGAATATCATATGCAATCAACATTGGTCTGATCAAATAATTAGCCATTAAAAGTCCTATTTTCAAATTAAAAATTTTTTTGTGTTTGCAAATATCTAAATTCGGACATGACAGACATAACAATACATTTAACAAAACATCACGCTTCAGATCCATCTTTGGGTCAGTCTAAATATATAAACATGGTTTCTTAACCTAATCGGTGAAACACCACAAGTGTAATATACGATCTATTTCCACCACAGATGCCCACTGAAATAAACAAATGAAGTGACAACTGTAAAATGTAAAAATTTTGGATTTCTGCACTGACTACAAATCAATGTATCTGCCCTTTCCAGGGGTGACACGAAAACATGGCACCCAGGATATAGACAGAATATTCATGTCACAGTTTTGAACGGTCATGTCAAGCATAAAATAGCAAGAATGAAGCTGGAACTGTGGCTAACTATAAACTTATACTCCTTCAAGGAAAAACAAAAATAGACACCAGTGTACAATAAGGAAAACAATCACTATTGATCAATTTTTTGCAGTCCAGACAAATTATTTTGTTGTTGTGCCTCAGTCAGAGGGAAGTGGTGTAATTCCAAATGCTAAATAGTTTTTCAAAATAAAATTCATTATTATTTAACAAATGAAGTTAAAATTATCTACATTATTCCCTCAGTAACATTACTCTAGAGTCCAAAGGTCCTGTGTCCCTGTCAAAGGTTCATTTAGACTTGTGTTGAATATCATATGCAATCAACATTGGTCTGATCAAAAATTTTTTTGTGTTTGCAAATATCTAAATTCGGACATGACAGACATAACAATACATTTAACAAAACATCACGCTTCAGATCCATCTTTGGGTCAGTCTAAATATATAAACATGGTTTCTTAACCTAATCGGTGAAACACCACAAGTGTAATATACGATCTATTTCCACCACAGATGCCCACTGAAATAAACAAATGAAGTGACAACTGTAAAATGTAAAAATTTTGGATTTCTGCACTGACTACAAATCAATGTATCTGCCCTTTCCAGGGGTGACACGAAAACATGGCACCCAGGATATAGACAGAATATTCATGTCACAGTTTTGAACGGTCATGTCAAGCATAAAATAGCAAGAATGAAGCTGGAACTGTGGCTAACTATAAACTTATACTCCATCAAGGAAAAACAAAAATAGACACCAGTGTACAATAAGAAAAACAATCACTATTGATCAATTCTTTGCAGCCCAGACAAATTATTTTTTTGTTGTGCCTCAGTCAGAGGGAAGTGGTGTAATTCCAAATGTTAAAGTTTTTCAAAATAAATTCATTCATATTTAACAAATTAAGTTAAAATTATCTACATTATTCCCTCAGTAACATTACTCTAGTCCAATGGTCCTTTCACTTTCAAATTTTCATTCCGACTTTTGTTGAATCTCATATGTAATCCACATTGGTCTCATCAAATAACCCATTAAAGTCCTATTTTCACCATACAAAATGTGACAACTTTGAAAATTTATTGTGTTTGCAAATGTCTAAATGCAGACATGACAGAAATAATACATTCAACAAAACATCGCGCTTCAGATACATCTTTATGTCAGTCTATATATATATATATATATATATATATATATATATATATATATATATTCATGGTTTCTTAAACTCATAGGTGAAACAAGTGTAATATACTGAAACATAAGTGTAATATACTATCTATTTCCACCACAGATGCTTACTGAAATGAAATGACTGATGTAAACAAAATAAAATAATTTTCAGATTTGTGCATGGAGCACAAATCAATGTATCTGCCCTTTCCAGGGGTGACATGAAAACATGGCACCCAGGATATAGACAGAATATTCATGTCACAGTTTTGAACGGTCATGTCAAGCATAAAATAGCAAGAATGAAGCTGGAACTGTGGCTAACTATAAACTTATACTCCATCAAGGAAAAACAAAAATGGAAATCAGTGCCTAATAAGAAACAAAAATCAAATAGTTTAAATAAGTCATCTGTTTCTCTATTTACGTCAATTTCCACATCATGTTCTATAATGCACACAGATAGAATCTCACTTTATTTGTATTTGTGTTTATGCTCAATCTGTTTGATTCAATGTGGATAAAGCAAACAAATATCCTCCATGTTTACTGGGAAACACACCCACACCATTAAATCAACATAATATCAATTACTCAGTTGCAAAACACTTACCACATTGCTTCTGCAAATCTTGTAGAGAATGTTGCACCCTGCTAATCAATAGATGTAAGTACGACTCAAATACACCTCCAGCAGCGCAGTATGACCTCTACATCATCCTTATGCATGTGGATGAACTTTCTCTAGTCCATAATTCAAAGACATCTGAAAAGAACAAAAAGTGGTTCTTTGACATTCAAAGCAGCAAAGAAAGTCAAGCAATGGTGACCATCAATAGCACACCATTAAAAAAGTGTCTACCCAGCATAACGTACTGACTTTTATATTGTTTATATATTTCTTGGCAATAATAGAACTTCATGACACAAAGGTACATGTACGGTATTAGGTTTGAAAAAAAATATACACAATGTACTGCTTCTTCACAATTATCTTGATTTTCTAGTTTATCCTGAAAATTACAATACATGTTTTTCTACTTATTTTGTTGCTACGAGTTAGGACTTTCGCCACTAAATGAAAACGGTAAAAAGGCACATTACATTTTAACAGCAGCACCAATAACTGATGTTAGAAAAGTTAAGGACGCGCGCTGAGAACAAATCAATGTATCTGCCCTTTCCAGGGGTGACACGAAAACATGGCACCCAGGATATAGACAGAATATTCATGTCACAGTTTTGAACGGTCATGTCAAGCATAAAATAGCAAGAATGAAGCTGGAACTGTGGCTAACTATAAACTTATACTCCTTCAAGGAAAAACAAAAATAGACACCAGTGTACAATAAGGAAAACAATCACTATTGATCAATTTTTTGCAGTCCAGACAAATTATTTTGTTGTTGTGCCTCAGTCAGAGGGAAGTGGTGTAATTCCAAATGCTAAATAGTTTTTCAAAATAAAATTCATTATTATTTAACAAATGAAGTTAAAATTATCTACATTATTCCCTCAGTAACATTACTCTAGAGTCCAAAGGTCCTGTGTCCCTGTCAAAGGTTCATTTAGACTTGTGTTGAATATCATATGCAATCAACATTGGTCTGATCAAATAATTAGCCATTAAAGTCTTATTTCCAAATTTTAAAATTTTTTGTGTTTGCAAATATCTAAATTCGGACATGACAGACATAACAATACATCACGCTTCAGATCCATCTTTGGGTCAGTCTAAATATATAAACATGGTTTCTTAACCTAATCGGTGAAACACCACAAGTGTAATATACGATCTATTTCCACCACAGATGCCCACTGAAATAAACAAATGAAGTGACAACTGTAAAATGTAAAAATTGTGGATTTCTGCACTGACTACAAATCAATGTATCTGCCCTTTCCAGAGGTGACACGAAAACATGGCACCCAGGATATAGACAGAATATTCATGTCACAGTTTTGAACGGTCATGTCAAGCATAAAATAGCAAGAATGAAGCTGGAACTGTGGCTAACTATAAACTTATACTCCATCAAGGAAAAACAAAAATGGAAATCAGTGCCTAATAAGAAACAAAAATCAAATAGTTTAAATAAGTCATCTGTTTCTCTATTTACGTCAATTTTCACATCATGTTCTATAATGCACACAGATAGAATCTCACTTTATTTGTATTTGTGTTTATGCTCAATCTGTTTGATTCAATGTGGATAAAGCAAACAAATATCCTCCATGTTTACTGGGAAACACACCCACACCATTAAATCAACATAATATCAATTACTCAGTTGCAAAACACTTACCACATTGCTTCTGCAAATCTTGTAGAGAATGTTGCACCCTGCTAATCAATAGATGTAAGTACGACTCAAATACACCTCCAGCAGCGCAGTATGACCTCTACATCATCCTTATGCATGTGGATGAACTTTCTCTAGTCCATAATTCAAAGACATCTGAAAAGAACAAAAAGTGGTTCTTTGACATTCAAAGCAGCAAAGAAAGTCAAGCAATGGTGACCATCAATAGCACACCATTAAAAAAGTGTCTACCCAGCATAACGTACTGACTTTTATATTGTTTATATATTTCTTGGCAATAATAGAACTTCATGACACAAAGGTACATGTACGGTATTAGGTTTGAAAAAAAATATACACAATGTACTGCTTCTTCACAATTATCTTGATTTTCTAGTTTATCCTGAAAATTACAATACATGTTTTTCTACTTATTTTGTTGCTACGAGTTAGGACTTTCGCCACTAAATGAAAACGGTAAAAAGGCACATTACATTTTAACAGCAGCACCAATAACTGATGTTAGAAAAGTTAAGGACGCGCGCTGAGAACAAATCAATGTATCTGCCCTTTCCAGGGGTGACACGAAAACATGGCACCCAGGATATAGACAGAATATTCATGTCACAGTTTTGAACGGTCATGTCAAGCATAAAATAGCAAGAATGAAGCTGGAACTGTGGCTAACTATAAACTTATACTCCTTCAAGGAAAAACAAAAATAGACACCAGTGTACAATAAGGAAAACAATCACTATTGATCAATTTTTTGCAGTCCAGACAAATTATTTTGTTGTTGTGCCTCAGTCAGAGGGAAGTGGTGTAATTCCAAATGCTAAATAGTTTTTCAAAATAAAATTCATTATTATTTAACAAATGAAGTTAAAATTATCTACATTATTCCCTCAGTAACATTACTCTAGAGTCCAAAGGTCCTGTGTCCCTGTCAAAGGTTCATTTAGACTTGTGTTGAATATCATATGCAATCAACATTGGTCTGATCAAATAATTAGCCATTAAAAGTCCTATTTCCAAATTAAAAAATTTGTTGTGTTTGCAAATATCTAAATTCGGACATGACAGACATAACAATACATTTAACAAAACATCACGCTTCAGATCCATCTTTGGGTCAGTCTAAATATATAAACATGGTTTCTTAACCTAATCGGTGAAACACCACAAGTGTAATATACGATCTATTTCCACCACAGATGCCCACTGAAATAAACAAATGAAGTGACAACTGTAAAATGTAAAAATTTTGGATTTCTGCACTGACTACAAATCAATGTATCTGCCCTTTCCAGGGGTGACACGAAAACATGGCACCCAGGATATAGACAGAATATTCATGTCACAGTTTTGAACGGTCATGTCAAGCATAAAATAGCAAGAATGAAGCTGGAACTGTGGCTAACTATAAACTTATACTCCTTCAAGGAAAAACAAAAATAGACACCAGTGTACAATAAGGAAAACAATCACTATTGATCAATTTTTTGCAGTCCAGACAAATTATTTTGTTGTTGTGCCTCAGTCAGAGGGAAGTGGTGTAATTCCAAATGCTAAATAGTTTTTCAAAATAAAATTCATTATTATTTAACAAATGAAGTTAAAATTATCTACATTATTCCCTCAGTAACATTACTCTAGAGTCCAAAGGTCCTGTGTCCCTGTCAAAGGTCCATTTAGACTTGTGTTGAATATCATATGCAATCAACATTGGTCTGATCAAATAATTAGCCATTAAAAGTCCTATTTTCAAATTAAAAATTTTTTTGTGTTTGCAAATATCTAAATTCGGACATGACAGACATAACAATACATTTAACAAAACATCACGCTTCAGATCCATCTTTGGGTCAGTCTAAATATATAAACATGGTTTCTTAACCTAATCGGTGAAACACCACAAGTGTAATATACGATCTATTTCCACCACAGATGCCCACTGAAATAAACAAATGAAGTGACAACTGTAAAATGTAAAAATTTTGGATTTCTGCACTGACTACAAATCAATGTATCTGCCCTTTCCAGGGGTGACACGAAAACATGGCACCCAGGATATAGACAGAATATTCATGTCACAGTTTTGAACGGTCATGTCAAGCATAAAATAGCAAGAATGAAGCTGGAACTGTGGCTAACTATAAACTTATACTCCTTCAAGGAAAAACAAAAATAGACACCAGTGTACAATAAGGAAAACAATCACTATTGATCAATTTTTTGCAGTCCAGACAAATTATTTTTTTGTTGTGCCTCAGTCAGAGGGAAGTGGTGTAATTCCAAATGCTAAATAGTTTTTCAAAATAAAATTCATTATTATTTAACAAATGAAGTTAAAATTATCTACATTATTCCCTCAGTAACATTACTCTAGAGTCCAAAGGTCCTGTGTCCCTGTCAAAGGTTCATTTAGACTTGTGTTGAATATCATATGCAATCAACATTGGTCTGATCAAAAATTTTTTTGTGTTTGCAAATATCTAAATTCGGACATGACAGACATAACAATACATTTAACAAAACATCACGCTTCAGATCCATCTTTGGGTCAGTCTAAATATATAAACATGGTTTCTTAACCTAATCGGTGAAACACCACAAGTGTAATATACGATCTATTTCCACCACAGATGCCCACTGAAATAAACAAATGAAGTGACAACTGTAAAATGTAAAAATTTTGGATTTCTGCACTGACTACAAATCAATGTATCTGCCCTTTCCAGGGGTGACACGAAAACATGGCACCCAGGATATAGACAGAATATTCATGTCACAGTTTTGAACGGTCATGTCAAGCATAAAATAGCAAGAATGAAGCTGGAACTGTGGCTAACTATAAACTTATACTCCATCAAGGAAAAACAAAAATAGACACCAGTGTACAATAAGAAAAACAATCACTATTGATCAATTCTTTGCAGCCCAGACAAATTATTTTTTTGTTGTGCCTCAGTCAGAGGGAAGTGGTGTAATTCCAAATGTTAAAGTTTTTCAAAATAAATTCATTCATATTTAACAAATTAAGTTAAAATTATCTACATTATTCCCTCAGTAACATTACTCTAGTCCAATGGTCCTTTCACTTTCAAATTTTCATTCCGACTTTTGTTGAATCTCATATGTAATCCACATTGGTCTCATCAAATAACCCATTAAAGTCCTATTTTCACCATACAAAATGTGACAACTTTGAAAATTTATTGTGTTTGCAAATGTCTAAATGCAGACATGACAGAAATAATACATTCAACAAAACATCGCGCTTCAGATACATCTTTATGTCAGTCTATATATATATATATATATATATATATATATATAATCATGGTTTCTTAAACTCATAGGTGAAACAAGTGTAATATACTGAAACATAAGTGTAATATACTATCTATTTCCACCACAGATGCTTACTGAAATGAAATGACTGATGTAAACAAAATAAAATAATTTTCAGATTTGTGCATGGAGCACAAATCAATGTATCTGCCCTTTCCAGGGGTGACACGAAAACATGGCACCCAGGATATAGACAGAATATTCATGTCACAGTTTTGAACGGTCATGTCAAGCATAAAATAGCAAGAATGAAGCTGGAACTGTGGCTAACTATAAACTTATACTCCATCAAGGAAAAACAAAAATGGAAATCAGTGCCTAATAAGAAACAAAAATCAAATAGTTTAAATAAGTCATCTGTTTCTCTATTTACGTCAATTTTCACATCATGTTCTATAATGCACACAGATAGAATCTCACTTTATTTGTGTTTATGCTCAATCTGTTTGATTCAATGTGGATAAAGCAAACAAATATCCTCCATGTTTACTGGGAAACACACCCACACCATTAAATCAACATAATATCAATTACTCAGTTGCAAAACACTTACCACATTGCTTCTGCAAATCTTGTAGAGAATGTTGCACCCTGCTAATCAATAGATGTAAGTACGACTCAAATACACCTCCAGCAGCGCAGTATGATCTCTACATCATCCTTATGCATGTGGATGAACTTTCTCTAGTCCATAATTCAAAGACATCTGAAAAGAACAAAAAGTGGTTCTTTGACATTCAAAGCAGCAAAGAAAGTCAAGCAATGGTGACCATCAATAGCACACCATTAAAAAAGTGTCTACCCAGCATAACGTACTGACTTTTATATTGTTTATATATTTCTTGGCAATAATAGAACTTCATGACACAAAGGTACATGTACGGTATTAGGTTTGAAAAAAAATATACACAATGTACTGCTTCTTCACAATTATCTTGATTTTCTAGTTTATCCTGAAAATTACAATACATGTATTTCTACTTATTTTGTTGCTACGAGTTAGGACTTTCGCCACTAAATGAAAACGGTAAAAAGGCACATTACATTTTAACAGCAGCACCAATAACTGATGTTAGAAAAGTTAAGGACGTGGGCTGAGAACAAATCAATGTATCTGCCCTTTCCAGGGGTGACACGAAAACATGGCACCCAGGATATAGACAGAATATTCATGTCACAGTTTTGAACGGTCATGTCAAGCATAAAATAGCAAGAATGAAGCTGGAACTGTGGCTAACTATAAACTTATAATCCTTCAAGGAAAAACAAAAATAGACACCAGTGTACAATAAGGAAAACAATCACTATTGATCAATTTTTTGCAGTCCAGACAAATTATTTTGTTGTTGTGCCTCAGTCAGAGGGAAGTGGTGTAATTCCAAATGCTAAATAGTTTTTCAAAATAAAATTCATTATTATTTAACAAATGAAGTTAAAATTATCTACATTATTCCCTCAGTAACATTACTCTAGAGTCCAAAGGTCCTGTGTCCCTGTCAAAGGTTCATTTAGACTTGTGTTGAATATCATATGCAATCAACATTGGTCTGATCAAATAATTAGCCATTAAAAGTCCTATTTCCAAATTAAAAAATTTGTTGTGTTTGCAAATATCTAAATTCGGACATGACAGACATAACAATACATTTAACAAAACATCACGCTTCAGATCCATCTTTGGGTCAGTCTAAATATATAAACATGGTTTCTTAACCTAATCGGTGAAACACCACAAGTGTAATATACGATCTATTTCCACCACAGATGCCCACTGAAATAAACAAATGAAGTGACAACTGTAAAATGTAAAAATTTTGGATTTCTGCACTGACTACAAATCAATGTATCTGCCCTTTCCAGGGGTGACACGAAAACATGGCACCCAGGATATAGACAGAATATTCATGTCACAGTTTTGAACGGTCATGTCAAGCATAAAATAGCAAGAATGAAGCTGGAACTGTGGCTAACTATAAACTTATACTCCTTCAAGGAAAAACAAAAATAGACACCAGTGTACAATAAGGAAAACAATCACTATTGATCAATTTTTTGCAGTCCAGACAAATTATTTTGTTGTTGTGCCTCAGTCAGAGGGAAGTGGTGTAATTCCAAATGCTAAATAGTTTTTCAAAATAAAATTCATTATTATTTAACAAATGAAGTTAAAATTATCTACATTATTCCCTCAGTAACATTACTCTAGAGTCCAAAGGTCCTGTGTCCCTGTCAAAGGTTCATTTAGACTTGTGTTGAATATCATATGCAATCAACATTGGTCTGATCAAATAATTAGCCATTAAAGTCTTATTTCCAAATTTTAAAATTTTTTGTGTTTGCAAATATCTAAATTCGGACATGACAGACATAACAATACATCACGCTTCAGATCCATCTTTGGGTCAGTCTAAATATATAAACATGGTTTCTTAACCTAATCGGTGAAACACCACAAGTGTAATATACGATCTATTTCCACCACAGATGCCCACTGAAATAAACAAATGAAGTGACAACTGTAAAATGTAAAAATTGTGGATTTCTGCACTGACTACAAATCAATGTATCTGCCCTTTCCAGAGGTGACACGAAAACATGGCACCCAGGATATAGACAGAATATTCATGTCACAGTTTTGAACGGTCATGTCAAGCATAAAATAGCAAGAATGAAGCTGGAACTGTGGCTAACTATAAACTTATACTCCATCAAGGAAAAACAAAAATGGAAATCAGTGCCTAATAAGAAACAAAAATCAAATAGTTTAAATAAGTCATCTGTTTCTCTATTTACGTCAATTTTCACATCATGTTCTATAATGCACACAGATAGAATCTCACTTTATTTGTATTTGTGTTTATGCTCAATCTGTTTGATTCAATGTGGATAAAGCAAACAAATATCCTCCATGTTTACTGGGAAACACACCCACACCATTAAATCAACATAATATCAATTACTCAGTTGCAAAACACTTACCACATTGCTTCTGCAAATCTTGTAGAGAATGTTGCACCCTGCTAATCAATAGATGTAAGTACGACTCAAATACACCTCCAGCAGCGCAGTATGACCTCTACATCATCCTTATGCATGTGGATGAACTTTCTCTAGTCCATAATTCAAAGACATCTGAAAAGAACAAAAAGTGGTTCTTTGACATTCAAAGCAGCAAAGAAAGTCAAGCAATGGTGACCATCAATAGCACACCATTAAAAAAGTGTCTACCCAGCATAACGTACTGACTTTTATATTGTTTATATATTTCTTGGCAATAATAGAACTTCATGACACAAAGGTACATGTACGGTATTAGGTTTGAAAAAAAATATACACAATGTACTGCTTCTTCACAATTATCTTGATTTTCTAGTTTATCCTGAAAATTACAATACATGTTTTTCTACTTATTTTGTTGCTACGAGTTAGGACTTTCGCCACTAAATGAAAACGGTAAAAAGGCACATTACATTTTAACAGCAGCACCAATAACTGATGTTAGAAAAGTTAAGGACGCGCGCTGAGAACAAATCAATGTATCTGCCCTTTCCAGGGGTGACACGAAAACATGGCACCCAGGATATAGACAGAATATTCATGTCACAGTTTTGAACGGTCATGTCAAGCATAAAATAGCAAGAATGAAGCTGGAACTGTGGCTAACTATAAACTTATACTCCTTCAAGGAAAAACAAAAATAGACACCTGTGTACAATAAGGAAAACAATCACTATTGATCAATTTTTTGCAGTCCAGACAAATTATTTTGTTGTTGTGCCTCAGTCAGAGGGAAGTGGTGTAATTCCAAATGCTAAATAGTTTTTCAAAATAAAATTCATTATTATTTAACAAATGAAGTTAAAATTATCTACATTATTCCCTCAGTAACATTACTCTAGAGTCCAAAGGTCCTGTGTCCCTGTCAAAGGTTCATTTAGACTTGTGTTGAATATCATATGCAATCAACATTGGTCTGATCAAATAATTAGCCATTAAAAGTCCTATTTCCAAATTAAAAAATTTGTTGTGTTTGCAAATATCTAAATTCGGACATGACAGACATAACAATACATTTAACAAAACATCACGCTTCAGATCCATCTTTGGGTCAGTCTAAATATATAAACATGGTTTCTTAACCTAATCGGTGAAACACCACAAGTGTAATATACGATCTATTTCCACCACAGATGCCCACTGAAATAAACAAATGAAGTGACAACTGTAAAATGTAAAAATTTTGGATTTCTGCACTGACTACAAATCAATGTATCTGCCCTTTCCAGGGGTGACACGAAAACATGGCACCCAGGATATAGACAGAATATTCATGTCACAGTTTTGAACGGTCATGTCAAGCATAAAATAGCAAGAATGAAGCTGGAACTGTGGCTAACTATAAACTTATACTCCTTCAAGGAAAAACAAAAATAGACACCAGTGTACAATAAGGAAAACAATCACTATTGATCAATTTTTTGCAGTCCAGACAAATTATTTTGTTGTTGTGCCTCAGTCAGAGGGAAGTGGTGTAATTCCAAATGCTAAATAGTTTTTCAAAATAAAATTCATTATTATTTAACAAATGAAGTTAAAATTATCTACATTATTCCCTCAGTAACATTACTCTAGAGTCCAAAGGTCCTGTGTCCCTGTCAAAGGTCCATTTAGACTTGTGTTGAATATCATATGCAATCAACATTGGTCTGATCAAATAATTAGCCATTAAAAGTCCTATTTTCAAATTAAAATTTTTTTTGTGTTTGCAAATATCTAAATTCGGACATGACAGACATAACAATACATTTAACAAAACATCACGCTTCAGATCCATCTTTGGGTCAGTCTAAATATATAAACATGGTTTCTTAACCTAATCGGTGAAACACCACAAGTGTAATATACGATCTATTTCCACCACAGATGCCCACTGAAATAAACAAATGAAGTGACAACTGTAAAATGTAAAAATTTTGGATTTCTGCACTGACTACAAATCAATGTATCTGCCCTTTCCAGGGGTGACACGAAAACATGGCACCCAGGATATAGACAGAATATTCATGTCACAGTTTTGAACGGTCATGTCAAGCATAAAATAGCAAGAATGAAGCTGGAACTGTGGCTAACTATAAACTTATACTCCTTCAAGGAAAAACAAAAATAGACACCAGTGTACAATAAGGAAAACAATCACTATTGATCAATTTTTTGCAGTCCAGACAAATTATTTTTTTGTTGTGCCTCAGTCAGAGGGAAGTGGTGTAATTCCAAATGCTAAATAGTTTTTCAAAATAAAATTCATTATTATTTAACAAATGAAGTTAAAATTATCTACATTATTCCCTCAGTAACATTACTCTAGAGTCCAAAGGTCCTGTGTCCCTGTCAAAGGTTCATTTAGACTTGTGTTGAATATCATATGCAATCAACATTGGTCTGATCAAAAATTTTTTTGTGTTTGCAAATATCTAAATTCGGACATGACAGACATAACAATACATTTAACAAAACATCACGCTTCAGATCCATCTTTGGGTCAGTCTAAATATATAAACATGGTTTCTTAACCTAATCGGTGAAACACCACAAGTGTAATATACGATCTATTTCCACCACAGATGCCCACTGAAATAAACAAATGAAGTGACAACTGTAAAATGTAAAAATTTTGGATTTCTGCACTGACTACAAATCAATGTATCTGCCCTTTCCAGGGGTGACACGAAAACATGGCACCCAGGATATAGACAGAATATTCATGTCACAGTTTTGAACGGTCATGTCAAGCATAAAATAGCAAGAATGAAGCTGGAACTGTGGCTAACTATAAACTTATACTCCATCAAGGAAAAACAAAAATAGACACCAGTGTACAATAAGAAAAACAATCACTATTGATCAATTCTTTGCAGCCCAGACAAATTATTTTTTTGTTGTGCCTCAGTCAGAGGGAAGTGGTGTAATTCCAAATGTTAAAGTTTTTCAAAATAAATTCATTCATATTTAACAAATTAAGTTAAAATTATCTACATTATTCCCTCAGTAACATTACTCTAGTCCAATGGTCCTTTCACTTTCAAATTTTCATTCCGACTTTTGTTGAATCTCATATGTAATCCACATTGGTCTCATCAAATAACCCATTAAAGTCCTATTTTCACCATACAAAATGTGACAACTTTGAAAATTTATTGTGTTTGCAAATGTCTAAATGCAGACATGACAGAAATAATACATTCAACAAAACATCGCGCTTCAGATACATCTTTATGTCAGTCTATATATATATATATATATATATATATATATATATATATATATATATATATATATATATATATATATATATATAATCATGGTTTCTTAAACTCATAGGTGAAACAAGTGTAATATACTGAAACATAAGTGTAATATACTATCTATTTCCACCACAGATGCTTACTGAAATGAAATGACTGATGTAAACAAAATAAAATAATTTTCAGATTTGTGCATGGAGCACAAATCAATGTATCTGCCCTTTCCAGGGGTGACATGAAAACATGGCACCCAGGATATAGACAGAATATTCATGTCACAGTTTTGAACGGTCATGTCAAGCATAAAATAGCAAGAATGAAGCTGGAACTGTGGCTAACTATAAACTTATACTCCATCAAGGAAAAACAAAAATGGAAATCAGTGCCTAATAAGAAACAAAAATCAAATAGTTTAAATAAGTCATCTGTTTCTCTATTTACGTCAATTTCCACATCATGTTCTATAATGCACAGATAGAATCTCACTTTATTTGTATTTGTGTTTATGCTCAATCTGTTTGATTCAATGTGGATAAAGCAAACAAATATCCTCCATGTTTACTGGGAAACACACCCACACCATTAAATCAACATAATATCAATTACTCAGTTGCAAAACACTTACCACATTGCTTCTGCAAATCTTGTAGAGAATGTTGCACCCTGCTAATCAATAGATGTAAGTACGACTCAAATACACCTCCAGCAGCGCAGTATGACCTCTACATCATCCTTATGCATGTGGATGAACTTTCTCTAGTCCATAATTCAAAGACATCTGAAAAGAACAAAAAGTGGTTCTTTGACATTCAAAGCAGCAAAGAAAGTCAAGCAATGGTGACCATCAATAGCACACCATTAAAAAAGTGTCTACCCAGCATAACGTACTGACTTTTATATTGTTTATATATTTCTTGGCAATAATAGAACTTCATGACACAAAGGTACATGTACGGTATTAGGTTTGAAAAAAAATATACACAATGTACTGCTTCTTCACAATTATCTTGATTTTCTAGTTTATCCTGAAAATTACAATACATGTTTTTCTACTTATTTTGTTGCTACGAGTTAGGACTTTCGCCACTAAATGAAAACGGTAAAAAGGCACATTACATTTTAACAGCAGCACCAATAACTGATGTTAGAAAAGTTAAGGACGCGCGCTGAGAACAAATCAATGTATCTGCCCTTTCCAGGGGTGACACGAAAACATGGCACCCAGGATATAGACAGAATATTCATGTCACAGTTTTGAACGGTCATGTCAAGCATAAAATAGCAAGAATGAAGCTGGAACTGTGGCTAACTATAAACTTATACTCCTTCAAGGAAAAACAAAAATAGACACCAGTGTACAATAAGGAAAACAATCACTATTGATCAATTTTTTGCAGTCCAGACAAATTATTTTGTTGTTGTGCCTCAGTCAGAGGGAAGTGGTGTAATTCCAAATGCTAAATAGTTTTTCAAAATAAAATTCATTATTATTTAACAAATGAAGTTAAAATTATCTACATTATTCCCTCAGTAACATTACTCTAGAGTCCAAAGGTCCTGTGTCCCTGTCAAAGGTCCATTTAGACTTGTGTTGAATATCATATGCAATCAACATTGGTCTGATCAAATAATTAGCCATTAAAAGTCCTATTTTCAAATTAAAATTTTTTTTGTGTTTGCAAATATCTAAATTCGGACATGACAGACATAACAATACATTTAACAAAACATCACGCTTCAGATCCATCTTTGGGTCAGTCTAAATATATAAACATGGTTTCTTAACCTAATCGGTGAAACACCACAAGTGTAATATACGATCTATTTCCACCACAGATGCCCACTGAAATAAACAAATGAAGTGACAACTGTAAAATGTAAAAATTTTGGATTTCTGCACTGACTACAAATCAATGTATCTGCCCTTTCCAGGGGTGACACGAAAACATGGCACCCAGGATATAGACAGAATATTCATGTCACAGTTTTGAACGGTCATGTCAAGCATAAAATAGCAAGAATGAAGCTGGAACTGTGGCTAACTATAAACTTATACTCCTTCAAGGAAAAACAAAAATAGACACCAGTGTACAATAAGGAAAACAATCACTATTGATCAATTTTTTGCAGTCCAGACAAATTATTTTTTTGTTGTGCCTCAGTCAGAGGGAAGTGGTGTAATTCCAAATGCTAAATAGTTTTTCAAAATAAAATTCATTATTATTTAACAAATGAAGTTAAAATTATCTACATTATTCCCTCAGTAACATTACTCTAGAGTCCAAAGGTCCTGTGTCCCTGTCAAAGGTTCATTTAGACTTGTGTTGAATATCATATGCAATCAACATTGGTCTGATCAAAAATTTTTTTGTGTTTGCAAATATCTAAATTCGGACATGACAGACATAACAATACATTTAACAAAACATCACGCTTCAGATCCATCTTTGGGTCAGTCTAAATATATAAACATGGTTTCTTAACCTAATCGGTGAAACACCACAAGTGTAATATACGATCTATTTCCACCACAGATGCCCACTGAAATAAACAAATGAAGTGACAACTGTAAAATGTAAAAATTTTGGATTTCTGCACTGACTACAAATCAATGTATCTGCCCTTTCCAGGGGTGACACGAAAACATGGCACCCAGGATATAGACAGAATATTCATGTCACAGTTTTGAACGGTCATGTCAAGCATAAAATAGCAAGAATGAAGCTGGAACTGTGGCTAACTATAAACTTATACTCCATCAAGGAAAAACAAAAATAGACACCAGTGTACAATAAGAAAAACAATCACTATTGATCAATTCTTTGCAGCCCAGACAAATTATTTTTTTGTTGTGCCTCAGTCAGAGGGAAGTGGTGTAATTCCAAATGTTAAAGTTTTTCAAAATAAATTAATTCATATTTAACAAATTAAGTTAAAATTATCTACATTATTCCCTCAGTAACATTACTCTAGTCCAATGGTCCTTTCACTTTCAAATTTTCATTCCGACTTTTGTTGAATCTCATATGTAATCCACATTGGTCTCATCAAATAACCCATTAAAGTCCTATTTTCACCATACAAAATGTGACAACTTTGAAAATTTATTGTGTTTGCAAATGTCTAAATGCAGACATGACAGAAATAATACATTCAACAAAACATCGCGCTTCAGATACATCTTTATGTCAGTCTATATATATATATATATATATATATATATATATATATATATATATATATATATATATATAATCATGGTTTCTTAAACTCATAGGTGAAACAAGTGTAATATACTGAAACATAAGTGTAATATACTATCTATTTCCACCACAGATGCTTACTGAAATGAAATGACTGATGTAAACAAAATAAAATAATTTTCAGATTTGTGCATGGAGCACAAATCAATGTATCTGCCCTTTCCAGGGGTGACATGAAAACATGGCACCCAGGATATAGACAGAATATTCATGTCACAGTTTTGAACGGTCATGTCAAGCATAAAATAGCAAGAATGAAGCTGGAACTGTGGCTAACTATAAACTTATACTCCATCAAGGAAAAACAAAAATGGAAATCAGTGCCTAATAAGAAACAAAAATCAAATAGTTTAAATAAGTCATCTGTTTCTCTATTTACGTCAATTTCCACATCATGTTCTATAATGCACACAGATAGAATCTCACTTTATTTGTATTTGTGTTTATGCTCAATCTGTTTGATTCAATGTGGATAAAGCAAACAAATATCCTCCATGTTTACTGGGAAACACACCCACACCATTAAATCAACATAATATCAATTACTCAGTTGCAAAACACTTACCACATTGCTTCTGCAAATCTTGTAGAGAATGTTGCACCCTGCTAATCAATAGATGTAAGTACGACTCAAATACACCTCCAGCAGCGCAGTATGATCTCTACATCATCCTTATGCATGTGGATGAACTTTCTCTAGTCCATAATTCAAAGACATCTGAAAAGAACAAAAAGTGGTTCTTTGACATTCAAAGCAGCAAAGAAAGTCAAGCAATGGTGACCATCAATAGCACACCATTAAAAAAGTGTCTACCCAGCATAACGTACTGACTTTTATATTGTTTATATATTTCTTGGCAATAATAGAACTTCATGACACAAAGGTACATGTACGGTATTAGGTTTGAAAAAAAATATACACAATGTACTGCTTCTTCACAATTATCTTGATTTTCTAGTTTATCCTGAAAATTACAATACATGTATTTCTACTTATTTTGTTGCTACGAGTTAGGACTTTCGCCACTAAATGAAAACGGTAAAAAGGCACATTACATTTTAACAGCAGCACCAATAACTGATGTTAGAAAAGTTAAGGACGTGGGCTGAGAACAAATCAATGTATCTGCCCTTTCCAGGGGTGACACGAAAACATGGCACCCAGGATATAGACAGAATATTCATGTCACAGTTTTGAACGGTCATGTCAAGCATAAAATAGCAAGAATGAAGCTGGAACTGTGGCTAACTATAAACTTATAATCCTTCAAGGAAAAACAAAAATAGACACCAGTGTACAATAAGGAAAACAATCACTATTGATCAATTTTTTGCAGTCCAGACAAATTATTTTGTTGTTGTGCCTCAGTCAGAGGGAAGTGGTGTAATTCCAAATGCTAAATAGTTTTTCAAAATAAAATTCATTATTATTTAACAAATGAAGTTAAAATTATCTACATTATTCCCTCAGTAACATTACTCTAGAGTCCAAAGGTCCTGTGTCCCTGTCAAAGGTTCATTTAGACTTGTGTTGAATATCATATGCAATCAACATTGGTCTGATCAAATAATTAGCCATTAAAAGTCCTATTTCCAAATTAAAAAATTTGTTGTGTTTGCAAATATCTAAATTCGGACATGACAGACATAACAATACATTTAACAAAACATCACGCTTCAGATCCATCTTTGGGTCAGTCTAAATATATAAACATGGTTTCTTAACCTAATCGGTGAAACACCACAAGTGTAATATACGATCTATTTCCACCACAGATGCCCACTGAAATAAACAAATGAAGTGACAACTGTAAAATGTAAAAATTTTGGATTTCTGCACTGACTACAAATCAATGTATCTGCCCTTTCCAGGGGTGACACGAAAACATGGCACCCAGGATATAGACAGAATATTCATGTCACAGTTTTGAACGGTCATGTCAAGCATAAAATAGCAAGAATGAAGCTGGAACTGTGGCTAACTATAAACTTATACTCCTTCAAGGAAAAACAAAAATAGACACCAGTGTACAATAAGGAAAACAATCACTATTGATCAATTTTTTGCAGTCCAGACAAATTATTTTGTTGTTGTGCCTCAGTCAGAGGGAAGTGGTGTAATTCCAAATGCTAAATAGTTTTTCAAAATAAAATTCATTATTATTTAACAAATGAAGTTAAAATTATCTACATTATTCCCTCAGTAACATTACTCTAGAGTCCAAAGGTCCTGTGTCCCTGTCAAAGGTTCATTTAGACTTGTGTTGAATATCATATGCAATCAACATTGGTCTGATCAAATAATTAGCCATTAAAGTCTTATTTCCAAATTTTAAAATTTTTTGTGTTTGCAAATATCTAAATTCGGACATGACAGACATAACAATACATCACGCTTCAGATCCATCTTTGGGTCAGTCTAAATATATAAACATGGTTTCTTAACCTAATCGGTGAAACACCACAAGTGTAATATACGATCTATTTCCACCACAGATGCCCACTGAAATAAACAAATGAAGTGACAACTGTAAAATGTAAAAATTGTGGATTTCTGCACTGACTACAAATCAATGTATCTGCCCTTTCCAGAGGTGACACGAAAACATGGCACCCAGGATATAGACAGAATATTCATGTCACAGTTTTGAACGGTCATGTCAAGCATAAAATAGCAAGAATGAAGCTGGAACTGTGGCTAACTATAAACTTATACTCCATCAAGGAAAAACAAAAATGGAAATCAGTGCCTAATAAGAAACAAAAATCAAATAGTTTAAATAAGTCATCTGTTTCTCTATTTACGTCAATTTTCACATCATGTTCTATAATGCACACAGATAGAATCTCACTTTATTTGTATTTGTGTTTATGCTCAATCTGTTTGATTCAATGTGGATAAAGCAAACAAATATCCTCCATGTTTACTGGGAAACACACCCACACCATTAAATCAACATAATATCAATTACTCAGTTGCAAAACACTTACCACATTGCTTCTGCAAATCTTGTAGAGAATGTTGCACCCTGCTAATCAATAGATGTAAGTACGACTCAAATACACCTCCAGCAGCGCAGTATGACCTCTACATCATCCTTATGCATGTGGATGAACTTTCTCTAGTCCATAATTCAAAGACATCTGAAAAGAACAAAAAGTGGTTCTTTGACATTCAAAGCAGCAAAGAAAGTCAAGCAATGGTGACCATCAATAGCACACCATTAAAAAAGTGTCTACCCAGCATAACGTACTGACTTTTATATTGTTTATATATTTCTTGGCAATAATAGAACTTCATGACACAAAGGTACATGTACGGTATTAGGTTTGAAAAAAAATATACACAATGTACTGCTTCTTCACAATTATCTTGATTTTCTAGTTTATCCTGAAAATTACAATACATGTTTTTCTACTTATTTTGTTGCTACGAGTTAGGACTTTCGCCACTAAATGAAAACGGTAAAAAGGCACATTACATTTTAACAGCAGCACCAATAACTGATGTTAGAAAAGTTAAGGACGCGCGCTGAGAACAAATCAATGTATCTGCCCTTTCCAGGGGTGACACGAAAACATGGCACCCAGGATATAGACAGAATATTCATGTCACAGTTTTGAACGGTCATGTCAAGCATAAAATAGCAAGAATGAAGCTGGAACTGTGGCTAACTATAAACTTATACTCCTTCAAGGAAAAACAAAAATAGACACCAGTGTACAATAAGGAAAACAATCACTATTGATCAATTTTTTGCAGTCCAGACAAATTATTTTGTTGTTGTGCCTCAGTCAGAGGGAAGTGGTGTAATTCCAAATGCTAAATAGTTTTTCAAAATAAAATTCATTATTATTTAACAAATGAAGTTAAAATTATCTACATTATTCCCTCAGTAACATTACTCTAGAGTCCAAAGGTCCTGTGTCCCTGTCAAAGGTTCATTTAGACTTGTGTTGAATATCATATGCAATCAACATTGGTCTGATCAAATAATTAGCCATTAAAAGTCCTATTTCCAAATTAAAAAATTTGTTGTGTTTGCAAATATCTAAATTCGGACATGACAGACATAACAATACATTTAACAAAACATCACGCTTCAGATCCATCTTTGGGTCAGTCTAAATATATAAACATGGTTTCTTAACCTAATCGGTGAAACACCACAAGTGTAATATACGATCTATTTCCACCACAGATGCCCACTGAAATAAACAAATGAAGTGACAACTGTAAAATGTAAAAATTTTGGATTTCTGCACTGACTACAAATCAATGTATCTGCCCTTTCCAGGGGTGACACGAAAACATGGCACCCAGGATATAGACAGAATATTCATGTCACAGTTTTGAACGGTCATGTCAAGCATAAAATAGCAAGAATGAAGCTGGAACTGTGGCTAACTATAAACTTATACTCCTTCAAGGAAAAACAAAAATAGACACCAGTGTACAATAAGGAAAACAATCACTATTGATCAATTTTTTGCAGTCCAGACAAATTATTTTGTTGTTGTGCCTCAGTCAGAGGGAAGTGGTGTAATTCCAAATGCTAAATAGTTTTTCAAAATAAAATTCATTATTATTTAACAAATGAAGTTAAAATTATCTACATTATTCCCTCAGTAACATTACTCTAGAGTCCAAAGGTCCTGTGTCCCTGTCAAAGGTCCATTTAGACTTGTGTTGAATATCATATGCAATCAACATTGGTCTGATCAAATAATTAGCCATTAAAAGTCCTATTTTCAAATTAAAAATTTTTTTGTGTTTGCAAATATCTAAATTCGGACATGACAGACATAACAATACATTTAACAAAACATCACGCTTCAGATCCATCTTTGGGTCAGTCTAAATATATAAACATGGTTTCTTAACCTAATCGGTGAAACACCACAAGTGTAATATACGATCTATTTCCACCACAGATGCCCACTGAAATAAACAAATGAAGTGACAACTGTAAAATGTAAAAATTTTGGATTTCTGCACTGACTACAAATCAATGTATCTGCCCTTTCCAGGGGTGACACGAAAACATGGCACCCAGGATATAGACAGAATATTCATGTCACAGTTTTGAACGGTCATGTCAAGCATAAAATAGCAAGAATGAAGCTGGAACTGTGGCTAACTATAAACTTATACTCCTTCAAGGAAAAACAAAAATAGACACCAGTGTACAATAAGGAAAACAATCACTATTGATCAATTTTTTGCAGTCCAGACAAATTATTTTGTTGTTGTGCCTCAGTCAGAGGGAAGTGGTGTAATTCCAAATGCTAAATAGTTTTTCAAAATAAAATTCATTATTATTTAACAAATGAAGTTAAAATTATCTACATTATTCCCTCAGTAACATTACTCTAGAGTCCAAAGGTCCTGTGTCCCTGTCAAAGGTTCATTTAGACTTGTGTTGAATATCATATGCAATCAACATTGGTCTGATCAAAAATTTTTTTGTGTTTGCAAATATCTAAATTCGGACATGACAGACATAACAATACATTTAACAAAACATCACGCTTCAGATCCATCTTTGGGTCAGTCTAAATATATAAACATGGTTTCTTAACCTAATCGGTGAAACACCACAAGTGTAATATACGATCTATTTCCACCACAGATGCCCACTGAAATAAACAAATGAAGTGACAACTGTAAAATGTAAAAATTTTGGATTTCTGCACTGACTACAAATCAATGTATCTGCCCTTTCCAGGGGTGACACGAAAACATGGCACCCAGGATATAGACAGAATATTCATGTCACAGTTTTGAACGGTCATGTCAAGCATAAAATAGCAAGAATGAAGCTGGAACTGTGGCTAACTATAAACTTATACTCCATCAAGGAAAAACAAAAATAGACACCAGTGTACAATAAGAAAAACAATCACTATTGATCAATTCTTTGCAGCCCAGACAAATTATTTTTTTGTTGTGCCTCAGTCAGAGGGAAGTGGTGTAATTCCAAATGTTAAAGTTTTTCAAAATAAATTCATTCATATTTAACAAATTAAGTTAAAATTATCTACATTATTCCCTCAGTAACATTACTCTAGTCCAATGGTCCTTTCACTTTCAAATTTTCATTCCGACTTTTGTTGAATCTCATATGTAATCCACATTGGTCTCATCAAATAACCCATTAAAGTCCTATTTTCACCATACAAAATGTGACAACTTTGAAAATTTATTGTGTTTGCAAATGTCTAAATGCAGACATGACAGAAATAATACATTCAACAAAACATCGCGCTTCAGATACATCTTTATGTCAGTCTATATATATATATATATATATATATATATATATATATATATATATATCATGGTTTCTTAAACTCATAGGTGAAACAAGTGTAATATACTGAAACATAAGTGTAATATACTATCTATTTCCACCACAGATGCTTACTGAAATGAAATGACTGATGTAAACAAAATAAAATAATTTTCAGATTTGTGCATGGAGCACAAATCAATGTATCTGCCCTTTCCAGGGGTGACATGAAAACATGGCACCCAGGATATAGACAGAATATTCATGTCACAGTTTTGAACGGTCATGTCAAGCATAAAATAGCAAGAATGAAGCTGGAACTGTGGCTAACTATAAACTTATACTCCATCAAGGAAAAACAAAAATGGAAATCAGTGCCTAATAAGAAACAAAAATCAAATAGTTTAAATAAGTCATCTGTTTCTCTATTTACGTCAATTTCCACATCATGTTCTATAATGCACACAGATAGAATCTCACTTTATTTGTATTTGTGTTTATGCTCAATCTGTTTGATTCAATGTGGATAAAGCAAACAAATATCCTCCATGTTTACTGGGAAACACACCCACACCATTAAATCAACATAATATCAATTACTCAGTTGCAAAACACTTACCACATTGCTTCTGCAAATCTTGTAGAGAATGTTGCACCCTGCTAATCAATAGATGTAAGTACGACTCAAATACACCTCCAGCAGCGCAGTATGACCTCTACATCATCCTTATGCATGTGGATGAACTTTCTCTAGTCCATAATTCAAAGACATCTGAAAAGAACAAAAAGTGGTTCTTTGACATTCAAAGCAGCAAAGAAAGTCAAGCAATGGTGACCATCAATAGCACACCATTAAAAAAGTGTCTACCCAGCATAACGTACTGACTTTTATATTGTTTATATATTTCTTGGCAATAATAGAACTTCATGACACAAAGGTACATGTACGGTATTAGGTTTGAAAAAAAATATACACAATGTACTGCTTCTTCACAATTATCTTGATTTTCTAGTTTATCCTGAAAATTACAATACATGTTTTTCTACTTATTTTGTTGCTACGAGTTAGGACTTTCGCCACTAAATGAAAACGGTAAAAAGGCACATTACATTTTAACAGCAGCACCAATAACTGATGTTAGAAAAGTTAAGGACGCGCGCTGAGAACAAATCAATGTATCTGCCCTTTCCAGGGGTGACACGAAAACATGGCACCCAGGATATAGACAGAATATTCATGTCACAGTTTTGAACGGTCATGTCAAGCATAAAATAGCAAGAATGAAGCTGGAACTGTGGCTAACTATAAACTTATACTCCTTCAAGGAAAAACAAAAATAGACACCAGTGTACAATAAGGAAAACAATCACTATTGATCAATTTTTTGCAGTCCAGACAAATTATTTTGTTGTTGTGCCTCAGTCAGAGGGAAGTGGTGTAATTCCAAATGCTAAATAGTTTTTCAAAATAAAATTCATTATTATTTAACAAATGAAGTTAAAATTATCTACATTATTCCCTCAGTAACATTACTCTAGAGTCCAAAGGTCCTGTGTCCCTGTCAAAGGTTCATTTAGACTTGTGTTGAATATCATATGCAATCAACATTGGTCTGATCAAATAATTAGCCATTAAAGTCTTATTTCCAAATTTTAAAATTTTTTGTGTTTGCAAATATCTAAATTCGGACATGACAGACATAACAATACATCACGCTTCAGATCCATCTTTGGGTCAGTCTAAATATATAAACATGGTTTCTTAACCTAATCGGTGAAACACCACAAGTGTAATATACGATCTATTTCCACCACAGATGCCCACTGAAATAAACAAATGAAGTGACAACTGTAAAATGTAAAAATTGTGGATTTCTGCACTGACTACAAATCAATGTATCTGCCCTTTCCAGAGGTGACACGAAAACATGGCACCCAGGATATAGACAGAATATTCATGTCACAGTTTTGAACGGTCATGTCAAGCATAAAATAGCAAGAATGAAGCTGGAACTGTGGCTAACTATAAACTTATACTCCATCAAGGAAAAACAAAAATGGAAATCAGTGCCTAATAAGAAACAAAAATCAAATAGTTTAAATAAGTCATCTGTTTCTCTATTTACGTCAATTTTCACATCATGTTCTATAATGCACACAGATAGAATCTCACTTTATTTGTATTTGTGTTTATGCTCAATCTGTTTGATTCAATGTGGATAAAGCAAACAAATATCCTCCATGTTTACTGGGAAACACACCCACACCATTAAATCAACATAATATCAATTACTCAGTTGCAAAACACTTACCACATTGCTTCTGCAAATCTTGTAGAGAATGTTGCACCCTGCTAATCAATAGATGTAAGTACGACTCAAATACACCTCCAGCAGCGCAGTATGACCTCTACATCATCCTTATGCATGTGGATGAACTTTCTCTAGTCCATAATTCAAAGACATCTGAAAAGAACAAAAAGTGGTTCTTTGACATTCAAAGCAGCAAAGAAAGTCAAGCAATGGTGACCATCAATAGCACACCATTAAAAAAGTGTCTACCCAGCATAACGTACTGACTTTTATATTGTTTATATATTTCTTGGCAATAATAGAACTTCATGACACAAAGGTACATGTACGGTATTAGGTTTGAAAAAAAATATACACAATGTACTGCTTCTTCACAATTATCTTGATTTTCTAGTTTATCCTGAAAATTACAATACATGTTTTTCTACTTATTTTGTTGCTACGAGTTAGGACTTTCGCCACTAAATGAAAACGGTAAAAAGGCACATTACATTTTAACAGCAGCACCAATAACTGATGTTAGAAAAGTTAAGGACGCGCGCTGAGAACAAATCAATGTATCTGCCCTTTCCAGGGGTGACACGAAAACATGGCACCCAGGATATAGACAGAATATTCATGTCACAGTTTTGAACGGTCATGTCAAGCATAAAATAGCAAGAATGAAGCTGGAACTGTGGCTAACTATAAACTTATACTCCTTCAAGGAAAAACAAAAATAGACACCAGTGTACAATAAGGAAAACAATCACTATTGATCAATTTTTTGCAGTCCAGACAAATTATTTTGTTGTTGTGCCTCAGTCAGAGGGAAGTGGTGTAATTCCAAATGCTAAATAGTTTTTCAAAATAAAATTCATTATTATTTAACAAATGAAGTTAAAATTATCTACATTATTCCCTCAGTAACATTACTCTAGAGTCCAAAGGTCCTGTGTCCCTGTCAAAGGTTCATTTAGACTTGTGTTGAATATCATATGCAATCAACATTGGTCTGATCAAATAATTAGCCATTAAAAGTCCTATTTCCAAATTAAAAAATTTGTTGTGTTTGCAAATATCTAAATTCGGACATGACAGACATAACAATACATTTAACAAAACATCACGCTTCAGATCCATCTTTGGGTCAGTCTAAATATATAAACATGGTTTCTTAACCTAATCGGTGAAACACCACAAGTGTAATATACGATCTATTTCCACCACAGATGCCCACTGAAATAAACAAATGAAGTGACAACTGTAAAATGTAAAAATTTTGGATTTCTGCACTGACTACAAATCAATGTATCTGCCCTTTCCAGGGGTGACACGAAAACATGGCACCCAGGATATAGACAGAATATTCATGTCACAGTTTTGAACGGTCATGTCAAGCATAAAATAGCAAGAATGAAGCTGGAACTGTGGCTAACTATAAACTTATACTCCATCAAGGAAAAGCAAAAATGGAAATCAGTGCCTAATAAGAAACAAAAATCAAATAGTTTAAATAAGTCATCTGTTTCTCTATTTACGTCAATTTTCACACCATATTCTATAATGCACACAGATAGAATAGAGGAATCTCACTTTATTTGTATTTGTGTTTATGCTCAATCTGTTTGATTCAATGTGAATAAAGCAAACAAATATCCTCCGTGTTAACTGGGAAACACACCGGCACCATTAAATCAACAGAATACCAATTACTCAGTTGCAAACACTTACCACATTGCTTCTGCAAATCTTGTAGAGAATGTTGCACCCTGCTAATCAATAGATGTAAGTACGACTCAAATACACCTCCAGCAGCGCAGTATGACCTCTACATCATCCTTATGCATGTGGATGGACTTTCTCTAGTCCATAATTCAAAGACATCTGAAAAGAACAAAAACTGTTTCTTTTGACATTCTAAGCAGCAGCCATTTCACAAATAATAAGTCCTATCCACAGTCTGCACGTCTGGCATTCATGCACTTTTGCAGAAAATGCAACTGAGATGAGTTGGTCACTCTTGCAAGAATGTTAAACAACAAAAGACAAAAGACAAAACTGTACGACAAACTGAGTGAAGACTGACTATAACATGATGTCCAAAATGTGTCTGAAAGAGTCTCTAAAGTGCTGTCAAATAGACAGTTTGGGACGACATGGTCTAGTGACATGGCTCACAGTCTGAAGGTGCTCGGTTCACTTCCCAATCACAGCACTGGCTCGTTACCACTGGAAAGCAAACCTTTGGAAAATGCAGACCCTTAAATAAAATGCATATTGAATTCGGATACACTGGGCCGACAGGTGATACTGTGAACGACAAACTAAAAAAAATGATTACCACCTAGGAAATAATAATCTTCGCCTAGGCATTTGGGGCCCGTTGGGGCCATTGCCATGTCTTCTTCTTCTTCGTTCGTTCTCAATCTCCCACTACCAAACCCTGAAAGGGCTTAAGTAGCAGAATGTAGTCCAGAGAACGGTATGCGTTGTGTCGTAGTTTACAGCTTGGCTGCGATTTTTGCACCTTTCGGTCAAACACATCCGACTTCAGCAAGCATTTTTTAGTACTGGGTTAGCATTTCCTCTTCGATCCCTTCTCCTTAGCCAGTCTGCCCTGCTGCAGCTTGTAATCTAGGATCACCCCGTGGAGGTGTAGAAGGGTCTTGGCAGCTCTGGCTCGCTGGCCCTGACGCTAGCAGTCAGCTATGGGTCGCTAACCACTGCAGCTCATGTGCTGCTCAGCATCTTGATCCCACTGCCATGTCTAACTGCTAAGGCTTGTGGCCAAACCTCGTTCACTGCCAAAGGAGAGACTGCTATCTGTCGGAGCAATGTAGAGCGGGGACAGCCTCACCCACGCCACCAGCTGGCGGGTGGAAGACCGTTGTTACACATAGCAGACTTCAATATTGCAGTATGATGGGATCCACTGTATGACCAACCTTGGGTGTTCTGCTCAGAGCTGTGTCAGGGAGAACATACATTGCTCGAGATCTTTATCTTTGTGTTTTTTTAACGCTGCTAATACTGACGCAGCATCAGTCAGGAATGCTATGTTTTCTTGGTAGATATCTTTATCTTGGATTACAAGCTCAGCTGCGGCCTTCCGTGCCTCTGCTTCTGCATGAAAGTTATTGGAATATGTTCCTGTTGTTAATACTCGAGTTTTTTCTTTATTCCTTAGTCTGTAATAGACCCCTCCACGGCTTTGTTAGATGAGCCATCTGTACATAGGTGTATCCATGTTTCTGGTGGGTATACTCTCCTAAGATCTTCTGTGGTAAATTTCCTTCCTAAATCTGTGCTAGTTCCCTTTTTCCCTATATGGTTTCTACCATCTCAGGGTACTTGGCTTTTTTCCATAGTGGGATTTGGGATGTTTGTTTTCAATCTCTAACCACTGCCTGGTTTATGATTTTGTCTGTTCTTTTGTTTTTTATATGAAGTGATTTCTCTTTAATGTCCCTCTTTCCATGCGATTTATCCTGTTATATATTGCGTGATCAGGCATTTGTTTGAACTTCTTTCCCTGCTGGAGTGTTTTTGGTCTCTGAGCGTCTGCATACTTTCGATTCGTGTGATGTTCTCAATTACATTTATTGGTGGTGTTCTCATAGCTCCAGCGATGATACAGAACGAACGAAGACGTTTCTGTGGCTTATGACCTGCATTCCAAATTGAGCAAAAGTGAAACAGGTTTGCTAGCTTGTGAAGCAGCACAGGGTCTCCTGATTTGCAAACCTCAGCAGGAATAGCATCTGACAGAGGCCTTGTCGCTAGACTTTTTAGACACTGCACAGGCCTGGCCACAACAGACCGAGATACCATATATCTGTTCAACAAATTAAGAATAGGACATGATACAGAAAACAGATGTGACACTGACAAAATGTGAAAATGACTGCTGAGCATCTGTAGTCTGAATACAAAATAACAAAGGTGTCCAACATACGAGGAACATAAGATGCACTTGTGGTCATACAAGATAGACTACTTGAGATAGATCTACCAGTCCTGGACAAGCTCAGGAGACTCTAATGGCAATAATCAATAATGAATAGTAGCAATAGCCTCAGGGCTAACCTGAGTCTATAATAATTAATAGTCTATAGGATTTTATCTGCCTTGCTGTTGAACCATGTTGTACCAGTCAGTGAACTGAAATGAAGTGTGCCCTCGAAAATGGTATATCAAATTGGCATCTAGTTGATCCATACCGGAACTCATGCAACGCTAAAAAGTAATGATGTACTACAGTACTATCATACTATGTTATAGCATGTCCTTTGTAGAACGTCGCTCCCATCCACAGTCTGTCTTCTTGGTCTACCCCTTCATCTTCTTGCGCTAAAAATAGGCTTAAAAAACAAGCATTATTAACATTAATTAGTTAGAAACTTAAAAGTCTGAAAGTGAAACGTCACTGACTCACTTACATAATGCGCGGTGGTTTCGTCAATGGATGAGGATGTTCACAATTGCACAGCCACATTCGCCATTACTTGCCATGCTTTATTCACCTGGAAGCGGATTACACTTACGGACATGCGCATAAGGAGGCACAGAGGGGCAACCACTCGATGAACATGAAAGGAAAAGAGACATGTAGGAAGAGTATTTCACAGACTTACTTGTGCAAAGGCATTGACTGGGTTTAGGGCAATATTAGACTGTTCTATTGGTTAAGTTGAGCGATAAACCGGTTGATATCAACTTCATACAAATATATGCGCCAACATCAGAGGGAATAAAAGAAGTAAATTAATATTTTACGGAGAACTTGAAATGGCCATGTCTCAGTGCAAAAACCACTAAATGACAGTCGTTATGGGGGATATCAATCCAAAAAGGAGGGAGACGTTACTGGATGACATGGGAACTCTTCCCCTTCTCTCCCTTCTTACCCCACTCTGTTTCATTTGACTCTGTCCTTCAGTCACACTCTTGCACACCTTTCACACGCGCCCTCGTGGTAAAGCCCTCCCATTGCACTTTGGTTGGGCTAGCTTCTGAGGGCGCACAAACCTAGCATAGGTACATACAGATGCACACATGCATCCAAGCACTGGTTTATGCGTCCTGATATCGCCCAATTGACTACGGTCTGGGGTGGAAAATGGCAGTAGAAACTAGTGAGGCAAACATCTAAGCAACAAACAAAAAAATGGATGACATGGACTGTGAGAAAGGAACGAGGAGGGTAACAGACTGGTAGAATGGGCCAAAATACATGAAATGATCATGGAAAACACGTGGTTCCAACAGCCTATGGACATGGAAAAGTCCTGAAGATAGTGTGCGCAATCAAATTGATTAGATATTGATTATCAGAAGATTCAGAAACGGGTTGTTTCAGCAAAAACAAGGTCAGGGGCAGATTGTGAAAGCGATCACGTGCCAATAACATCCAAAGTACGAGTAAAGTTGTAGTACCTCTTTAGAAGGCGACACGAAATATGAAGCTAGAAATAGCCGTCCTTAAATCATAGTCAGAAATGAAAGAGACATTTAACGTTGCAATACAGAACAGATACAGTGCAGTAGAATAAATACATAGCATTTATAAATAATGGGAATTGCTAAAGGAGTCAATACAACAAACATCTAAAAAGGTTTTGTCAGTTATAAGAAATAGTGCAAAGAACAAATGGATGACTAGTGAAATATTGCAGTTGATGGAGGAGAGAAGGAAGACTAAACAGAATAATGAAGAATATGACCAATTAATGAAGAAATAGGATTATATTGCAAAAGAGAATTGGTTTGAACGGAATTGTATAGAAATGCAACAAAACAGACACACACTCAATGTATAAAACAGTAAATAAAATAACAGGGAGAGCACATGAGCTCCAGCGACCCATAGCTGACTGCTAGCGTCAGGGCCAGTGAACCAGAGTTGCCAAGACCCTTCTACACCTCCACGCGGTGATCCTGGATAACAGGCTACAGCAGAGCAGACTGGCTAAGCAGAAGGAATCGAAGAGGGAATGCTGACCAGGAAGTCAACAAATGCTTGCTGAAGTCGGATGTGTTGGGCCGAAAGGTGCAAATATCGCAGTCAAATTGTAAACTACAACACAACGCACTCCGTTATCTCTGGACTACATTCTGCTACTTAAGCTTTTTTTCAGGGTTTGGTTGCGGAAGATTGAGAATGAACGAAGCCAAGCCAAATAACAGGGAGGGGAACACGTACGTCAACCTGATGTTTGAAAGCAAAGGATGGGATAGGATATATTTATTTTGAAAATGAACAGAGTGCATCGGCGAATTGTACGATGATGACAGGCCAGATCTATTTATTCGTACTATTAATTGTCTTATAAACCTGTATTAAGTCACCTCGAATTTTTATATTTTTTAGACACTATGTTTTTCCGAGTCATTCCTCATAACTAATTCTGGAATCCCACAACAGTTTTGTCGGTCTTCTTGTATATATATATATATATATATATATATATATATATATATATATATATATATATATATATATATATCCATTATTTAGCTGCTCTAGCTCTTCTGCACTTCTTTATAGTATCACTGTATTGTCTGCGTATCGTAACTCTGGAATATCGTACCAGCCAATGGTAAATGGGTCGAAACTTTCAATGTTCTCGTCTTCTCGAACATTTCTCATTATACATTCATATATATATATATATATGGAAAATCATGAAGGAAATGGGGTTTCCTGTGCATATTATTTATCTTATTGAAACATTATACCAAGATCAACAAGCCGTTGTCCGAGTATCTGGGCAAACATCAGATTGGTTTGCAGTTCAAAAGGGAGTCAGACAGAGATGTATCCTTTCACCTTATCTATACAACATATATGCTGAATGTATAATGAGAAATGTTCGAGAAGACGAGAACATTGAAAGTTTCGACCCATTTACCATTGGCTGGTACGATATTCCAGAGTTACGATACGCAGACGACACAGTGATACTATGAAAAAGTGCAGAAGAGCTAGAGCAGCTAATTTCAGCCGTAAATAGACAAAGTAATGATCAAAACCTGTTTATAAACATAAATAAAACAAAGATAATGACCACCGACAAAACACAATTTCAGCATACATTTACAGTGGGTGGTGAGGAAATAGATTAGGCCACACATTTTGAATATATGGGCTCCAGAATTGACAAAAATGGCGACTGTTGGAAAGAAATCAGAAGACCAGCCATGACAATGCAGAGACTGAACAGCCTGAATAATTATGGCAGAGCACCAACAAAATGATAAAAGTAAAAGTCTGAAAGCCTGTGTTTTTCATGTGGCAGCTTATGGCTGCGAATCATGGACGATTACCAAAACTTCCAGACAAAGAATCGAATCCTTCGAGTCAAAATGTTACAGAAAGATCCTCAGAATACCCTGGACAGTGAAAAACCAAATGTAGACATTCGGCAAGATTGAGCATAGAGGAGAACTGGTTTATCAATTCCATTTTGGCTAGAAAATGCAAATACTTTGGTCAGATCAAGAGACACAACGGTCTTGAGAGAACGGTGATGGGAGATTTGGTGTCAGGTAAAAGAGGCAGGGTAGAAAAAGAAGACGATGGCACCAAGATATCCAGGAATGTCTGGGTATGACTGGCGGAGGCTAGAGTTTTGGCAAGAGAAAGAGTTTCTTTCAGACAGATTGTGATGGGAGCGACGTTCTATAAAGGACATGCTTCATCATGATGATGATGGTATATATATATATATATATATATATATATATATATATATATATATATATATATATATATATATATATATATATATATATATATAAAGTTCAATACAACTAGAAAGACAGTTAACCTTGTGTATGTATATAAGTATGTATAAGTATTGTGTGTATATTTATAAATATTGTGCGTATATCTGTATCATAAAGACCTTGAGATTCCCAGACGTCATTAAAAACTTCACAGACCTACAACCACTATTGTTGAGTGGTAAATCCGAACTACCTTTTGGTATCTTGCTTGACGTCATCAAAGAACCATGTAGAAGGATTCCACAGTTATTTTTCATATGATTAATTTCTCAGGATTGATAATGGCAAATTAAAAAAAAATTTTGTTGTTGCTTTCGCCTAATTTATTTATCTTTTCCCCAAACGGTGTGCGTTGCACTGTGGTTTTTATTTTGCGCCTGTCGGCCCAGTGCATCCGACTTCGGCATCCATTTTATGTCTAAAATATAATGGCAAATGAACAAAATTTACATAGACAGACCGACAAACACAATAAACAGAACAAGTGATGGGAGAGGATTAAATCTAAACAACTCGAAAACAGAAACAATGGTATCAATAATAAAACAAAAACTGATAAAACGCTAGAGGTGGAATAAAATCTACAGAGGAACCATCAATACAAACGACCGAAAATGTCTAATATAATGGCAAATGATAGCTACAGCAATCGTCTAGGAAATACTAAACATAAATAAACAAATTCCTGTAACTAAAGTCAGAAATTGAAAGTCTTGATGCACAATCTAGTAACATTATTGCTGTATTCGACTTTTTCTACATCGCGTCTTTAACCCTCTTGTCAGATAATCTTGTCATGAGTTGTCGAGTTTTATATTTGTCTTGTCCATATTTATTGAAACATTTATTGGCTAAAATGTCGACATGATGAGGTAGCCGACCTATGCTCAACCCTTTTTAGTCACCACTTACAACATGCTTGGCAGGTTTCTAGTCTTATTATTATATGCTCACCTTTGAGGCCCCGAGGATCAGGACTTAAACAATTTTAGGGTGGCTCACCAGTCAGTAAAAAATTTCACCAGTCAGTATGGTCGGATTACAGTCATGCAATTTATGTTAACAAATTTAAACTAGGCACTAATTCACCTTTATTTCTACAAAAAAATGCTTACAAAAACCCAAAAATATTGTATTACTTATACAGTATTAGTCTATTTCTTCTTAAGAAACAATGCACTACTGTCAGTGGCATGGCGGTTGTAGCCTTGAACATTCTTGGTAGTTTTAGCATTGTAGTACCATTTATCGATGGCTTTAGTTAATTGTGGCAGTGGGGGTCCATTTAGATTCACCGTCATAAGGGGGACGGCGTGGCCTAGTGGATAAGTGGCACGGCTCACAATCCGAAGGTGCTGGGTTCGATCCCCATCACAGCACCGGCCGTTACCCCGGGGAAGCAAACCCTTAGAAAATGCAGGAGGAAGCAGACCCTTACATAAAATGCATGCTGAAGTCGGATGCATTGGGCCGACAGGCGCAAAATAAAAACACAGTGCAACGCACACCGCCTTGGGGATTAGAGAAATAAGGCGAACGCAAAAAAAAAAAAAAAAAAAAAAAAAAAAAAAAAAAAAAAATAAGCTAACTTATGTACAACCTATTCGAACCGTTATATCATTAATAATCGTGCGAGAGTCGTTATGACTCGTAGTAACTATAAAAAAAAAAGTAATTAACGATTAAAAACGGATGTTTTTACTCGTCAAATAAAAATTGTTACTCGTCATAGACGAACAGATGAGCGCTTTTGTCAAGCCCTGTCGATGATAGTAGTAGTAATTCTCCTAGGCCAATCGACCGTGTCCACGATTAATAGATGTGGTCCAGGCTGCAGTGAGGGTCATTCCTGTTTGACTCAGTCAGGAGGTGCAATGGCAGCCTCCGGGGCGTTGACATGTATGCGAAAGACGCTTACCACCCCTACTTCCAGAACTATAATCGACCGGCACGTCCTCGTGAATTCGGGTCACGTGCCTGAATAGGGACAGACGACGATGGTGTAGTGTGGTGTAAAAGCTGCCCAGGCCTGTGCGTCGTGTGACTTCAACGTTTTGCTCCCGGTCGTACCAGCGGATACCGATAATGCGCCTTTGGCTGTGCACATATAAAGCTTTGATGCTCATCTGGTCATGCTGCAAGATAGTCCAAGAGATGACACTTGTTTTGTAGAAGCGCAGCTTGGTTACAGGCGTGATCCTCTAATTGGTCCAGACTCGTTTCAGGACATTCGAAGAAGCGATGGTCAGGTCTATTCTTCGAAAAATGCCCGGATGACCACGGGCATCGGAGCTTTGATTGCTGCCCAAGGAAATTAAGTCTTCGGTGGAGCTTACATAATTGCCACCAATATGGATTCCTACCAGTATAAGACCGCCACCAATGTTTTGGATCTTGGTTTTCGGCTATGAAATCGTGATGCGGTATCCTGAAGGCTCTCCGGTAGTTTTACCAGCTCGTGGTTGTGGGTGGCCGCAGTTATGACTACTATCTGTCAAATGCAGCTATCCAATGTCGACTCTCGGGGTTTGCGTCTCTGTCTGATCAAGGATCCCGTCCATGGCGAGGCAAAATAATGTTGGGGTTAGGCCACACCCCAGACTGATACCGGATGACGGTGTTTACCTGTCGGTGAGTTGTAGGTCAATATGAATTGTCGCACCAGTGTTAGTCCAGCTACTCGATCAGTTGTTGCAGCGTGCTGGGAGCTCCCACCTATTTTAAGGCATTCCACATTGCCGATCTGTCAACGGAGTCGAAGACAGCCTTGAGCTGGAATTAAGTAGCGTGGAGGGAACGGTTGAACTCCCGATGAATATCTGTACATGTAGATTGGTGAAGCTGATGCGACATGCAGTAACACCGGATTGTTGAGTGCGTTGATATCTTTTCCATACCGTCGGGACCTGTGACTTTCAGCATATGAAAGGCGGCGAGAACTTCTGAGAGGGTGGTCAAGGTGTTACAAGTCTTACGCAGATGCCTTAAACCGTCATACGGTAGTCTCCCCACCCCCTCTCTCTGAATCAGTGAGCAACAACACCGCACAAATTAACCTAAATTTCGACGTCATTAATTCTCTTTTCACCCCCAACTTTTCCAATACCTCCAAATTTGTTTTCTTATCTTTCCAAGAAATGCGACCCACATCTTCTATATACCCTCATTTCGAAGGCTTCAATACTCTTTTCCAACTTGTTATTCATTGTCCATGTTTCTGCGCCATAAAGTAGTGACGAGTATACTTGACAATTCTCATTTTCAAATTCTGATTGATCTGTTTGGATGTCAGTATGTGTCGCATGTTGTCGAATACTATCTTGACCATACCTATTCTCTTTCTGATTTCTTTTTCAAAGCTGCCTTCTTCGGTTATTATATTACCTTTATAGGAGAAACTCTTTATCTATTCAAGTACAGTAGTTGATCTTTTATGTCTTTATAAGAAAAATTGAAAGACATAAGGAAAGAATGACATCACAAATGAAATGATTTAGCACCTGCGACCCACAACTAGACGCAAGCTCCTACTAATATTTAACCAACCATGGAGTTGTAGAAAATTTCCCAACAGATAGCGAGAGACATATAAGGAAGAAAACCAGAAAATAAACTACTCACCAATTAGCTTACTGAGCTGTCTGGGTAAGATTATGGAGAGGGTAGTCAACCCAAGACTGCTGACACATTTGGAGAAAAATGACTTTATAGGAGCCCAGGAAGTAGCGGATGCTTTCCAAGAAAAGAAAAATGTGTTGACCTTCTTTGTCAGACCAACTTAGGCCTTCGATAAAGTGCGTGGAAAGAAGGACCTTCTCAATATGGTAAAAAATGGAATCGAAGAGAGAATGTTTAGCTGGATACAGGACTTTCTCTACTTCAAAACACTACATGGAAACACCATAACACATTGCTGATATAAGTAGGAGTGTGTGGAATTTATTTTGGTGTGTGTTCGCCATATTCCTCTATTCCTTAAGGCGGTGTGCATTGCACTATGATTTTATTTTGCGCCTGTTGGCCCAGTGCATTCGACTTCGGCATGCATTTTATGTAAGGGTCTGCTTCCTCTTGCATTTTCTAAGGGTTTGCTAGACCACTTCATCCCCCAAGTGTGTGGAATGAGTTTAACCCTGTTGCTGTCAGTGAAGACAGTGTGCGTTCGTACTATTTGCAAAAGCATCCTGGTTGTGTTCTGCAATGGCTGTAATTCAAACCCTTAAGTTATACCCAATACTTATACTTGGCACTACGGACCTATGTAATTGTGGTACAGGCACAGAGCCTATGACAGCGGAACACCTGTTGTAATCCTGCCTATTATACACTAGTCAATGAAAGGAGTAGCACGGGACAACAACCTGTGTACTTCCATGAAAAACTGTATGGATATGAACAGAGCTTGAGCTGACTGCTGCCTTTGTTAGAGTCATTGAAGTCAGTCTGAAGACAAGCAAAGAAGAAGATAACCCAATACACTTCTTCCTGAGTTCTTAAGGTATTCTAATCAACCTTCTGGTGGGGATCAAGATACCGAGCAGCGCATGAGCTGCAGTGGTCAGCGATCCATAGCTCTGCTAGCGTCAGGGCCAGCGAACCAGAGCTGCCAAGACCCTTCTACACCTCCACGAGGTGATCCTGGATAACAGGCTGCAACAGAGCAGACTGGCTAAGTAGAAGGGATCGAAGAGAGAATGCTAGCCCGGTACTCAAAAAATACTTGCTGAAGTCGGATGTGTTGGACTGAAAGGTGCAAATATCGCAGTCAAGCTGTAAACTACGACACAACGCATTCCGTTCTCTGGACTACATTCTGCTACTTAAGCCCTTTCAGGGTTTGGTAGCGGGAGATTGAGAACGAACGAAGCCAAGCCAAGCCAACCTTCTGGTGTAAATTATGATTTCAGTTGACAGGAGCAGGTTAATGTGATTGATATACATGCCAACTATAGACGCCTCAACTTCACACGACAAAACTTACAACTTGTATATTGTTTAAATATCGTTTATTGGCACATTTTGTTAAGAGAAAAATGAACAAAACACTTATGCAAAGTATAATCAAATGTAAAAAATACCAGGGCAGTAAATCATAATTACAAGAAAATGTAAAAAATCTTCCACAAACAAGCTCTCAAAGACATATCTTCATAGTTAGAGAACATTTTGGAGGCACATCAACTTGAATGACTTTCAACGGAATCTGGAAAGTTACATTACTTAGATTGTAGGCATAATAGTTTCTGTATATAAAAATTCTGCAATTCCAATGAAGAGCCATTACGATTTATTTAGTGACTATAAAATTAAAATTTAACAAATAAAATTATTCAAAATCACTGAAAGTAACAAAATCAGGCTGGTTTATACAATGTCTGAGAGTAACAAAATCAGGCTGGTTTAAACAATGTCTTAACAAAATCAAGCTGCCGTTTATACAATGTCTGAAAGTAAACAAAATCTGGCCGTCTTCTTCTGTTCGTCCTGAATAGAACGTTTGTGATGTGTTTTAGTTTACAACGATGTTGTGATATCTGCACCTTTTTGGTCCAACACATCAGATGGATAGCATATTTGGGACATTGTTTACCTTCCTGCTTTGATCCCTAATTTCTTAGCCAGGCTGCATGGTTGCAGTCTGTTTCCAGGGTTACCACTTGGAGGTGGAATAGGGTCTTGGTCAGCTATGGATCACTGACCCCGATGTAAGCAGCCAGCTGTGAGTCGTTGGCTGCTGCATATTTGGCCCCATACAATATCTGAAAATAACAAAATCAGGTTGGTTTATACAAATGTCTGAAAGTAAAAACGTAGGTATAGTGATGACAGAAATTAAACCTAGCATAGAAACCCGAACAAAATTTAAGTGGGAAGATACCAAAGTGGTGGTTTTCATTTTCGGAGATCACATAATTTTGTAACAAACGTTTATGGGCTGACAGAAACATGGAGAAAATATCTAAGTTTTTAATGCCTCTGGTTAATTAATGACGTACAGGGTCCTCCTCAGCTTAAAAGCTGTGTATAACAATGTTGAAGGAATTTTAGTCAGTTTATGAAACATGGAAAAAAAAGATGTTTTTCTCGTTATTTCAATTACTTGCGTGATCTAATTTTGGACATAGATATTTAGATCTTGCTTCTTCTTACCTTCACATTCTGTTAAGCACTGTACAGAAGCGTGGGATCAAGATGCTGAGCATTGTATGAAATGCAGCGGTCAGTAATCATAAGCTGATTAGCTAGCATCAGGGCCAGTAAACCAGAGCTGCCTAGACCCTTCTATACGTTCACGCGGTGATCCTGGACAACAGTCTGAAACAGAGCAGACTGGCTAAGGAGACAGAATCAAAGAGGGAAGGCTAACCCTCTACCCCAAAATGCCTGCTGAAGTTTGATGTGGCAAACCGAAAGGTGCAAATATCGCAGTCGATCTGTAAACCACGACAACGCATTCCGTTCTCCGGACTACATCCTGCTACTTGCAAAGTCCTTTTAGGGCTTGGTAGTGGGAGTTTGAGAACCAATGATGAAGAAGTACAGAAGCTCAACCACCACCAAAAATGGATGTGTCAGACCGAAAGGTGCAAATATCGCAGTCAAGCTGTAAACTAGCGATACAATGCATTCCGTTCCCCAGACTTCATCCTGCTACTTGCAAAGTCTTTTTCAGGGCTTGGTAGCAGGAGATTGAGAATGAACAAAGAAGAAGAAGAAGCTCAACACACTACTAAAAAGAACAGCAGACACATTAGACAAAGCAATTCTGATAAATCTATAAAAAGGTTGCAACAACATCACATACAACAACATCACATACAACAACATCACATACAATTGTCAGACATTGGCATCAAGCCACATTTATTCATTTGTGAAAGTGAGCAAGAAATAATTGAGTGCAATGGTAAATTTAAAATGCTAGAAGTCATTCTATATCAGAACTCGTTTGAAAAAAAGTTGTGCCTAGGGTCTGGTCTGGTCACATTTGCAGACCATAGCAAAGTTTTTGTTGGAAATCAGTGCCACAAATATTTGATATGCAAGGTATACAGATATCTCACAGATGCATTCATCCAAAACACACAATATACACAGAACCAGAACACCATAAATATTTCACTAGTTACTATATACTTTTAATTTACTAAATGCAGGCTATGAAAATGCTCACAGTAGCTTCTCATACAGTAAACCAACTCAGCAAAATAAGATTTAATTACAGTATTTCGGACACACTTTACAGATAAAATAATTTGTATTATGGCATAATTAACACCATAGAACAGACTGCAGACTTTGGAGTTGGTTTGTATGGAGAGCAAACGGAGAACATGTGCATTCTACAATGGCTGCTTTAGAGAAATTAGCTTTTGCCATTACAAATAAAATTAAAGAAGTAAAATTTATAATTAAATTAAAATGCTGCAGGTCTGTCCAGTTGTGAATACACAAGTTCCCTGTAGAAAAAGAAACGCTCTAATTCATATTTAATAACGGTTTTGTCCATCACAAGCGATGAAGACAACAGCAGACAGACATATTGTGTTGCACCTCACCAGTGAATTTGGAGATGGCTGAATAGTCTCAATTCTGGCACAGAAACCCCTTTCACATATGCAGCATTTAAGGTCAGAGTTGGACGTGCGAGTGTCAGTTGTTTTGTCTTTTTGCACAGTATGTCTTCTCTGCACCTCAGAGATCCTGCATTCCTCACCAATGTGTGTGCCTCTGATGGTGGTTTTACGCCGCCTAACAATTCTGTGCCAGGCACTCCCATGAGTGTACATTGACGTTAAAGAATGTCAGAGACATTTTGAGGGAGTCTTTGAAGCACTTCGTCGACTGACCAGACACAGGCTTTCTTTCAGCTCATTTAGTTCCTTTGGGATGTGGTTGTTTGGCATGCGCATGATGCGGCCGGCTCACCTAATCTCGGTCTTCTGCAACAGTGCGTGGATGCTCAGCAAATTGGCCTTTGTGAGGATCTCTGTGTCTGGTACCCTATACTGCCATTTTATTCTCAACAATCTATGGAGACAGCTTGTATAGAAATGGTTTATTTTTCTAGCACGTCTGCTGTACACAGTCTATGTCTCACATTCAGAAGGGTGGTGAGCAGTACAGTGATTTTAGATTGATATGTAGCAGACATGTTATACTTCTTCTTCGTACGCTGTCAGACGTCAACTTGAATTTGTTCTAAGAAAGCAGCTGTCATCCTGAGGCTGTCGACACTGCCATAGAGCTTGTCTAGTGTTGGCACTGGTGATGGCCACATGTGCTTTCTCTGGTCCTCGTATGTTGGACAATTTTGCAGCAGATGTTCAGCGGTCATTTTCCCTGTACCACATGTGCATTCGTCAGTGCCACCTATCTTCAGTTTATTGAATAGATGGTACCTCAGTCTGTTGGGGCCTGTGCGGAGTCTGAAGACCACGACCTGCTCTCTTCTGTTCAACTGGTAAAAGGCATCATTTTTTGTGTAGTCAGTATGCTCTGTTTCCCATTTGGCCATGTATCTGTCCCTAATAAACCTTTTGGACTCTTCGTAGGTCACACTAGAATCTGGTTGTGGTAATCTTGCACCTTCTTTTGCCAGTCTATCTGCCTCCTCGTTGCCTTGAATGTTACAGTGGGATGGAACCCACTGTACCACTACTCTTTTTGGTGCGGACTGCTGGCATAGTTGACAGAGTACTGTTCTTAAATCATTAAGTTCTGTATTTTTAGTGCTGTAACCACGGACAGGGCATCTGTAAACAGGACTATCTGGCTTTCCTTGCTTTCGCCTGTCAGCATTGCTTCTACTGCATGCCTTCAGTGCCTCTGTCTCCGCTCTGAAATTGCTAGACATGCTATACAAGTTACCATGATATATTTTTTACAATAGCCCACATAGTTTTAGTATTTATATTGTGTATACTTAAATACTCTTATTCAATGGGGCAAGGTTGCCTGATGCCAGGTAGCCAAAAGACACAGTCCTCGCTCATCTATCATCAGTCATGCGGACCACATGGCCGGTCCATCTGTACTTTCGCATTGGTGCACAGTCTACGACATCACAGAAGTCTGTTAGGTCGCGGATGTAGACATTTTTGGATATGGTCTCTTAGGGAGATATTTAGGACTTTGCTACATTGCTCTTTCGGTAATACAGATCTTCTCTGCGTGTTATTTACATACACTCCAAACCTCACACCCATATACTTTTGATGTGATAACTATTGAAGGTGTGGGCCCTGGTCTTGATGTCTGTCATCTGCTGGAAGATCAGTTAAATGCGGTTGAAGCTTAGCTAACCCACTGCGAGATCTTCTTATCAATTTTGTGCTTGTTGATTTCCTGGCATAGGCAGACATTCACATTAACATTTTTGATGAGCTAATTTTCTAATCACAGTTCTCCCATACGACAGAAAGTGATTAGCAGAAATTGAGTCTTCTTTCAATTTACATTCAGGCCAACCATCTTGCCCGCTTCATTGAGCTCGATTACGCTTGGCTTCTGCAATGCTGTGTCAGAAGGTCACAATGTCGTTCGTAATACGTAGTAGGTGTGACAGCATCTCATCATCTATTGTGTGTATTTTCTATTATATATCTCTGTAGGTCAATATGTGTGTGCATGAGATTGTGATTCTAAAAGAGCATAGATGTTTAGTAAACTTGTGGGATGTTCTTATTTGTTCAAGTGATATTCATTATTAAAATTAAATGTAGTATGCAAATTTACATAAATGAATTGGCTTGGCTTCGTTCATTCTCAATCTCCCACTACCAAACACTGAAAGTCAGTAGCAGAATGTAGTCCAGAGAACGGAATGCGCTGTGTCGTAATTTACAGCTTGACTGCGATATTTGCACCTTTCGGTCCAACACATCCGACTTCAGCAAGCATTTTTTGAGTACCGGGTTAGCATTCCTTCTTCGATCCCTTCTCCTTAGCCAGTCTGCCCTGCTGCAGCCTGTAATCCAGGATCACCGCGTGGAGGTGTAGAAGGTTCTTGGCAGCTTTGGTTCACTGGCCCTGACGCAAGCAGTCAGCTATGAGTCGCTGACCACTGCAGCTCATGCATTCACATAAATGAATATTATTACAAATATTAATTGCATACTTTGATTACACAAATTTACATTTCAATTATGGAATATAACCTTGTCTCTATAAGGTTAATTTTACATTGACAAAATGCATCTATTAAGTGGCACATCAATTGTACCATTAATTAATTAAGGAAAATATTTTGTATCCAAAATATATATATTTGGGAAAATATAGACAGATCAGTTAACAGTTTTGGGATATTTCAGCTGTTTTGCTGCAAGTACAAGTAAAATTACATTTTATTATGTAAATAAGTTCTTCAGGCTGTCGAAGACGGATGTGTTGGACAGAAAGGTGCAAATACCGCAGCCAAGCTGTAAACTAGTGACACAATGTAATCAGTTCTCTGGACTACATTCTGCAACTTCTGAAGCCCTGTTCAGAGCTTTGCAGCAGGAAATCGAGAACGAACGCAGAAGTTCTTCAAATGTTTGTGTATTGTTTCTACGTGTATTCTATTCAGTGGCTTATCCTTGATTCTGACACAGGGTAAGCAATAATATGTGATCAGGGAATATAAGAAAAGTGGGCCTATTTTTAAGTAACAATCCTTTCCACTAACCCTTTTTATTTGTAGTTCAACTCTACTCTGTGGCTGTTCTTGCAGAAGTCTTCTGTGACTTTGTTGTAGAAGTCATCATTAGCTTTCATGTCAGCAAGGAGATCCTTTTCTATCCACATCATTGATAGAGCAGAAATACGGCTCTGTCGTTCAGAGTTTCTTCTGAATGTTTTAATGCGTTTTAACGCGGAAAACGAACGCTCACCTGATGATGAGTATGCAGGAATTGTAAATTTTAATTCACAAAGTTTGTAAAGTTCTGGAAGGCCTCTGTGAATTCCTTTGTTCAGAAGAAATCTATGTATTTCGGTCACATACATTTCTTTAAAGTGTGGGGATACAAAAACAGCCATCAATTCAGATCTCAGTCTCACTAGATCAAAATGTTTCCCATACACTTCCCTCAGTCTTGAAAACTGTTCTTCTGGAAACTCTTTAGAAAATGCTGTAAACTTTTGACAGTCCAATATTTCGACGAAGGACAAGTCTGGCAACGAATCAAATCGACATTTTAGTTGATAGTATACCGTATCGTGTATTTCAAAATACAGTCTCTTGTACTCATCTTCTGGGATAACTGAGGAGTCTCCTTTTCTTCTTTTTTTGGGAGGATCACATCTTTGTTCTGTTTCGGTCCAAATGTCATCAAAACCATTATTACGCACTGTATGTAATTTTTCTTTTAAGTCATGTATCTCTCTACAGCAATATGTGATGTCCAGTGATTTTGACTGAAGGATATTAAATACAACATCTGTCATAGAAAATATATCTGTGAACACAGCCAAAAGAAAGTTAAATTCAAAATCTTCTAACTTTGACAGAAATCCACTTGCTTCATTAATTGTTGCATGGTCCCAGTCGCTGGGATTGTCCAGAATACATTCAAATATGTCTTGAAGTACATTACGATATTCGGCAATAGTCTGTAGTAAACGACTAGAATAGTTCCACCTGGTTGACATGAGCTTGGGAAATTGTTTCTTTACTAAGGTGTCCAACAAATTTGTTCCCTCTGAAGAGTAACTGAAGAACGTGGCAAAACAGCTAATTGATGCAAAGAATATTCGGCAGGCACTTATGCACTTACTTTGATGTGAACATCATTCAATTCGCCTGCCATTACTGCGGCACCGTCATATGTCTGCGCAACTAGCTTATCTGTACAATCAAACTGATCAATACAATCGATAGCCAATTTTGATAATGCCTGTGCAGACCTATCAGAGCTAACATTATTAAAACCCACAAACCTTTCGAAGATATTGCCATTATAAACATATCTAAAAATAATTCACAATTGAGATAGGTTTATCACATCTGATGTCTCGTCAATTAAGATTGCCACAAATCTGGACGACTGAATCTGGGTTTTCACTTATGCCGTCATCACATTATTCACACTTTGAATAATATCGTTATGTACTTGTAATAATGGCGAAAGGCCTGTGAACACACTTGCTGTCTTCAGATGCTGGTTTATTTTTTCATCAAACTCTGCTATTAAATGCAATATTTCTATGTAATTCCCACGACTGCTGGAATCACTCCTTTCGCCGTGTCCACGAAATGCCAATTCTTGTTTTCCTAAAAAACATGTCACAGCCGTTAGTCTCTTTAGAATTTCACGATTTTCTTTCACTGTTTCATTGTGTTTAACAACACTTTCTGAGTTTCTCTTTTTTGTTTATCTAACTGTGTGTGTGTACATCTGTTCTGTCTGAACCCAATATCCCTAAGGATATCCAGGCATGAATGTGACTTTCTGATTTTTCATGTCTTGAGATGGCATTATTATGTAAATTATTTAAATCAGAATAGCCTCGTCGCTTATTGTTCCAGGGCGAATTGTCAATGTCATTCACAAACAACATACATGACATTACATGGAAAGCAGAATAACTTGCATAAGGATTTGGAGCCGCATAACCATGCAGTTTTCTCATATAAATCCTTGTTAAATGAACGGACATAATGTTTTCCTTCTGTCTTCAAGTTGTATAAGGTAGGAAGGGGTCTACCGTTTTTAACCACTTCTAGTTTTTCATTAAATGTACGTGTTTGAAACGGTCGGTCAAATAAATCCACAATAACATCACTTTCTGATTCACCCATGTTTAGGGTTATCAAAAATTCAATTTACAATTAAACGTCAATTGCGCATGCGTGGAAGCCTTCGTCTTTATACTGGTTTAGAAGACTGCAGTGTCTGTATACAATCAATTTGATTTACATCACCTTGCTCTAAAAGCTATGAGCATCCAATTTATTCTTAAGTGCATTAATTGTCCCTGCCTCCACCACATCCAGCGGCAATGCATTCCAAGCATTCACCACTCTCTGACTAAAATAATATTTCCTAATATTTAATCTCTTTAGTTAATTTGTAGCTTTGCCCTCTTATTCTTGTGGGTGGCGGTATTTAAAAAAAAACTTGTTATAGTCTAATTTATCCATTCCTCTGATCATCTTATAAACCTGTGTTAAGTCACCACGAATTCTTCTCTCTTCTAGACAATGTAGGCGGGTTTTTCTGAGTCTTTCCTCACAACTGTAATTCTGGAATCCCACTATCAGCTTTGTCGCTCTTTTTTTGTATTCTTTCCAGCATGTTTATATCCCCTCTGTGATAAGGACTCCTTACCTGTACACAGTACTCCAATCTAGGTCTAACTAATGCTATATATACAGTTTGACTATCACTTCCTTGCTCCTATGTTTAATATTTTGTTTTACCTAACATTGCATTTGCCTTTTTCACTGCTACCTGAACTTGCTCACTCACATTATCTGTATAATCTATTATAACCCCTAGGTCCTTTTCCTTATCTATCTTTCTAATATTGTTCTCTCCCATTCTGTAATTATGTTTCATATTGTATCTGCCCATGTGGACGACTGTACATTTATCTACATTAAACTTCATTTGCCAGCTTACAGACCACTCTCGAATTTTATATAAATCCGACCTCAATATATAACTTCTGCTTTAGATGAGACACTACTGCATAGTTTTGTGTCATCAGCAAATTTTGCAATCATGGATCCCGTATCAATGTCCACATCGTTTATATATATATATATATATATATATATATATATATATATATATATATATATATATATATATATATATATATATATATATATATAAAACAAAATTGGTCCCAAAACCGAGCCCTGTGGCACTCCACTTTTCACTTCACATGAGTACTACTCCTTATTTATGCCCACCCTCTGCCTTCTTCCCGTTAACCAATTTTCAATCCATTTGGCAACTTTCCCATCTATTACATGTGATTTTAACTTTCGAAATAATCTTTGATAAGATACTCTATCAAAGGCCTTTGCAAAATCTCAATAAATAGCATCCACTGGCTGCCCTATCTATCATTTTAGTAACCTCCTCCATGAACTCTAATAGATTTGTTAAGCATGATCTCCCTTTAGTAAACCTATGCTGCCCATTTATGATTAGATTAAATTTGTCTAAATGTATTACAATGTTTTCTTTGATTATTATTTACAGGCTACGATCGTTAAACTCACCGGGCTATAATTCGCTGGATCTGATCTGTAAAACCGAATGAATTTCGACAAACTAAATTACAGAACAAATGTATGTGTTATAAACTGGATTTAATTCAACCTTCAAAGAGAGTCCGGACACCTGCTACTGGTGTGTAGGATTACTGGAAGCGGGTTATTTCCTCTTGATGTATATTTCGTCATATCGGCCTCGTAGGACTCGCGTATTTAGAAATCGATCAACTTATCGACGATAGAGTATGGATTAGCTGCAGGTGTCTTCTTTCCGTGCTACTGTACCGATGCTGTACCTTCTTAGAAGGCAATTTGTGTCAAAGTTGGTGTCCTGGCCTGCGCTAGTGTTTTCACTGTCAACTTGCGCTAAGCTGGTCCCCATCAATCCGCACGTATTTCCAACAACCTTAACACTTAACCTCCGCTGTCCTGCGGTTTTATTCACTTGTGGAAAAGGCTTTGGGAGGCAACCCAGAGAACACACCTGGAGCCGGTGTTCGTTAGGCAGTCAGGCATTGTACTCGATGTTAGTCTAACAACTCCTGCAACACCTCCGGTGCCAAGTAGTATCGACCTGTCGTTTCATTGGATACACCGACTGCGTGGAGAAGGGGGGGGGGGGAGATATGCTGACTGGGCAACAGCAGTCCTCGCATCTATATGCCCAGGTAGGCGCTAGAAAGATCACGTCAAAAATCAACACATAGCAAAGAAGCCTACAGTTAAGATTGGCTGCTGGAACAAACGTTCTATGACCACGTGTCCATGCAATAAACGATGTTTGTAAGATCTCAATCATAAACGAGGTACTGAAAAGGTTTCAAGTCGACGTCTTCGCCCTCCAAGAAACGCATCTGGCAGAAAGTGGATAGTGGCTATTGGAACTGTGCGTCTATCATGACCTGCGCATCACAAACACTTTCTTCCAAACGAAGCCCCAGCACAAATTATCACGGACAGACCTAACTGGCGGCTGACTATATGTGCTAGCCTGCAAGGAGGAGAAGCCAAGAGGCGTCAAGGTGCAATCTCTAACCAAACGTGTACGGTGAAAGCAAGGGCAATAACTGACTAAGATCTCTTTCTCGAGAGTGAAGCCTATTGTCTTCCGAGACTGATAGGATGTCAAACAAATCACAGGGGACGGCGTGGCCTAGTGATTAAGTGACACGGCTCACAACCAGAAGGTGCTGGGTTCGATCCCCATCCCAGCACCGGCCGTTACCCCGGGGAAGCAAACCCTTAGAAAATGCAGGAGGAAGCAGACCCTTATATAAAATGAATGCTGAAGTCGGATGCACTGGGCCGACAGGCGCAAAATAAAAACGCAGTGCAATGCATACCGCCTTGGGGATTAGAGAAATAAGGCGAACGCAAAACAAAACAAAACAAAACAAAATCACAGAATGCAAAGATTTGTTTCAGAAGTCGGGTTTTCTCGTATTCGGGGTTTTACGACGGATGGTTTCGCCGCCTACTAGCTGTAAAAAGTTAATTATACAATTCAGACGATTAAAATACATATAGGTAATGGTTCAGTGACCACACCAAGACAAAAACAAAATGATATATGCATTACAAAAGGTGTTAAACACGTGTTTAACACGTCTGACCGTGTTAAACTGATTCATACTTTTCATCCCCAAATCTCCTATGCCCGCATGACCATGTTCCACCTTCTGCCTATCCTTCATGTAGATCATTCCACATCGGTGGTATTTCCTGATTCTCTTCTGGTAGTATACAGACGTGATAAAAACGTGCGTGACGTGTTGTTTGAAGTCGACTAAAAAGTCACCTTATGAACTACCTTGCCTTGTAAAAACACGCCCAGTTGCGTTACTTGTCCCTATGTTATCCATACAGGTTCTGTGTCTCTTCCACGGCCAGTTTATGAAATATGAATAATAATTGTCCATCACAAGCAAAGATGGGGTCAAAATCATACTATTGCTGTGTGGGAGTGGCGTGGGCTAGTGGTTAAGTGACACGGCTCACAACCCGAAATTGCTGGGTTCGCTACCTATCACAGCATCGGCTGTTGCCCCGGGGAAGCAAACCTTTAGAAAATGCAGGAGGAAGCAGACCCTTACAAAAATACATGTCGAAGTCGGATGCACTGGGCCGACAGGCGCAAAATAAAAACCGCTGTGCAACGCACACCGCCTTGGGGAATAGACAAATAAGGCGAACGCAAAAAAACAAAAACAACTAAGTATCCCACCATGGAAGCTCATTACACCAGATACAATACAAACGACCAATTTAACCAAACTAAGTATCCCACTATGGAAGCTCTTCTTCTTCTTCTTCTTCTTCTGCGTTCGTTCTCAATCTCCCACTACCAGGCCCTGAAAAAGGCTTTGCAAGTAGCAGGATGTAGTCAGGAGAACGGAGTGCGTTGTGTCGCTAGTTTACAGCTTGACTGCGATATTTGCACCTTTCGATCCGACACATCCGTTTTTGGCAGGATGGAAGCTCATTACACCAGATACAAACTACTTATTTAACCAAACTAAGTATCCCACCACTGAAGCTCATTACACCAGATACAAACTACTTATTTAACCAAACTAAGTATCCCACCACTGAAGCTCATTACACCAGATACAAACTACTTATTTAACCAAACTAAGTATCCCACCACTGAAGCTCATTACACCAGATACAGACACATTACTAGCAAAACTTAAAAGAGAAAAGGAAAGGAAATACAAATTAAGAAATGCGCTAATTAATGTATTAAAGCAAATACGCAAAATCACCTAACCATTTTTATACTGATTGGGATGGTTCTAACAGGGCTACAATTTTTTAAAAAATCGTATTCCCATTTGGGGAGTCGTATATATCTAATATCCCCAAATAGGGGACAATATCCAGTCCTTAAACTCTTGGCTAATAGGGGAATATAATAATATGTGCTTGAAATTAGTATGCCTGTATGGGTCATATGTACCTGACATTATCGTCCCCCATAAATGTTTTTTTTTGCCTATGATGGAGTCATCCTCCCCATTGACACCCCTATTAGTTGTACGAGTTTCAGAACTGGATATTGACCCTTGTCTGGGGATCATAAGTTCTGGTACATTCGACTCCCACAGGGGAATGCAAGTATAAAAAAAAATGTCATTATGATCTTCACCATTGACACCCCTATTAGCCGCAAGAGTCCCTTGTTTGAGGATCAAAATGTCAGGTACATATGACTCCCATAGAGGCATACAAGATTTTCATCTCAGTTAACATCTTAATTCATTTAAGCTTAATAAAAACCTTCATTTAATGTTGATCTCAAGTCAATATGTTGATTTATGTGTTAATGAGAGTTCTGATTTTTTTATTTTTTGAAATAAAAATATAAAACAGGTCCCTATCTATTTAAAGCAAAAAGAGTTGTTACTAAAGTAAATATACCCTTTCCGAAAAAAATAGTCGCATAAATTCTAAATTGCGGTTTTGACCTCCGCAGTCGGGCATTGTACTTCAATGGAAGAAAGAAAGCAACAAAGCAATAAATGAGGATCAACGAGAGGATCTTCAATAAACAGAAACATCCTGCAACACGAAACACTAGAATAGGTTCATATGTACACATGCATCCAAGCATGGGTTAATAGTAATACGTCAAAATCTTTGAATTGATTGTGTAGCAAAAACTAGCATCAATAAAAAAAAACTTGGAAATATACTAATATACATGTATTTACATTATCTGTATATTATACAATATACATTATCTGGTTCTGTTAGAGGGAATGTCCACTCCTTATGACCACGGTTGCCAGACTACTCTTAAAAAAACTGCCCAAAAACATATCGAAAACCGTCCAAAAGTAGTTCAATTACAAATGACTTAAATCGAATGAAACTTAATTAAAATATTGTTAAAGATGAACATAACTATACTAAGAATTTATTAAAAGAACGAAACTTATTCTGGCCACACACATAAAATAGTACATTTTCCAGTTCAGCGGTGCAATGTTAGTTGACAATACATTTAAACAATAAAGGTATGTAACAATGTTATATAACGGAAAGTATATGCTGTGAAATAATGACACATCAATTTGAAATTAATGAGTTGAATCATCATAGTGGTACTTTGCCATGTAAATTCACCACGAGTGGTGAATGCTTGAAATGCATTGTCACATGAAGTAGTGCAGACAAGAACAATTAATGCATTCAATACTAGTTTGGTTGCGCATAGCTTTTAGAGTAAGGAAATGTAAGTTAAACTGGCTGTATACAGACTCTGCAGAGCTTTCTAAAACAGTATAAAGAAGTTAAAGTTAAGTTTAAAAAAATCTAGAAATCCAAATCTTCAGACACATTTTCTGTTTCACTATGTTCATACTTGTCAGGTTTAAACAGGGACAGTATTGTGGTGGTTGGATGACAATTATTGCAACAAATGTAATTACGAGCCATATATCCATGAATATGGTTTTCGGGCAGATGAGGCTAGAAAGCCTAGGAAAGGTAGTTCATCTAGGAGAAGGAAAACTCTGATTTCAAACCATCTGAAGCATTGCAGATAAGGATACTGGCGTATCTTGTCGGATTTTGTCATATGGCTGTGCAACCTGTTTTCTGATAACTCTGAAAATTGGCCAGCGTTTACCAAACCTGACAATCGACGATGTTCAAAGGAGCACACGCAAGAGGACACAATGCCTTATCCTAGAATGAGGAAAGGCAATCTCAGCTGAGTATTGTGGCAGGGCAGACTAGGCCCTTAGCCTTGCTTGGCGTCTGGTCTTGCAGTGAAGCCCCGACAGGCGAATAGATAGCGCATTGCTCTGCTGATCCACCAGCTTCTGCAGCTTGCCTTGTTCCAAATGTATTGGTATCACTTTTCCCTTGGAGTAAACAAGGCAGACTGAGAGAGGGGCCATACTGCGTGGGCAACACATGGTCTCTATATTTCTGCCCGAGCTTTGTGCTAAAAGTACAAATAATATCGTCTGACAAGACGAAAAGAGTAAATGAATCCACGAACATGCAGATTTTCAAGCAGACGTAGTTGCTTCAATCTTTTGTTGCTGAATCTTGTTCCCAATCTTTGCAATATCGTTTCTCGTACTTTGCCCACTTAGCCATAATAGCTATTTCTAATAACCTGAAACTAAATAATAAATTCTGCACACTATTTAAATAATTTATTCAGATCAAAGTAACATTTCAAATGCTATTCCGTTGTATTTTTAGGCCCAAGACAGGACGAAATGTAATACAAGGTAATGCTTGCAATTCGCCGAAAATAAAAACATTCAGTTGTAGACGCATTTGTAACGTCGTGAATTCACAACATGTCTGTTCCAGTTAGCCCAAAAATTGCGTTTACAAATGAAAGTAGCACAAGACCCTCAACCGACCTAAATTTCCTGGAACTCTGAAAAAAAGAAGCCCAAATTGGGCGGGAAAACCGCGTTACTGGCAACCCTGTATCAGCTCGCCATGAGGATATTCGATTTAGGTCAACGTCTCAAAGCAAAATATGTGGCCTTTACGGTCTTGGCAGCTCTGGTTCGCTGGCCCTGACGCTAGCAGTCAGCTATGGGTCGCTGACCACTGCAGTCCTGCGCTGCTCAGCGTCTTCTATTCTTGATTCAATTCAAGTGCCGTCTTCACAATGAAGATTGGCTGCTGTAGATCTCCGACATTCTCTATCTCTCACCCTGATGGTACACACCGCCAGGCTGCTTCTCGCATATTCTTTGATGTTATCCTACCACTTGTAACGTTGTCTACCTCATGCTCGCATGCCATCAACCTCTAGTAAGGTATTTAAAAGAGTGGCATGTCTTTCAATGTGGCCAAAATGTGAAATACGAAACGAAACTTGATAGCAGAACTCGGAGAGCAGATGTAGGTGTATTAAAGAAGATATACACTGGATGTGTTAAACCAGTTCTAGAATACGACATGTTATTGTTGAATGCCCACAATAAGCAGGGTTACTCTTTTGTGCGCCCTGAAAAGGACGTTAAGAGGCGGGTTGTCGTAGCGTGCTGATAAAGGTAGACCTGGGTCCTCCAGGCGGTTGTGATATGCTTGACCATATGCGTATCGCTCACTACTACAGGGATCACGTCGATACCTCGTCTTGTTAACTAGGCTGTCATGAAAACAGAACGTTTTCAGGGAGGACTGCGGGGAAGTCAAGGTTAGGGTCTTGGCCAGTATATTTTGCCTGACCCTGACTAACATGTCTGATCAGTATGTTTTGCTGACCAGATGTTAGTCTTCCTCCCCTAGAATATGACATAGCAGCATGGGTAACTGCAACTAAATTCGACTTTGGCAAAACCAAGCAATGAGAATCATAACGAGAGATGTGAGGACCACACTCATTCAAGAGCTGGAAAAGGTAACCAACCTGCGAACAATGGGGGATAAGAAGGGACAGCAGGACCGGACAACAAGGTGAGAAATTGAGAAGGCTGATTGGCCACCGAATGTACTAGAGAATGAATGAGCTTAGAAAGGGACGACTCAAACGAGGCAACTTTGTAGCATCAGTGAAAGAAAAGTGAACAACAGACTTCATAAATTGCACATCATAAATAAACCCATTCAAACTACACACATGCTTCCCATCTTAAGAAAACAACGCCTCTGTGAACGAAAAAAACAAACAATCTCAGGCAGAAACAGAAATATAGATATATATATATCAACATGGCCAGTCCCGTAACCTGAAAGGTCATTGGGGCACTAATACTGCAGATTGTTGGTCCAGTTCCCGCCACTCCATTGGGGCACTAATACTGCAGATTGTTGGTCCAGTTCCCGCCACTCCATTGGGGCACTAATACTGCAAATTGTTGGTCCAGTTCCCGCCACTCCATTGGGGCACTAATACTGCAGATTGTTGGTCCAGTTCCCGCCACTCCATTGGGGCACTAATACTGCAGATTGTTGGTCCAGTTCCCGCCACTCCATTGGGGCACTAATACTGCAGATTGTTGGTCCAGTTCCCGCCACTCCATTGGGGCACTAATACTGCAGATTGTTGGTCCAGTTCCCGTCACTCCACTCGGTTTTGTGGCAGGATATTGATTGTAGCCATGGACCTTCCCGCCCACCCTCTGATGTTATCGTCTCATCTCTTATTCTTCCTCCCTCTCTTACGCTTCCCAGGCTCAGCATCTGGGTAATTAAACTGTTTTAACAATTTGCAATGGTTCGCCTTTGTTTGCAATCGAAGTTGTTAGGCCAGAAGGCTCTGGAAAGTTAACCATGATTTTATTTTCCTCAGCCCTAATTTCACATATATAATAATATAATATATATGCACTAATATATATATATATATGTATATCTAAAACACATTGATAAATACTGTCTAAACAACAGCTGGACCCATCATATGTACGAGTAAATTCCGATAGATCAACAACATATGTAGCAATTAATGTAGGTAGAGGAATCTTTCTCGGTTTAAAAGCAGCACACAAAAAAAGCTATCAGTGAAAACCGGAATATTTTTCAACAACTTCGGAGCAGAGGCAGAGGTCTAAACATTAGTTCTCTCCCTTCTTTTTTGGTCATTCTCCTTTTAACTTAACTTAACTTAACTTAACTTAACTTAACATCTTTATACTGGTTTAGAAGACCCTGCAGAGTCTGTATACAACCAGTTACATTTACATCACCTTGCTCTAAAATCTATGCGCATCCAGTTCATTCTTAAATGCATTAACTGTCCCTGCCTCCACTACCTCCCCTGGCAATGCATTCCAAGCAGACACCACTCTCTGACTAAAAAAATATTTTCTAATATCTAACCTGGACCTCTCTTTAATCAGCTTGAAGCTATGCCCTCGTGTTATTGTAGATGGCTGCATTTTAAAAAACTTGTTATAGTCTAATTTATCGATTCCTCTGAATGAATCTGCTTCACTAATAAAATTACTGCTGAGCATCTGTTACGAATGTGTCCAACATACGAGAAAAAGAGAAAGCGTATTTGACCAACACTATTACCATTCCTGGTCACGTTTTACAGAAATACCTTTAGTCTCAGACCAACCACAGCTTTCTTTAGATAATCGTATTTTCAAGTGACACATGTAAGCGTATAATGAAGAAAATTGATAATGGTTTAAAATAAATTGACAATGCGAACTGCTTTGCTACGTTTTCGACCACAGCTTTGGCCAAGTAAAGTCAAGTCTTCCCGTATCCGGTGAGGTCGTTGTGGCACACATGAAGACAACTCAACGCCGCCTCTCTCTCTGTCAGCACACGCTGCCTGTGCCTCATCTGGTCGGAGATTGGTTTATTCCTTGATATTGTCATCTCTTTTTGGGACGACCTCTTCGTCATCTACCTTGCACCTTTCCGTACAGGATCGTATTTACAAGACCATTTGATCTCGATATGTGGCCGTACCAGGCAAGTTTCCATCATTTGACTGTTGCCAATATGTCTTCAAAAGGCCCTATTGCTGTTTTAATTCTTTCTCGTATTTCCTCATTTGTAACTCGGTGTTTGTTTGTGACGTTTAGAAGTCTTCGGAAACATCTTATCTCCAAGACCTGTATCCATCACTGCAGATCAGCTGTAATTGTCCATGTCCCCCAAGCGTAAAGGAATATTTACACGACCAATGTACGCATTAATATGTCTAACCGTATGTCTTGCCATTTTGTTTTAAGCCGTGCAAGCGCCGTTATTGTCTGGGCTATTCTGACCAACGCCACACATTTTGATCCTTCATCACCGACAATTAAGTCCAGATATTTAAAACGGTCGACTACTTCGAGTTCCTGGCCATTAGCTTTCACCCGGCTGTTAAAACCCTCGGAGTTGTTGGTCATTAATTTTGTCTTTCCAGCGTTAATCTCCATACCATAGTCAAGAGTTGTTTCGTCGAGCCTTCAGACCCATTCCGAGAGTTTCGCTTCTGTGCTCGCCTACCCGTCGATGCCATCTGCAAAATGAAGGTTGATAATCATTATGTTCCCTATCTTGACAGTTCCAACATGATCTCCAAGTGCCTCGCTCATAATACCCTTAAGAAATATCTTGAAAAGTGTTGGGGAGAGTGTACAATTCTGTCTCACGAAGACCCATGTGCGAAACCAGTCCCCTTGATCCTATTCTCAGGAACTGCGTTGGACTCCTTGTCATAGTTGTGTTCAGTGACCTGTATAATATTTCCATTGATTTTATATTTCGTCATGGTTGCCAATAGCGCTTTATGCAATACACAATGAAACGATTTCTCGAAATCAACAAATAATAATGTTCGCCTAGGCATTTAGGGCCCGTTGCGTCGATCAACCACTACCCTGCCCAACTACTGTTCAACGCCGAAGGAAAGGCTGGTATCTGTGGGAGCCACGTAGAAAGGGGGGGGGAGGGGGAGGGGCCTCCAACGCCTCCAGCCGGCCGATGAGAAACCATTTTTATACTTAGCTGACATAGACATTATCTGGTTAGCCTAAACTTCACGTACTAGTCGAACAGCGTGACCAAATACAGACAGTCGGCGGCAGACCAGAGTGTCCGAGATGGACGGAAGACTCGTCTTTGCAGACACCTCGACATTACGGACGAGATCGAACCAACAGATATCTAGGATGCGTCGCTGGTTACGCATATGAAAATACAATTTTGGCTGCTGTTCCATATATTTTTAGTTTTTAAGAGCCCATTATATACCTCACTTTAACTGTAGCAGCGAGGAATGCAACTTGTTAACCCATCTCAGAAAGAACCAAATCTTCGTGCAATTAAACATCTACCACTAAATACCAGACTACAGCATATGATATGAGACCATTTGCCTATTAATTTTATTTATGCCATTTTTTTTCTATATCTTTGAGGTGCATATGCCCTCTGGTATTATAGGTACGCGATATTATATACTTTTAACTATCACTGACACAATTTATTCCCCAATAGAGACGGTCTTTATACTTAAGAGTGCGTTTGGTGCCATGGTTTCCAGACATAACACTCACCAAACATGTCAATCGTGCTTCAACTGCCTTACGCAGTTATACACACTTTCGCTTTTCGCGGATTTTAGTTTTATTTATGGGAATGTGTCCAATGGTTGTGAGCTTGATTTACAAAGCTAACGTGCTAGGTTCAAATCGCATCGCGCGCGATTTAACAGACCGGTATGGTGCGAGTTTTTACACGATACGACTGCTTTTCTCAGTCGACCCAGCTGTAAATGATTACCTGACGAAGTCAAGAACATATTTCGAAGCCGCTACCAGAGCTACGGATTTTGTGCTCTATCGTTGGCACTTTGGGCAATGTAAAGGGCTGAGAGCACATTGGTAGGTTCTGTGGCACGTTTTAGATTTCCCATTGTTGGACTGCTTTTCGATTGTTAGATTGCTTTTCGATTGTTAGATTGATGTCTATGAACATGTAAAACATGAGCTAGATGTTCCCATTAATAGTAACAGACAGTGAGCAACAAAAAAAAAAAAAGATAACATTTGCCGTTATCGACCGCACCAAGGAGTCTGCCCGGAGAGCAATGCGTCGATTCTTAACAAAACATAAAAGTAGATAAACCAGACTCTGCAGAAGTTTGAAAGTACTGATAAGTTTTGTAATTCTTCGCTTGAAACTCTTAAGCAGCGCATAAATTCACCGAGTTACGACAATGGCTTGACTCCAAGCGGCTATTAATCTTAGCCCTAGATTTATAAGTACCTGCAGATTTATACCTATGTTTTAATTTTTGAGCGACCCTACAATCTGTCATTGGGAGTTGAATTATGAATGGTGACTCAATTGTAAATAAATACTACCAATGCCAACACAGCACATATCCGCTGACAGCAAAGCATAGTTCTTAATCTTCTCTCGATGTGATTGTGTCGTCTCTTTGTTTTTGACTTTGTGTTTTGCCAGAGTGTGGCTGGTGGACTATAGCAGTTTGTTATAATTGAGTGTCCACTGGGTAGGATGATCTTAACTGTGATGTACTTGAGTTCATCTGGTCCATATCTATTTGTTTCTACTGCTAGTATAGAGTCTTTAACTAGTGTTACTATTCCTCCTTTGGCTTTTTCCCCCTATCTTGACTGAAACATTCATATCCTCCGATATAAAATTTGTGAGTTTCTTGTAGGCGTTTCCTGGATACAAATGATGTCTATGTCGTTTTCCTTGAGGAATTCTTGCAGTTCGGGTTTCTTGTTTCTCACGCTCTCTGAATTCCATTGTACCACTTTTAGGTTCCTTGTTTGTTGATTAGTCGCACTATTCTGCCTCCCCCTGACCACTAGGTTAGCAGAGGCACCGGTTGCTTGGGTGGGTCCCCTCGAGGTTGGGGGCCCGGCACCGCTCCTCCCCGGTTGCGATTTGTAGGAGAGACACCATGACGATAGGGTAGACGTCGCATGACAATATCCTGTTGATGCGATTTTGCTCTGATTTTTCCCAGTTCCTGCGCCGTAGCTGACACACTCCATCTTCGGCAGGTCGGGTTGAGTTTTTTGTTGTGGGTTGTCTCCCATAACCTTTCCACCTCCCGATGGTACCTGCAAGGCAGTAGGTTGGTTTGTCTACCGCGGTTGCCTTCCCATGGCTAGGACATATATCGGCTCTTACCCGCTTGGTGTACCCGTCCTAGGACACATTGGGTAATTCAGTGGGGAAAGCAATACCACCTGTTGTCCCACCCCATCCTCCTGGAATTCACCGTCATTGGGCTAAAACTGCTTATATGTCCAGTTATTATACCTGGCTTATATCGCAGTTGACGCTCCATATCTGGAGGTCGTCCCACTATCCACCACCTAACGACGTGCCTGGTTGGGGTCGGTCGCCTTGACCTCCAGGTATATATCAAATATACTTGTCAGAACAAATGGTGCGGCAGTGCTTGACTTTCCCAGCTCAGACATAACATGACGAAATCGCCCGTCAATGTTATATCTAGCAACCCTGCTGAGCCGATAGTGTCACGACATGAAGAAATATCGAAATACACAGTACGTGGAAGTTGTTGAACTTCTCGAAAGCGAAGTCAAGTTGGTGTAGTGTTGCTACAATCAGTGGACGACGATGGTTTAAGGGGTTCAAACACCGTACTTGGGATCAAGATGTTGAGCAGTGCATCGGCTGTAGCGGTCAGCGTTGCAAAGCTGACTACCAACAAAAGGGCTAGCGACCCAGAGCTGCCAGGACCTTTCTCCACCTCCACGTAGTGATCCTGGATAACATATTAACAACTTGCAACAGGGCAGATTGACTAACGAGAAAGCATTCAGAATTATATTTATGAGGAAAGACTAAAAAAAACACCTGCCTACAGTGTCTAGAAATGAGTAGAATTGGAGGTTCATTTAGTACAGGTTTAAAAGATAATCAAAGGAAAGGACAAATAGACTATTACAAGTTTTAAAAAAAAATACAACCACCTACAAGAACAAGAGGACATAGCTACAAATTAACTAAAGAAAAGTCCAGATGAGATATTAGGAAATATCATTTTAGTCAGAGTGGTGAATGTAGTTGAGGTAGTCAGTTAATGCATTAACGAATAGATTGGATGCTCACAGTAATTTCAGTATCGGTGGGGTGGAATAAACTAGTTGTATACAGACTATGTAGAACCTTCTAAACCAGTATAATGAAGTTAAGTTAGGCGGGAAGGCTAACCCGGTACCCCAAAATGTCATGTTGAAGTACCGAAAGGTGCAAATATCGCAGTCAAGCTGTAAACTACGACACAACGCATTCCGTTCTCCGGAATATATCCTGCTACCAGCAAAACCATTTTCAGGGCTTGGTAGTTGGGGGTTTGGGAGCGAACAAAGAAGAAGAGGAAGAAGAAGAAGAAGAAGAAGAAGAAGAAGAAGAAGAAGAAGAAAGGCCATTCTTAGAGTTTGATATTAAAAACATCTTTACTTCTAAATAAATATAAACTAAAAGTGTTACTATCTTTGTAATTCTGTCTTTATTAAGTCATGCCAAGTTAAAATTTACTATAATCTAAGAAAAGGTAAAACAAATTCCAACACTGGAGCGAAATATCACATGTGTTTCACATTGATGATTAAAACAATAATGCTTCAGTTATTCTAAGCGTGCCCAAATATGAACAGCTAGGTTTGTTTTGTGTCCGTCATTGGTCAAATATGTTTGGAAAATCACCAAACATGACAACGCAAAACTCTGTTCAAGATCTCTGTTTTTACGATCAAGTGGGGCCAGTTACCTCGCTGCCTTCCTTACATAACAATAAGTCAGATACGCAATTTTCAGCTAAATTTGACTAGAACGTGAAGATATTGGGACACGAACCCGTACCTTTGCAGTTACAAAGGAACGCCCTAATGGCTAATACCTTTCTGTAACACAGACGCTCTTGTAGCAGTAAATCATGTAAGTGCCGTGCTGTTGTTTCTGGAAGTCAATCGCACTGAATTAATTTACTTTTGACGACGTTCATTTGGTTGTTTACAGTGGCTCTTCTTATAAACCGATGTGATCTTGAGAAAGTGGACAGGGGTCCTTCTCTGGCTGTAATGATGACTGTAAATTACAGTGTAATGCATTGTGAAGCTACTCAGTAATCTTATCACTATAAGTATGTTAATTACAGTGTCGACCGTCCCCTCCCCTCATGCAATGACTAGACTGCTGTATGTGACACATGTTTTCCAAGATCTCTACGAGGACGTGAGCTGGATGTCTTCGTCAGTATGTTTCACCTGATCAGGCTACTCTACACTCCCCTCAAATCCGTTACTAACTTGCGGCTTGCTAAATAGAATATTCAGTTAGTGATCATGTGATTGTTAGTGTTGATCACGTGTAACAGTCACATGACACACGCATTGTATTGCAGAAGTGGAAAGGCCAGACACAGCTCCTAGATTTCCAAGAAAGTTTAGATTTATGATTTCTTTCCAGATAACATTTGCTTGATCTGATCATCAAAGTACCGTGACAACTTTTCATTTTCAAAGGAAACAAACATGGACAGGCTGTTTGCGTAAGTTTCAGTCTTGTAAATAACAGAAAGTAGTTAGTAGTAGTAGCAACATGAATATGATACTTGAAATTTGATATTAATTTAATAACTAACTAACTTGATTATAATCATTATAATTATTAATATTATTGACGGCAATTATTTTAGGTAATCTATAAAACTACACATTAATATTTATTGACACCCACCACAGAATGACATGTACAAACTTGCTTACCAAGTTGCTATGTTACTGACTGTACTAGAGGCAGAAATACACAGGACTTAATAATATTAAATAATATTTTCTACAGATAAAAATTAAAATATGATTGCAAATGTTACAGTTAGTTCACTATTCGGCTCAAGTGACCATATGTCCACTAACTTACGACTGCTCAGTACTCTAGAATAGATGTACAGAAGTTGATAGATGCACTCCAGCAAGCCACATATTATGGATATTTATGTTCACTGGTGCAGATGTGCAGAAAGATTGAGATAAATTCAAGTCTAAAGATAGTATAGATAGTATACTTCATTACTTGATCACCTGAAAAAAAGAATTGATTCCAAGTGGGAGATTGAACCCCACAAGAGAACTTGAAAAGATTACAAAACTGCAATCCATGACCGACAGAAGAGACTGCAGAGCCCAGCAGCAAGCAGAGAAACTCAGAAGACTGACTGACCATCCAATGCACCAGAGACTAAACAATCTCGGAAATGGGAAACTAAAGCGGAGAAACTTTGCAGAAATAGCCAAAGCAAAGATGCACGAAGACCCCATGAACGCACTAACAACACCAAAGCCCATCCCTACTGTACGAAAACCTACCTGGAGGCAGCATATATTTCCAGAGGTGGCAGAAAATATACCAGGTATTGGAAACAAAAACTGCCAGACTGAAAAAGAAAGAAGAGATACTACCCTGAGCTACATAACGAAAAACTACCCAAGCATGGACTGGACCCATGCATACACCGACGGTTCTGTAACAAACACAACACAGAACGGAGGGGCAGGAGCATTTCTGAACCTACCAAATGGCAGAAAAATAACACTGTCATTCGCTACTGGAAAATACACAAGCAATTTCAGAGCGGAGGCAGAGGCACTGAGGGTGGCAGTGGAAGAAATGGTGACATGTAAAAGGAATGAAGGAATGAAAGCCATATAGTCCTGCTTACAGATGCCCTGGCCGTAGTCACAGCACTAAAAAGCCAGAAAAATACTGAACTTCATGATTTAAGAGCAGTATTCTGTCAACTATGCCAGCAGTCCACACCAAAAAGGGTAGTGGTGCAGTGGGTCCCATCCCACTGCAACATCCAAGGCAATGAGGAGGCAGACAGACTGGCAAAAGAAGGTGCAAGACTACCACAACCAGATACTAGTATGACATACGAAGAGTCAAAACGGCTTATTAGAGCTAGATACATGACCAAATGGGAAACCGAACATACTGGATACACAAAAAACGAGGCCTATTACCAGTTGAACAGAAGAGAGCAGGTCGTGGTCATCAGACTTCGCAGTGGCTACAATAGACTTAGGTACCACCTATTCAACAAATTGAAGATAGGTGGCACTGACGAATGCCCGTGTGGTATCGGGAAAATGACTGCTGAGCATTTGCTGCAAAACTGTCCAACATACGAGGATCAGAGAGAGCAGATGTGGCCATCACCAGTGGCAACACTAGACAGCCTCAGGATGACTGCTGCTTTTTTCGAAAAAATAAAGGTTGATGTCTGACTGCGTACGAAGAAGAAGAACCCCACAAGGAAAAAATGGGTAACTCGATTCATGGTTAAGTTTTCGAAGAGCTAAGAATAAAGCATGGAAAAAATATGTAGATGATGGAAAGTCTAATGAAACAAATTCAAAATATTTGGAAATGCAAAAAAAATCTTATAAAGTAAATAGATCTGCAAAGATTGATTTTAAAAACAAAACTTGCTGAAAATATCAAATCTGATACTGATAGCAAGAGCTTTTTTCCTATGTTAGACATAAACAGAGAACAAAAGACACCATAGGCCCACTCCAAGATAGTACGGGAAATATAATAAGAGAAAATTTTGAAGCTGCAAATCTACTTAATCGTTACTTCAGCTCAGTCTTCACTAAAGAAGACTGCTTCAAGATCCCAGAGGCCTTAGATATCTTTCAAAGGGACATATACATAGAGGGATTACACTAAATCTACATTACTGAGGAAATGGTTATTTAAAAATTGGAATGTTTGAAAGTGGATAAAAGGCCTGGTTATGATGGTATTGATCCAAAATTGCTATTTGATCTCAGATATATGCTAGACCAACCATTGTCCATATTTTATTCTCAAACTATTGAGAAGGGGATTATTCCTAGGGATTGGAAAGATGCAGGTGTGATCCCATTGTTCAAAAAAGGCAAGAAATCTGATCCAGGCAATTACAGACCAGTGAGTTTGACAAGCATACTCTGCAAAATTTTAGAGTAAATTATTAAGGACAGTATAGTACTGCACTTGGACAAGTTTAATTTAATCAAAAATAGTCAGTATGGGTTTACTAAAGGAAGATAATTTTTAACCAATCTATTAGAATTCATGGAACATGTTACCAAAATGTTGGATGTTGGAGAGCCAGTAGATGTTATTTATCTAGATTTTGCAAAGGCCTTTCATAGAGTACCTTATCAGAGATTGTTTTGGAAATTGAAATCACATGGTATAAGTGGAGGAGTTGCCAATTGGATATAAAATTGGTTAACAGGCAAAAGGCAGAGAGTTAGCATAAATAAGGAGAACTCTGACTGGTGTGATGTTATAAGTGGAGTGCCTCAGGGATCGGTATTGGGAACAATTTTGTTCTTGATATATATAAATGATTTGGATAATGAAATCGCATCCATGATTGCAAAATTTGTGGATGACATAAAATTATGCAGCAGGGTCTCTTCTCCGGCAAAGATGGATCTATTGAGATCAGATTTAGCTACTATTCGTAAATGATATGTGAGCTGGCAGATGGAGTTTAATGTAGATACATGTACAGTCATTCACATGGGAAGATCAAATATGAAACATGATGGGAGTGAACAGTATTAGAAAGATCATCATCATGTAGCATGTCCTTTGTAGAATGTCGCTCCCATCACAGTCTGTCTGAAAGAAACTCGTTCCCTTGCCAAAACACCAGCTTCCGCCACTGTCATACTCAGGCACTCCTGGATATCTTAGTGCCATCGTCTTCTTGGTCTACCCCTTCCTCTTTTGCCTAGCACCATGCCTTCCATCACTGTTCTTTCAAGTCCATAGTGTCTCTTGATGTTACCAAAGTATTTACATTTTCTGGCCATAATGGAATTAATAAACCAGTTCTCCTCTATGCTCAACTCTTGCCGAATGTCTACATTTGTCTTTTTCTCTGTCCAGGGTATTTTGAGGATCTTTCTGTAACATTTTGACTCGAAGGATTCGATTCTTTGTCTAGAATTGTCTCTAGCCTAGCTATATTATCTATTGAAAATAACAAATCAATTCTAAATCGTATGATATAATATTATGTATACTCACAATATCTTTGAAAATATTGTTGACCACAGACATATTGACAGTAAGCAAGATGTCTACATCAGAAGATTGGCAGAGGCAGTTGCTATCCAAAGTGTGTCAGCATGGCCTGAGAAAAGATCAGAAATTAGGCGCATGATTGAATGGGCTGCAGCGGTAAGAAGGAAGACAGTTATGTTGTTAAAGTATCTAAAGCTTCTTTACCTTCTTATTTCGTTCCCAATCTCCCGCTACCAAGCCCTTTTAATGGCTTTGCAAGTAGATTGATGTTGTCCGGATTTTGCAGGATGTTACATTGTGTCATAGTTTACAGCTTGGCTGTGATATTTGCACCGTTTGGTCTGACACATCTGACTTCAGCAGTAGTATCTAAAACCAGCAGTAGTATCTAAAACGTTGTAACAAACCACCTTGGGGAGCACATGTAGGACAGCATGAAGATAATTGTGATCATAAAGCTTGTCTGTGCATGTGATAAAGATTTTAATGTTGAAAAATGTTTTTTCTGTTACTTTTAGTCAATCAATCAAAACTTTTTCAGCACCCATTGCAGCATATCCATTCAACAAATATATGCCAAATCATCAAATGTTGACTTGTTCCTATCTTTTGAAGGTTTTGTGGCTTAAAGTTTCTACAGAATGGAATAGCCATCTTCATGCCCAACTCTCCTTAGTCACCTTTTATGAAATGTCTGGGAAAGAATACAGTTTTATTACTATTTACTCCCATTTTGGGTCCACCTAACACTTACTTCACCTAAGTAAAATTGCTATACAACTTGTTTATACATGATTCACTGTTAGAATATTTTGTTTGTTTTAATGTCTGTCCTTCTATGCCAGTTGGCATTGCACACAATGATGAACGTCACTTATATACAGCAGTGTTGTAATTGGTCATCATATTTAATCGCTGATGATTTATTTCTACTGTTCAAGTTTTGTAAATATTTCTATATATTTCTTTTTCTCCCACTGTTTTGTTTATAGTGCCTAATCATTTCTTTAATCCTCTTTACTTTCTACCTTTTTCATTTGTAACTGCCAGGCACTTTTTTCACTTATACTGAGTTCCCAGTATAACATGCTCAGCCACGATTGCTTTCATTATTCTTAACAGACATTTACATTATTAAATGCTGCCAGGCTTATGCAATGCAGCTTCTGATAGCATGAGGGCATCTTCTTCTGATAGGGCTGTTCTACAAGTTCTAGTATCCTAATACCAGAATGGTCTGGATAGACAAACTTCGAAGGACATAGTTGTTAATTCATCTAGGAGAAGGACAACTGACTTCAAACCATGTTTGCAGGTAGTTTGGTGATAGTCAAAGGTTAGGGAAAGATAACCCTAAACTTCTTGTTTACATCTCCTATAAATATCTTAATGTCTTGTCTTTTTTCCTCCCATTGTCTAATGCTTCCTAGAGTTTGTTACAGAAGTCTGGTTCTGTGGTATTGTCTACCTTATTTGTGAGAAGCACAATGTTGAAAGATAGATTTGTGTGTGCGCTTTTAGTTTTATTTGATAGGTAGGTAGATGTGTGTGCGTATACGCATGAGAAAGAGATATATTTTAGTCTAATTGATAGGTGTGTGTATGTCTGTGTGCTTTTAGTCTTATTGTTATATTTCTGATTCTTGGGGATAAAGGAAATATGTGCTTTTTGTCTCAGTCCCCTTATTGCTTCTATAGATGCTGTGAAGGTGACACCATATGCATGCATATAATTTTTATTTTCAGATCATAAATTATTGTTTTCTCCTAAATGTAAGTCAATGGTTTGTCCTGCTTCACTCTAACTATGTCTCTTAGTCCTGAGTGGTTTCCGTGGGAAACAGAAAAGCGCCACTGCTTTCTTTCATGCAAGTTGTAAGAGTCAACAAAGGCAGGTTGGCAATCTTGCCATATTAAAATCCCCAAACAAATAAATGTTGAAATGGAACAGGAGTCCCGACACCTTGAACACGTACTTCAAGAATGCCTGGAAACAGGCTTTCCTACAAGTTGGTTAGGGTTAGGGTTAGTATGGACCTATGTTCCACCAAATGGAGTGATGGGAAACATAGTCTCAATAGAGAATTATATTGTATTATGTCATTAACTGGGCCACTTACACTATTATTCAAGTGTCTAACAGGGTTCTCACATTTCAAGATGCTGTCCTATTCTGTTGCTCTAATTTTAGTACTGAAACTTGGTTTGTTTTGTCATTCTTAATGTAATCCAGCATTAAGCAACTATTCACTGGAATAAGTTCTTGGTGACTCCGCTTCTAGTGACCTGTTTGGCTTAGTTAAACTTGTCTGGAGTGTGAAGCTCTCATTGAGATAGTTCATGAGAGCTCTTAAGGCATTGAGATAGTTCATGAGAGCTCTTAAGGCATTCATCTCCGCATCAAGTTGGAGTACATGGGATGGATGATAAGGGTACAGTAACTGATATTTTGGCAGCTTGCATTTAACAAAAACAAGAACAAAAAATGTACACACATTTAAAAAAATAAAACACTCCAATATAATTTATGATCTTGGAACGGCGTTGGCTAGTGGTTAAGTGACATGGATCACAAGCTGAAGGTGCTGGGTTTGATTCCCATCACATCACTGGCCGTTTCCCCAGGGAAGCAAACCCTAACATAAAATGCATGCACTGGGTCGACAGGCCAAAATAATCACCTCAGTGCAACGCACACTGTCTTGGGAAATAGAGAAATAAGGCGGAACACAAAAAAAAATTTAAAAAATTATGATTTATGCATTTTGGTGCATGGGATTTGTTAGTATAATTTATATGAACAATTTATGTTTTACTTACATAATATTAATTAGTACATATAAGATATTTTTAGGCCATCTTTTATTTATTTCATTATATAAGAATGATTTATTAGATACCAGGAAATATTTTTTTAGTCGGAGAGTGGTGAATACTTGGAATGCATTGCCACAGGAAATAGTGGAGGCATGGTCAATTAATGCATTCAAAAATAGATTAAATACGCATAGGCATTTTTAGATCAAGTGAATGTAACAAAAAACTGGTTGTATAAAGACTCTACAGAGTCTTCTAAACCAGTATAAAGACGTTAAGTTAAGTTCTTAAAAAACATTGCCTATGGTTTGATTGCTTTCAGCAAGCTGAAATATAAGCTTGCATATTTTTTAATTTAGTATTCTATTTTTACAATCCTCACCAGTTTCTTAAAAAGCTAGGAGGAACATTTGAATATGCAGAACTTGGTGATCAAACTCTACCAGACGGAAGCAAGATTCCACTTCCTCCAGTACTGCTAGGTGTTCTTGGAAATGATCCACAGAAAAAGACACTCTTGGTTTATGGTCATCTGGATGTTCAGCCAGCAGAAAAGGTGAAGTACTTTTATCATCATCATTCATCTCTATGTGCTCCAATAAGATCATGGGGCTTCTTCTTCTTCCTTCTTCGTCGTACGCTGTCATACGCCAACCTGTATTTTTTCGAAAAAAGCAGCGGTCATCCTGAGGCTGTCGACACTGCCATAGAGCTTGTCTTGTGTTGGCACTGGTGATAGCCACATCTGCTTTCTCTGATCCTCGTATGTCGGGCAGTTTTGCAGCAAATGTTCAGCGGTCATTTTCCCGGTGCCACACGTGTATTCGTCAGTGCCACCTGTCTTCAATTTGTTGAATAGGTGGTACCTCAGTCTATTGTGGCCAGTTCGAAGTCTGAAGACCACGACCTGCTCTCTTCTGTTCAACTGGTAATAGGCATCGTTTTTTGTGTAGCCAGTATGTTCTATTTTCCATTTGGTCATGTATCTAGATCTAATAAGCATTTTTGACTCTTCGTATGTCAGACTAGTATCTGGTTGTGGTAGTCTTGCACCTTTTTTGCCAGTCTGTCTGCCTCCTCGTTGCCTTGGATATTACAGTGGGATGGAGCCCACTGTACCACTACTCATTTTGGTGCGGACTGCGTGCATAGTTGACAGAGTACTGCTCTTAAATCATTAAGTTCAGATGGGGCTTCTGACTTCCTTACACTGACATTATCATTCTTGACTGATTTATACAAGAAAGATTATATGTACACACAAAAACAAATAGTTATCTATATTTTTAGAGGCGGTGCCACCTGCTACTTACTTAACTTAGTCACTTCTCTTCTACCCTGAAGTGTAGAGGTTACCACCTATAAACTTAATTAGTCACTCCTCATCACTCTGGAGCCGCGTAGCGCAGTGGCTTCGCATCTGAGTGGTCCTGGGTTCATTCCCCAGTTGAGGCGGTAATGTTTTTTTCAGACCGCAATGGCTCCCGGGTCGACCCAGCCTTAAATGGGTACCGGTTCAGTCCGGGAAGTAAAAGCGGCGAGGGAGAGGAGATGGCTACCGCCCTCATATAGCCGAGCTTTTGAAATTTGAGATCACTAACACCTCACACCCCTACGGCAGTAATGCTATGGGATACTTTACTTTTTTTTTTACATCACTCTGGGGTGTAGAGGTTACCTCCTATCAACTTACTTACTTAGTCACTCCTCTTCTACCCTGGAATGTAGAGGCCAAGTTTTCTGTTTCTGCTGCTTATAATTTCTGTACATTAAGGTTTCCTACCCCATGTCAAACTCTTCATATTGGATCTTATCACATGCATGGCAGGTTACAGTGTTACTTTTCTTTGATCAATTTTCATGCCCTGGCAACACATACGAGCATTAGACCAAGTACAGTGTCAAGACATTAATGTAGCTAAGTGAGATATAAATGAACAGGTTAGGATAGTGCTACATTTGTTCACTTGGTGAGAGCAGACTGGCTAAGCAGAAGGGATCGAAGAGGGAATGCTAATCTGGTACTAAAAAATGCTTGCTGAAGTCAGATGTGTTGGACCACAAGGTGCAAATATCGCAGTCAAGCCGTAAACTATGACACAATGCATTCCGTTCTCTGGACTACATTCTGCTACTTAAGCCCTTTCAAGGTTTGGTAGCGGGAGATTGAGAATGAACAAAGCCAAGCCATATTCTGTCCTCACCAGTAAGATACCTGAAAATCCGCACAAGAGAAAGTATATTTATAATATTGTTGGTCTGTTGTAGAGTAAATGTGTCCATGTACTTATTCAGAGAAGTGAAGAAGAAATATGATGTACAACCAATCTCACATGCAGATAAAAGTAGTGGACAAATTTAATCACAGTTCTTAGCTTCCATTATCTTGACAGAAGATAAGAAATTTATAAGAAAAACTGTAATTTACATAGAAAGAGTTCAGTTAGAAGGAATTGTAGACCACATAGAAACAATAGCATTTTGTAGAAAGAGATAATTTATAGTGAAAATAAAAATGATATGTGAACAATTAAGTTGGAAGGATTTATAAATAATATAGTTGCAAGGATATATACATTGTATTTAGAAGGAAAAGTAATTTGATGAAAATAATTAGAGAATTTTCTGATTTTTAAGTCTGATGGCTGGGACACTGAACCTTTTGTCCTGACAGAAATAGACGGAAAGCTGTATGGAAGGGGGTCTACAGATGACAAGGCAAGTTTTATGTTTGCGTCAGATAATTCACATTCACATGCAGAGTGACATTTATTTGTCAAAACTCATGAATATATTGTCTTACTTACTTAATCATGATGGAAGAAAGACTAATGTCTGGTCAGGCAAAGTATACTGATCAGACATGTTAGTCAGGTCCAGACAAAACATACTAGACAAGGCCCTCACCTTGGCTTCCTGGAAACAAGCTGTTTTCATAGCAGCCTGGCTAACAAGGTGAAGGATCGACATGATCCCCGTAGTAGGGAGCGACATGCAGATGAAGCTAAGTATAGCACAACCGCCTGGAAGACCCTGGTTCACTTTCATCAGTACACTAAAGATATGACGAAAGCTATGACAACCTGCCACTTAATGCCTTTTTTAGGGCGCACAAAATAGTAATCCTACTCATTGTAGGCATTCAACATCAACAAAATGATACAAAGTTGATATTTTTGTGTATCAAATGTTGTGAATACATGTTATTGTTCCTTAACTTGTAATTGTATCTTTATTAATCAAGGGTTGAATGTACTTTTTATTTATTATCAAATCAATATCATGTCCTCTTTCACTATAGTAGGAGCATGGGGCTCCCACTATGATTAGTCTTTTTGCAGGAAGACTACATCAAAGACTGTGTGGTTTAGTTGAGCTGATTTCTGTGGTACTTTATTTTACATAATGAGAGTGCCAGCCACATGGACAACCAAACTTAGTAATCTTTTAAGTCATACTTAGAAGTGGTTCTGGAAACCATACATCGATTTTTATACATCAATTGTCATTGCATATTGTTTATGTCTTTCATGTAGATGTGCTGTCATCTGTTGTTAAAGTGCTCTTACCTGTCATGTAAAAAGTGCTCTTACCTGTCATGAAAATGTGTTTTTATTTGCCATGTAAACACGTCCTTATCTGTCATGCTAATGTGTTCTTAAATGTCATGTATTTGAGCTCTTGATTGTTGTCTATATTAGTTTTTTTATCTATCGTGTGAAGGCACTTACCTGTAACATAAAATTACTCTTAAACATCTTGTAATTGTGTACTTAGATGTCATGTAAATCTGTTTGCATGAATGCATGATTGTGTGAATGTAACATTATCAGTAAAAAATTATACAAATATAATATTCAAGCATTTTAATTTCAATCAGATGTCACATACATGCAATTTTATAAATGAAAAGATATGTACATGAAATTTTATCAATCACTGTTACATAAATATAATTTTATTAATCAACATCTATGTAAATGGAATTTTAACAATCAACAGCTCTATGAATGTAATTTTATAAATCAATAGTCATTAATAGGGATTATATTTTTTTCAGTTAAAAAGTCATGCGTCTTTTTTAAAGTTTAAAATTTTCAAATAGGCATTTGTTTATTGATGCTTTTCGCTAACCTTCTGTGAACTATGGTGTTTCTGTGAGCATATGCTTAGTTACTGTTTGTTTCATTTGTGTTTCCATTCATGTATGAATTGTTCACACCTGTCAAGGTGATTTAACATTAAAGTAAAACAATATCTTACTATCTGATATGGTCATGGTGATGCCATGATTTCAATTATGTGCCCTTGAGAATGTCAGGTCGTACTATTGTTTGTGAAAGTAGGCCTTAGTTTCTATGCTCTACCAATTTTAGCTGGCTGTAACTGGTTTGAGAGTGAAATAATTATGATAGTATTGTAATGTCTTTTTTGTGTGTATTTTAATAGTACATTTTTTAACTGCTTTTAATAGGGTCCAGTACTTGGGTGGCTTAACTGTATTGAGGCAATGCAAGAACTGAAAATGAAGATCCCTATCAACTTCAAGGTTAGGAGGAAATTATTGTGGTGCACATTGTTTGTATATGTATGTATACTCATAGGCGTCTGTTTCTGTAGACCATGCGCATGGTGCCCTATGAGTAGCCTCTCCAGGATGCAAGCCTGGGTGCTGAATATGGAAACCTTGGGCTGCCAAAACTGCAGGATCCCCTTTCGGCCTCACTGGTATAATCCAAAGGAATGCAAAGCATGACAATTTAGCACCATTTCAGCTGCAGGAGCTGCCAGAATGAGTTTGCAATTTTGAAACCATCTGGGTTAGATGCTACCACTCAGGATTTTCTGTCTGGGTTTACCCCCGTAGCTCTACCCTCTCCCGAGGTTTCCACAAGGCAGTGGAGTCATTGCCTGCAGATGCTAGTTACTCGAGACATTCATCCAATGATACTCTCATCGTCCTAGGACTAGCCAACACTCCCTGGCACTTGTGTTTAAAATTAGAGTTCCCCCTCTCCTGGGCGAACAGGCTAACGAGCTTCATCTACCCGGGTTTAGAGTCAGAGTTTACCTTCTCTTAGATTGGCTGCCAACCAAGGCTAATGAGCCCAATCTGCCAGCCCAGTTATACTGTCGGGTACTCAGTTCTTCCACAAGAAACTTCATCACAACACGCTGTTCCATGCAAGCACTGACAGTGTTGTCAACCATTTTGATTTATCTGTCACGTGATTGGCCCATGGCAAGTGGGCTACCTAGCAATAATAGAACACAAGTGCCCCTAACTAATGATATTAGTTTCACAACACTATAACCCATTCAGGTAGAACTAAAACAAAAAATCCAGGTTTGATTTGAACGCCCATCGAATGTATTACTGCATATATTAAGTATATATCCAGAAATACATATTTATGGTAATGTTGTTGCTTTGAATGCCCACAATGAGTAGGGTACTCTTATGTACACCCTGAAAAGGGCATTAAGTGACGGGTTGCAGTACCTCTCCTCACATCTCGAGCGTGCTGATGAAGGTGGACTGGGTTTCCTCCAGGCGGTTGTGCAATGCTTGGCTTCATCTGCGTGTCGCTCACTAGTACGAGAGATCACGTCGAACCTCACCTTTTTAGCCAGACTATTGTCCTTGACAACAGCCAGTTTCCAGGACGACTAACGAGGAGGTCAGGTGAGGGTCTTGGCCAATATATTTCTCCTGACCCTGGCTAACATTCTCTGATCAGCGTGTTTTGCCTGACCAGTGTGTTAGCCTCATCGTCCCATATTTATGGTAAATAATAAAGACTACATTTTTCTTCTTCTTGTCTCTTTTTAACATTCTTCAGCTTAAAGCAATCATTGTTGCTGACTCTTATAAGGAAATAAGAAAACTGTATTAAAGCATTAACATGCGGTTATGCCATGGTGGTTTATTTAGTGTGACATCATGAGGATGCTAGTCCCATACACAACTTTCTTAGTCACCTATTACTACTTGCTTGGAAGGTTTCTGTTATACATATTTTCTTCCTGTGTACCACTGGGGTGAAAAAATATATCTGCAGCTTAAAAACATTTTATAGTAAGGATTCCTCCCACTGTTGACCACAGTGTCATCTTTAGAACAAAATAATGAACAATAATTTAATTTGAAAATGCATATGCTTGAAACTGACTGATGACCCATCAGTGAATGAGCTGACTCATAGCTGACAGCTTGCATCAGGGTCAGCAAATCAGAGCTGACCTAGATCCTATTCCAAGTGGGAGCCCTGGAAACTTCTTCTTCGTACGCAGTCAGACAGTAACCATTATTTTTTTGAAAAAAGCGGCGGTCATCCTGAGGCTGTCGCCGCTGCCATAGAGCTTGTCTTGCAGTTCCACTGATGATGGCCACATCTGCTCTCTCTGATGCTCGTATGTCGGGCAGTTCTGCAGCAGATGTTCAGCGGTCATTTTACCAGTACCGCACGGGCATTCGTCGGTACCACCTATCTTCAATTTGTTGAATAGGTGGTACCTCAGTCTAGTGTGGCCAGTGCGAAGTCTGAAGACAACGACCTGCTCTCTTCAGTTCAACTGGTAATAGGCATCGTTTTTGGTGTAGCCGGTATGTTCGGTTTCCCATTTGGTCATGTATCTGGCTTTAATAAGCCGTTTTGACTCTTCGTACGTCATACTAGTATCTGTTTGTGGTAGTCTTGCACCTTCTTTTGCCAGTCTGTCTGCCTCATCGTTGCCTTGGATGTTGCAGTGGGATGGAACCCACTGTACCACTACCCTTTTTGGTGCGGACTGCTGGCACAGTTTGCAGAGTGCTGCTCTTAAGTCATTAAGCTCAGTGTTTTTCTGGGAGCCCTGGAAACAAGCTGCAATAGTGTATTCTGGCTAAGAGAATAGGGATAACAGTGGGAAAACAAACCTGGTACCCAATAAAGCCACCTGAGACTGGATGTGTCAGGCTGAAACACACAGATATCGCAGTCTTTCTGTAAACTACGACACATCACAACATCCTGTTCAGGATGAACACAGAAGAAAAGGACAGCATCTGGTGGCCATTAGTCTTGAGAAATACTGTTTTTCTAAATGTGTGAGTGGCGGCTTTGTTGATTATTCTGACTGTGATGGTTTATATAGCGATTTGTTTTAAATGATATTCTTGTTTGGCACATTTTTTAATATGTCTACTCATGAAGTCAAATTCTCTAGATAAATCTTGCTTAAAGGATCTCAAATAGCTTTGTATGGGAGGTTCGCCTCGATAGGTCAGAGTACAGTACACAATTGCCTAAATTTAACAGTTTTGTAGGATATGCTCAGCTGTCTGTGCTGCTTGTCCACATGAATGGTAGAGTCAATTTTAGTCCATAGAATTGGCCATTCAATCTGTTATGTTCTATTCTGATGTGGAACAGGATCACCTTCTTCTCTTGACCAAGGTAGTGAAAGTTGTTTCTCATTTGGTCGACTTTCCAAATGGCTAGGATAAAGGTCTTTTTTCTTGGAAGATGATTGTTTGTTCTTTTTTGTTCTCTTATTGTTCCCTCTTTTGTTAATTAGTCTGCCCTATTGTTTCCTAGTATGCCACAGTGTGATAGTATCCACAGTAACACTACCCTTCTTTTAACTTTTAGTACATGTAAGGCTAATTTGAAGGCTGCCAAATAGGTGGTGGTTGTAAGAAGCAATGTTCTGTAAAGGGCATGCTACTTACCTTTTATAAGGCTAATTAATTCTCAAACAGTTTATCATTCTTGAGGGCTTGCAGAACTGACGGTTTTTAAATAAGGTAGAATGGTCTTGTATGCAAAACTTTTTAATCACAGAGGAATGAACATATCAGACAAAGACACACATGCTGCAAAGACAGAAATGCTGCATCCATATTGTCCATGGGTCTCTATTTTCTGTTGTGCTTGTTTTCATTTTAAAGATGTGCATGAAATGTTTTCTTGTACCTCTGGATCTACCAAAATGATAGCTATTTGAGATTAAATAGCAGATTAATAAAATAACAAGAAACAGCAAAAAATTGGCATTAACATAACCAGCTGATAAGTAAGTGAATATGACTTGTATATGTATGTTTTTATTGTATGTGTTACAGTTTATTTTTGAGGGAATGGAAGAATCTGGCTCAGAGGGTTTAGATGACCTCATTGAAAAAAGAAAGAATGATTTTCTCAAGGTGAGCAAATTAGAACAGAATTCCCATTTCAGATTTTTGTTTAATAAAGTTACACTTTACTTTTGGTGAAATTATGTACCTTTCAGCTACATAGTCTTTTGGTTATGTGGGCCACAAACAATAAACTTGACATAAACTCTTAAGCAGTTCTAAAGTACACTGAGCCTTCAAAAGGATGACTTTCAAACAAACTACAAGCAGATTGTGTGGTCTTTATGGTAGTTGGAGAGGAAGACTAATGTCTGGTCAGGCAAAATATGCAGATCAGACATGTTAGTCAGAGTCAGGCAAAATATACTGGCTAAGATCCTCACCTTGACTTCCTCGTAGCTCTCCCTGGAAACGGGCTGTTTTCATGGCCGACGAGGTGAAGGATCGACATGATCCCGTAGTAGTGAGCAAGATGCATATGAAGACAAGCATGGCACAACCGGCTGGAAGACCCTGGTCCATCTTCATCAGCACGATGTGAGGAAAATCACTGCAATCCGTCACTTAATGTCCTTTTCAGGGCACACAAAAGAGTAGACCTACTCATTGTGGGCAATCGAAACAACTTTATGGTAGTATGGTAGTTGCCTTCAAGATATGTGAACAAACTAACATCCGAAGCAACATAGGTGGGATTGCCAGTCAGTTGGAACAAAACAAAAGAAATGAGAATAAGTTAAGAGAACCCATGAAAATTAACGGAAAGATAATTGAGGAAATTCACAGTTTTACCTATGTGGGAAGACATGAAGATATTGCAGATAACAGATATGCATCCAAGCTGGAATTTCAAAACAGCAAACTGGACTCTGTTTAGAGAAAATGTAAATAAACTCTGTCAAAATATATCTCATGCCAACAATTTAAACAATAATGTCACCATCATGACGAAGGCTATCATCCAGGCAGCAAAGAAATCAATCCCATGTGGAAAACTATAAACCCTATTGGAGCAATAAACTAGGAAAAATCCACAAAGAACTAAGTGAGGCAAGAGATACCATGGACAAAAATCCTTCACCAGAAAATGTAGGGAAACACAGCAAAATTAAAAACACATTCATAGAGCAAAAGAAGGATGGGGTCCAAAGGAGTTGGCATGAAAAGACTGAAAGCCTCAACATGGACAGGAATGCAAGTAAACTCTGAAACCTGACGAGAGCCTTAAATGAAGAAACCAGAGGAAGCCATAGGAAGACAGTCATTAAGGAAAATGAGAAACATCATACAGGGAAAATGGCAGCAAATATCCTGGCTAAATTTTTCAGAGAAGTTCTAGAACATTGTCACAAGAATACAAACTAGAAGTTAAAAAGGAGATAAAAGAGAACCTGAGGACACAGAAAATGGATCCCTGCATGAAGGCATCATTCAAAATGGTAGAGTTTAACACTGTTTTTCAGAAACTGAAAAACAAAAAAAGCTTCAGGAAAAGATGACATCCTAAATGAAATGATTAAAAACCTAGATCAAGGGACAAGAAAAAAACTCCTTAAAATTTTCAAGCAATCATGGAGCTTGGGTAAGATCTCAGACCAGTGACGGGAAGCTATCATTATCCCCATCAGAAAACCAAAAGAGGACAAGACAAGCAAAAAAGCTATAAGCCCATATGTCTACTCAGTTGTGTTGGAAAAGTCATGGAAAAAATAGTAAACGCAAGACTAATAAAACATCTGGAAAAAACTCCTACTCAACTCAGTCAGCCTTTAGGAAAAACCGCAGCACAGAAGACCAACTAGTGTACCTAACCCAAGAAATAGAAAATACATTCCAAGGTAAGGAAAAAGTACTTTGTGGATATGGCAAATGCTTCTGACAAGGTATGGAGAAAAGGACTCCTCCTAAAACTGTTAACACAATATAAGGGAGAATGTACAGCTGGATACAGCAAGAGTGAAATTAGATGGATCACTGATAACTCTCCAACAAGGCGTACCCCAGGGAGGAGTCATCTCTCCTACCCTCTTTATCCTGTTCATAAACGATGTAGCGGGAAAACTCTCAAAGAAAGTATCCAGTGCCCTACACGCTGACGATTTCGCAATGTGGAGTGCTGCAGAAAAATTACAAACAGTTAAAAACAGAATGCAGACAACACTGGACACTGTTGGAAAGTGGGTTACAGATTGGGAATTGTAGATTAACATCTCAAAGACAATTACAACAAGCTTCTCACTGTCCAACACCAAGGAAGAAACAAAACTTAATCTAAATGGCAAAGAGCTTGTTCAAGAAAATACTCCCGTGTATCTTGGAATAAAAATGGACAAGAGACTCACATGGTTGGAACACATACAGGAGATAGAAGGTCCTGAACACAAAGAAACAAAGAAGACATTGAGAGTGGGACACGAAGGCTAAATTGAAGATCTAAGGAGATTGCATAGCTACTGCTAAACATGGAAACTAAAAATCAGCTGTGAAAAGACAGTATATACAATCGTCATTAAGAACCACAAGGTTGCCAAACAAAATATAATTTTTAGATTAGAGAAGCACCAATTGATTAGAGAGGCTAGGCGTACCATCTCTGCATAGAAGCCAAGAAAATAAAGGGAGAAAGAGATACCCCACTCACATGCAAATGCTACGTTTCTGGCAGGACGTGACGATCCTGGGATACAGACACACTGGACTGCCTCTCTTCCGGGTAAACCAGTCCATCTCATATATCATCTCACATATCATCATTGCACCCTATAGACACGAGTAGTGAAGACTCGATAGTCTGGTAAGACAACTTCCATAAGAGAGACAACTCTGATCATAAACAACTGCTGCCTTGCAGATAGGCTGGGGACAGCCAAAGGCTAAGGAGGGCATCCCTACAGAAACGCCTGTTGAAATCGGATGCACGGGGCCGCAAGCCTAACAAAACAGTGCAACGTAAATCGCAGCATGATGACAGTACAACCGATTAGAAAAATGCATGGCGCTCATCCTGCGGAGTCCCGCCAGGCAGCGATAGTGCCGGGCCTCACGCCTCGAAGGGGCCCACCCTTGACTACTGGTGGTCACCCACCCATGTGTCGTGGAGTCAAGGCACATGGCTATGGGGCAACTTCTATTGACCAAAACCTCAAGACCCTCAAAATACTACAGTGGAATGCGGAGGGAGTCATTAACAAAAAACTTTCCCTAACACATCACCTGCATGAAGGTAAGATTGACGTGGCATGTATCCAGGAAACGCACCTCAACAATAATCATAAATTCTCAATCAGAGGATACCAGACCTTCCGTCTAGATAGAGAAGGCCACAAAGGAGGGGTCCTGATACTGACCAGAAACTGCATACCGAGTAGCGCGGTAACCGTCAATCACACCGGACAAGCAGAAATTGTAGGAGTTGACATAATGGCTCAAGAGACGAAGCTCCGCATTTTCAATCTGTACGGACCACCAAATAGAGACCTATCGCTCTCGAGTATGGAGGTCAGAGACTCGAACTGCATAGTAGTTGGAGATTTCAACAGCCACTCGGAGAGATGGGGATACTCGACACAGACAGCAGAGGTGACGAAGTGGAAGATTGGGAGATAGATGCAAATCTCTCCCTAATCAATAGGCCGGAGGATAGCCCTAGCTTCTATTCAAGAACATGGCATACCACCTCGACTCCAGATTTGGCCTTCTCCACACAGGACATACACCATAAAATAGACCGCCAGGTGCTAAACCAACTGGCAGGTAGCGACCACAGGCCGATCAGGCTAACCATTGACATGGAAGTAGGCCCACAGGAAACAAAACCGCTCCCACGTTGGAATTACAAACTAGCCGACTGGGACAGATTTGCAATCCTGACAGATGGGCTGTGTGAAACCATCAACACACGAAACACCAAAATGAAGCCCATGGTGGAAAGCCTAAGCAAGGCAAGAATGCAAGCCGCCACTGAAACCATCCCAAGAGGAGCTAGGAAAAACTATAAGCCCTACTGGAATGATGAGTTGCAGAAAGTGGAAGATGCAGTAACAAATGCTAGGAACATGGCAGAGCGAGAAAAATCCATGGAGGCAAACATCGCCCTCAAAGCCGCCACGGCGAAGTACAAACACACTCTCAAGCAAACAGCAAGAGAAAGCTGGAAAAATAAAACGGAGAGCCTAAACCTGGACAAAGACGGGAACAAGCTATGGAAGCTAGTCAGAGCCATGAACGACGAAACCCCGTCAAATAAACAAATTACTATCAAGCAGGGCGAGAACTTGATCACAGGTAAGAAAGCCGCAAACGCCTTTGTCGATCACTATGCCAGAGCAAACCACATCGAGGTCCCTGCAGATAAGCATACAGACATTAGCGAAGAGCTAAAGGGGCACGAAAACATGAATACGGCACCTGAAGAGCACATGATGGCCAAATTAACAATGCGCGAAATGGAAGAGGCAATGAGAACACTAAAGAAAAGGAAATCTCCCGGAAAAGACGGGATAACAAACGAAATGCTGATGGGGCTGGGCCAAACAGCGAAGAGGAAACTGCTATCGGTCCTGAACCAAAGCTGGAAAAGGGGAATTGTACCACAGGCATGGAAAGACGCAATACTGGTACCAGTACCAAAAACAGGAAAGGACAAAACAGATCCAAATGGATACAGGCCCATAAGCCTACTGAGCTGTGTCGGCAAGCTGATGGAACGGATGATAAACACCAGACTGATGTGGCATCTGGAAGAAAAACGAATACTAATTCCACAGCAAGCCGGCTTTAGACAGCACAGATCCACTGAGGACCAGGTCATCCTTATAGCCCAGGAGATAGAAGATGCCTACCAGGCACAGAAACACACAGTAGCTGTTTGGGTGGATCTGGAAAAGGCACTTGACAAAGTCTGGAAAGATGGACTTAGAGTCAAGCTAAGAAGAAGTGATGTTTGTGGGAAAATGTACAAGTGGATCAACCACTACCTCAAACAAAGAACGGCCAGAGTCCAAGTACAAGGGCAGATGAGCAAAAAGGTGACACTCGAGCAGGGAGTACCCCAAGGGGGAGTACTGTCACCCACACTCTTCCTGGTATATATAAACGATATTACAGAGAATATACCAAGAAGAGTCCATAGCTCAATGTTTGCAGACGATCTGGCTATGTGGACCTCTGAAAAGAATCTCACCATAGCAAGAAATCGGATGCAGACGGCCCTAACATCGCTGGAAGAGTGGGCGAACTCATGGCTGGTCAAAATAAACGAGGAGAAAACCACATGCACAATATTCTCGCTTTCATTGAAACCCCAAAGTACCAAATTAAGTCTAAATGGCAAAATCCTGCAGCCAAACGACAACCCAACCTATCTGGGAGTCACATTTGATCGGCGCATGACATGGAAAAGTCAGATTGAGAGAAACCGAATGAAAGCCAGAGAAAGAATGGCAATCATGAGGAAACTTGCTGGCACAAGCTGGGGAGCAGACGAAGGCATACTAAAGAAACTGTACACTGGAAGAGTGAGACCAGTTCTCGAGTATGGCATTGCGGCATGGACAACAGCAGCAAAGGCGAACTTCGATAAAGTTAGCAAACTTCAAAACCAAGCCATGAGATTTATAACAGGTGGCATGAAGTCAACGCCAATTGTAGAACTTGAAAAGATTACAAAACTGCAATCCATGACCGATAGAAGAGACTGCAGAGCCCAGCTGCAGTCAGAGAAACTCCGAAGACTGACCGACCATCCAATGCACCAGAGACTAAACAATTTGGGAAATGGGAAACTAAAGCGGAGAAACTTTGCAGAAATAGCCAAAGCAAAGATGCACGAAGATCCCATAAACGCACTAACAACACCAAAACCCATCACTACTGTACGAAAACCTACCTGGAGGCAGGATATATTTCCAGAGGTGGTAGAAAATATACCAGGTATTGCAAACAAAAACTGCCAGACTGAAAAAGAAAGGAGAGATACTACCCTAAGCTTCATAACGAAAAGCTACCCAAGCATGGACTGGACCCATGCATACACCGACGGTTCTGTAACAAATACTACACAGAACGGAGGGGCAGGAGCATTCCTGAACCTACCAAATGGCAGACAAATAACACTGTCATTCGCTACTGGTAAGTACACAAGCAATTTCAGAGCGGAGGCAGAGGCACTGAGGGCGGCAGTGGAAGAAATGGTGACTCACAGTGAAAATGAAAGCCATATAGTCCTGCTTACAGATGCTCTCGCCGTAGTCACAGCGCTAAAAAGCCAGAAAAATACTGAGCTTAATGACTTAAGAGCAGCACTCTGCAAACTGTGCCAGCAGTCCGCACCAAAAAGGGTAGTGGTACAGTGGGTCCCATCACACTGCAACATCCAAGGCAACGAGGAGGCAGACAGACTGGCAAAAGAAGGTGCAAGACTACCACAAACAGATACTAGTACGACGTACGAAGAGTCAAAAGGGCTTATCAAAGCCAGATACATGACCAAATGGGAAACCGAACATACTGGTTACACCAAAAACGATGCCTATTACCAGTTGAACCGAAGAGAGCAGGTCGTCGTCTTCAGACTTCGCACTGGCCACAATAGACTGAGGTACCACCTATTCAACAAATTGAAGATAGGGTGTACCGACGAATGCCCGTGCGGTACTGGTAAAATGACCGCTGAACATCTACTGCAGAACTGCCCGACATACGAGGATCAGAGAGAGCAGATGTGGCCATCACCAGTGGAACTGCAAGACAAGCTCTATGGCAGTGGCGACAGCCTCAGGATGACCGCCGCTTTTTTCGAAAAAATAATGGTTACTGTCTGACTGCGTACGCAGAAGAAGAAGAAGAAGATTAGAGAGGAACACCTCAATATATCACGGAGTCACGCTTTACAGACAACTCAGCCTCAAGCCTCACATCGAGAATGTAAAGAATGAAGCCGTGAGATGTCTACAGCTTTTAAAGAGGCTTGCTAGTACATCATGGGGATCAGGCAAGGATACTTTGAGAGCCTTATACCTTGGATATATACGCTCATCAATAGTATGTAATAGTGTGCTCCTAACAACTTGTTCAAAATATAACTTGGAATTCCTGGACAGGGTGCAAAGTAGTACTCTACGCTTCATTAGTGGAGCACTGAGGACAACAGCAACTTGTGAAATCCACACACAGGTGGAACCTCTTGAGATGCAGACGGTTAAAATAGTTATTGAAGCTTATGAGCGAAGGTGCAGAATGAAACGGGATCAATCAAACAGACTTCTTGTGGAAAACTGGCAGCCAAAAAGCAGAATTAAACAAAAGTTTGTACTTCACCATGTTAATGAAATCAAAGACAGATACCACCTCTCAGAAAGAAGACAAGAGCTGCAGAGAGTAGTAAAAGATATACCATTACAAGCATTCCTTAAAACACAAGAAAAACTTATAAAATTAATAGATGATACAACCAAAAGTTCAGATTCAAGTACTCTCATGTGAGCAGTTCAAAGAACTATTGATGCCTATCCCCAAGAATGGATACATGTATATACTGATGGATCTGCATTCAAAGCCACCATCAAAGAAGGTTATGCTGTCAACATAGAATACCCGGACGAATCTTCTGATGAGCTTTCTGATGCTTGCTGGGAGGTTTGGCTCCAACTAGGAAGCTGAACTTACTGCACTTGAAACCACTTTGTACAATCTGAGGAAAGTTTTGGAAATTTTTCAAAGGCCTAAAATATTATTTTCACAGATTCGATGTCCGTCCTTCAAGCATTAGAAGATGATGGTAATTTTGACCATAGCCAAATATCTATAGACATTGATTACATTATAACCTTCCACGTTGTTAAAATAGTTCTGCAATAAATCCCTGGACACTCAATCACACATAGCAATGACAAGGCAGACAGACTAGCAGAGAAGGGATCAATACAAGAACAGCCACACACAGCAACAACTTTACAAAGAGCCAACAGCTCATAACAACAGCACACAAAGAAACTTGACAGAACAGATGGCACATGGGAAACACGGGGATGGAGGTCTACAGACATATGGCAGGCCCCAATCTAAAAGATAGTATAAATCAACTCACAGGGAAGGATCAGAGCACCATTTCTTTTGGATAACCCAACACATTCCACTTAAAAATAATTTGAACAGAATCCAACTACAACACACTCCTGAGTGCCAGCTGTGTACACACCCACATGAAAGGCCAGATAAATGGAACACTTTGTATGGCACTAGACAACAACTGATAAACACGTACAGATACCATCACATGGCATTGGGTCAAAGGGCGAGAGCCCAGATGCTGCTGGATCTGTAACAACAACCTATGTGGGAAGTAACATTGGCAATGAAGGAACAGACCAAGATGTTAAACTCTAGAATAACAAAGCCATGTTTGCTTTCAACAGTCTTCGTCCAATACAGAACTTAGAGGCATTCTCCATGATTTAGATTTAGAGATTTAGATTATTTAACGCTGCCGAAGACGGATGTGTCGGATCGGAAGGTGCAAATATCACAGTCAAACTGTAAATTAGCGACACAACGCATTCCGTTATCCAGACTACATCCTGCTACTTGCAAAGCCCTGTTCAAGACTTGGTAGCGGGAGATTGAGAACGAATGCAGAAGAAGAAGAAGAAGACCATTTAACATGAACATAAATTTGGTCCTGCTATAGGACTTGGAAACATGACATAAGATTGTGACATCAATACTGTAGATCTTCTTCAACAAATATCTACTTTGCATATGTCACATTAGATGACCAGAGGTAATGGCAAACATAGATCTGTTGAAAAGGGGAGATGAATAGCACACACTCTCAGAAGGTTCAAGAACAGAAAAGATAGCAGAGGTTTTATACAAAATTTAATTTGAGAAAGAGCTATTTAGAATGAATCAGGGATCTGGCTAGTTCAGTTGTTTTAATGAATTTATTTATATTTGTGATATCTAAGTTTATTTGTTAATAACAGTTCTATAATACATATTTTCAATTGTTGATGTAATATTTGCTCATTGTTTGTACTAGTTCTGTATTATATCACTTCAGTTGCTCATTTGATATTCATCATGTGATATTTACTTATTTATTTGCTAATATGATATCCGCAAATTTGGTTTCTTCATGTGATATCTCTATTGATTTGTTTACATATGTGATATTTATATTAATTTGTTCATGTGGTATCTTCTTTAAAGGATGTGGACTTTGTGTGCATCTCAGATAACTACTGGCTAGGAAAAACCAAACCTTGTATCACATATGGACTCAGGTAAATTTATCTGGGTAGAGATGTGTTGCATGGTGGCAATGGCCATTGAAAGATACAATTGTTGTTGTTAATCATAGTGACCAGTAGACTATTGTGGTCAGTTACGTCGCTTCTTCTTTGTTACTGGGTCAGTGACTGACAAAGTTGTCAGTTACTGTCACGCGTAATAGCATCTTTAAAGAAAAACTTCTTCCACTTTATCCGATCTGCAACCATCCTTTTTACAGTACCCTATCTCTGATTCATGATTTTCATTTTGACCTCTATGGTTTGTTGCCAAGTTGTTTAAGGTCGGCCTCTCTTTTGCCTTCCCTTTGGGGTCCATAGAAAGACAGTTTTGATGATGGTTTCTGGTACTTTTCTTAGGACATGGTCTATCCAATGCCAAACCCACCGATTAGGATTTTCTTGATTGCTCCAGGCAAACAGCCCTTGGTTGGTGATGATTTTGGCCTGAAAATTATATGAATCTTTCAGAGGCGGGTAGTGTGAAAAGATTACAATTTTGATGTGTCTTTTCCCATTAGCTATTCAGAAGCATGTCACAAGCAACTCTTGTAAATTCTTAGTTTTGTGTTTGTGCTGTATTGCAATGATGTCCAAGCGCTATATAAGCTAGCGGAGGCTATTCTAGCTTTGTACAATTCTGCATTTGATGTCTCTGTTTGTTCTGCCATCTGGTGTAACTGTACTTCTGAGGTATATAAATGCTTCCATCTTCGCTAATTCTTAATTTAATATTTTAATTGGCGTGGTATTCAAAATATTCAGTGTCATGACTTCTATCCTTTTTATATTAATTTTGGTCAGTTATATAGTCATAGTTTTAGTTATCACTGAAGTCAATGGTGATGTTAGTAAATAACTGCAGTTATCAGTTATGTAGTTCTAGCTGTTGTTGACGGGAATGTAATAGTTGTTAGTGGAGAAAATAGTGCTCAATCGTGTATGATTATTGCAATCATACAGTGGTGTGTAAAGCTTGTGAAGAAGTCTGCAGGTTTATAAGAGGCAAATACAGGGGAAAAAAAGGAAGCATCCTGGCCACCAGAAAAGTGATGCACATTACTGGCTCTACAGAGGGGAATGACTGGTGATATTCAGACTTGATTGAGGTCACATACCAACTATTAAAATTACGATTTCTTCTTCTTCTTCTTTCGTTTGCTTGGAGTATGTCTACATCTGCAAAGTTGTCTCTTGTATGAACCTCACTGTCTTCTGCAGTTTACACATAGGTTCATATAGTTTCCCTTTGAGTGTTGTTTCTCTTGGACAGTATGTCCGCTTCATTATCTCATACTCTGGACAGTCCTAAAGTATATGCTCTGCAGTCTGGGGTGCCTGTCCATATGTACACATACTTGAGCTGCCAATCCTAAATTTTGTGCACATATGGCTGCGAAGTAGGTTGTGTCCAGTTCTGCAGTGCAGAATGACAATTTAAAAAAAATAACTATGAATGGCCAATGAATATCTGCTGCAAAAGTTGTCAGACTGAGGTTATTTGTATCTTCAAAGAGCTTGCTCGTCTTCTTTACAATGTTTCAGATGGAAAAGGAAAGATCCTGTCACGCCATTACGGCACATAGGAAATATGGCGTTAGGCCCATATTATTATGACACTGAGTGGATGATGTGGTCAGCATCATGCCTGCCGCCTTTACTTCTTGGGCTGAATAAGTATTTAAGGCTGGGTCGACCCTGGAGCCATTGCGGTCTGAAAAACCATTTCCGCTTCAACTGGGGAATGAATCCAGGACCACTCAGATACTAAGTCAGGGCGCTAGCCACTGCGCTTCGCGGCTCCCTGAAATAGTACTAATGGGGGCTATATATCCATTCTGTTGGGAATAAAGATGGGACATGCAGCCATGACTGATACTATTCTTGGATAAGCTCTATTGAGATACCAAAAACGTCAGCCCAACTGCATCTTCTATTAGATTAATTTAAGTTGACGTCTGTCAGTGTACAAAGGGGAATCATACATTTTTGGTCATTATAGGGTAGTAGATTATCTTATCCTTATAGCCTAAGATGTAATCTTGATTCTTATGGATACTGATCATTGTTATAATGATAATAGTCTTATAAAAACGTTTTCATATTTTTGTTGTTAATTATTTACAATATCATAATATTGCTATAGCTATTGCTTTTGTGTTTGTTGCTATGGATACAATGGGAACCGAACTTCTACCCTTGACTCAACCTTAGTTTACTTCTAAACTATGTATGGTTAAAGTATTAACACCATATTAAAAGTTCATGAGAAGATTAAAAACATGGAGATGGATAGAGAATTTCTCTAGAAACTATCTACCATCAAATCAACTATCACACTGCTGAATTCCACTGGGATGATTTATAGGACTGAGGAATATACGCTGCTTGCCTCTGTAGTCACACTGTACAGACTAGGTTTTTTAATTTTACCTCTGGTAGAAAAAAGCATGTTGTATCGAGGTGTTGAACGCATGTCCTCTTGGTCAGAAGACTGGCACCCACACCATTCGGCCAGCCACTTCTCCTCTCACAAGAAACAAGTGTTAACTGAACAACACAAATGGTTAAAATGAAGCTTTAGTGTAGAACAGAAACAGATCAGAGCAAACAGTTTGATCAGTGATGGTCTTGAAAAGTTTTTGCACAAAATAAAAATAGCACAGAAAAACAAGTAAAGCTAAATGAGTAACATAAGATGATAAAATTGGGATACTAATTTAACAAATCAGTTAATAAGGCAAGCATCATCATATCATCATAGGCGTCTCAGTCTCTATAGACCATGAGCGTGGCTTTCTGTAATTTTTGTCCAACTATGACTCCGGTATTTCGACACTGTCTGCTACGGTAGTAAAGGCCGATCCACGAGTGACAGTCCCTGCCACAGATCGTACAACCATACTGAGGAGGCTGGCTTGTCTGGCTGTTCCTTGATCTCTTCAGTCTTTTCTCTGCAACCAGAAGACCTCTACGAGCGTCAGCTGCCACTATGTCCTCTCCAACTGACTGTCTCCAGATAGCTTGATCCTGAGCAATTTCTTCCCAGCCCTCGGATGGGATGTCACATGACTTCATGTCCCTCTTGCATACGCTCTTGAATCGCAGTATAGGATGGTCGATTCTTCTAACTCCAATTACTAGCTATCCATCAAGGATATCCTTTGGTAACCTTTTGTCTTCCATGCAATAAACATTTCCCAACCACTGTAGACATCGCTGGCTCAACATCGAGTACATGCTGTGAGTGTTTGCTCTCTGTAAGACCGTATTATGTGACACTTTATCTTGCCACCCAATCCCCAATATATGCCGTAGACACCTCATGGGAAAGGTGCTCAGCCGCCGTGCCTATTTAATGTAAGTGCTCAAGTCTCGCTTTCATACATGAGAGTGCCAAGAACGCAGGTCTGAAAGACCCGTACCTTGGTGTAGTGAGACAGCGCAATGTTTTCCCAGACTCTTTTCGTCAGGCGAGCCATAACGGTAGTTGCCTGTCAAGCCTACTGTCTATCTCCTTCTCAAGCGAGAGAGTGACGCTAATGGCAGACCCCAGATAAGTGAAACTGTTGACGACCTTCAGAGTGACGCCATCAATCTTTATGGATGGCGTAGTGCTAATACCCTGTGCCCAGACCTTTGTCTTTTCCAGACTTATGGTGAGACCAAACTGCTTGCACCCCTCGGTGAATATGTCTCCTGGTCTCTGCAAGGTCTCATCACTATTGGTCACTAGATCTGCATCATCCGCAAATAGCATCTCCCTAATGAGCACCGTCCTCGCACGCAGTCGGGACAGGTTAAACAGCCACCCATCTAACCTGGTGCGCAGATAAACACCGTCCATATATGTGTCATAAGCGTAGGATAGGAGCATGGAGAAGATCCCAAAGAGGGTTGGCGCGAGCACACATCTCTGCTTCACTCCACTCCTGATGGGAAAAGAGTTTGATGATGATCCATCTAATAGAACTGAGCTCTTCATATCAGTGTGAAAAGAAATTATCAAGCTACGCAGTTTTGGGGAGCAGACGATCTTCTCGAGGAGTTAGAATAGACCCTTTCTACTAACCAAGTCGAAGAAAATCATATGCGTTGTTGATCTACCTACTCTAAAGCCACACTAGGATTCTGGGTACACCCTGTTCGCGAGCAGTCTCAACCTGTTTAGTAGCATGCGGGCGTAAACTTTGCCTACAGCGCTCAGGAGCGAGATCCTGAATAATTATTTGCAGTCCCCGTGGTCACCTTTGTTTTTGTAAAAAGTTACAATGATGGCGTCATGCATATCTTGGGGGACTGCACCTTCCTCCCAGCAGAGGCATAGAAGATCAAACATCGGCTGAGCTAGTGCTGATTTCCCACATTTGATGGCTTTGGGCGGGATACCATCTCTCCCTGGTGATTTGCCATTTGAGAGGTAGTTGATAGCCTTTTCAAGCTCATCTGGAGTAGGTGGTCTGTCAAGTTCGTTCATAATGGGCAGGACCTGTAGCCTGCACAAGGCCGCATCAGTGACCACTGTTTCCCGATAGTAGAGCTCAGAGTAGTGCTCCACCCATCTGGCCATCTGCTGGTCACGGTCCATGATTCTCACACCTGTCAGAGATTTCAGGGGGGCAGCACTTCTCGCAGAAGGGCCCAGTGCCATCTTTATGCCTCTATATATGCCCTGGATATTTCCCGTCTCTGCATTTAGCTGAATACCATCTCTCCCTGGTGATTTGCCATTTGAGAGGTAGTTGATAGCCTTTTCAAGCTCATCTGGAGTAGGTGGTCTGTCAAGTTCGTTCATAATGGGCAGGACCTGTAGCCTGCACAAGGCCGCATCAGTGACCACTGTTTCCCGAGAGTAGAGCTCAGAGTAGTGCTCCACCCATCTGGCCATCTGCTGGTCACGGTCCATGATTCTCACACCTGTCAGAGATTTCAGGGGGGCAGCACTTCTCGCAGAAGGGCCCAGTGCCACCTTTATGCCTCTATATATGCCCTGGATATTTCCCGTCTCTGCATTTAGCTGAATTTCTTCCCACAGTTTCTGTCAGTGCTCATTGGTGCATTGTCTAGCAGTTCATTGATTGATGCTTTGGGTCATCCCGGGGGCAGCAAGCGTCCTCTTATTTACTTTTTCTTCTTCTTCTTCTTCTTCTGCGTTCGTTCTCAATCTCCCGCTACCAAGCCTTGAACAGGGCTTTGCAAGTAGTAGGATGTAGTCCGGAGAACGAATGCGCTGTGTCGCTAGTTTACAGCTTGACTGCTATATTTGCACCTTTCGATCCGACACATCCGTCTTCGGCAGGATTACTTTTTCTATAATTGATGAAAGCTTCTTGCTTCTCAATTACTGGTTCCATTCTTGTGAGATGTGCATTGAACCACTTGTGATTTTCTCATTCCCTCATGCCATCGTAGCTAACGCAGTATTATAGATAGCAATTTTCATAGCATTCCACTTAACTGTGGCGTCACACTCAGATCCTCCCTGAAGAGCAAGATTCATGTCAGACACAAACCTCTCCACCTTGAAAGGAATCATCATCTGCGCAGTGTTGATGCGGGGATGCCCCATTTGTTTGGAGCAACATATTTTGCGAAGCTGCAAGCGTACCCTATTTCATACAAGAGCATGGTCAGAGTCGCAGTCTGCTCTGTGATAGCTTCTAGTGGAGAGGACCATGTTTAGAGCTGAACATCTGGTGACAATCAAGTCTATCTGATGCCATCAATGTGACCTTGGGTGTTTCCAGGATACTTTATGTTGCGGCCTGCCCTTGAAGAAATTATTTGTGATACATAGGCCTTGCTGAGTGCACAGCTCCAGCAACCCCTGACCATTGTCAATTACCCTGCCAATATCAGATGTCTGAGGCAGGTGGGCCATGCTATGCGGTCCCTACCTACTCTAGCATTAAAGTCCCCGAGAAGGATGAGTGCTTCTTCCCTGGGCCTGTTCTTGATCATTTCCTCCAGCTCTGGAGATTTCAGGGTTGGGGCACAGACGCTGAGGATATTAACAGGACCTGTATTGGTGATGAAGCGAATGGCCAGTAACCTCTCAGAGCACTCCGAAGGCGGATCGACTGAGGCCATAATTAAAAAAAAAAAATAGCAAAACCAACACCATGCTGCCAAGATTTCTCAAGTTCATGGCCCTTCCAGAAGAAAGTCTAGTTTTTCTCTCTTAGTGAGCCACTAGAGGCAAGTCTGGTTTCCTGTAGGGCAGCTATGTCCACATTCAATCGAGAGAGCTCCCTATCAATGATGGCTATTTTTATGGCATCTCCAACATCTCGAACATTATCTGAGATGCCTGTACACATAGTATGCACGTTCCAGCTTGCAAATCGAAGAGCTGGAGTCTTTTTTTAAATTTTGGTTTTGTTTGGTGCAAAATTAACATCCGCTTGTCATGCAAGGACAATGCTCCAGGCACCCACTGGAGAAGGCAGATGTTGGCGAGTCAACACCCTACTGACTGGGGGCTGCCTGGCTGAGGTAGGCAGTAGTCAACCAATGGGATGCGATGATCCTTCTCACCATCGAAGTCGACCCTTGGCGCCCCTTCCCTACGCCAATCAGGTGGGACTTATAACCTGTAAACTGCCAGCTTCCGTGTTGTGTCCTCACTCAAGAGCGAGGCTGGAGTAGCCTCTCCAGGGTGCAAGCCTGGGCGCTAAATATGGAGACCCTGGGCTGCCCAGTCTGCAGGATTCCCCTCTTGGCTTCATTGGCATAATCCAAAGCATGACAATTTGGCACCAGCTCAGCTGCAGGAGCTGCCGAAAAGATTTCACAATATTGAAACCATCCATCTTAGGCGCTACTACTCTGGATTTTCTGTCTGGGTTTACTCCCGTAGCCCTACCCTCTCCTGAGGTTTCCACAAGACAGTGGAGTCGTTGCCCGCAGATGCTAGTTACTCGAGACATCCGACGATACTCTCATCGTCACAGGATTAGCCAGCACTTCCTGGCACCTGTGGGATTAAAATCAGTTTCCCCCTCTTTTAGGTGAACTGCCTGAACAGGCTAATGAGCTTCATCTATCCGGGTTTAGAGTCAAGAGTTTACCTTCTCTTAGATTGGCTGACAACCAAGGCTAATGAGCCCAATCTGCTCACTCAGTTATACCGCCAGGTACTCGGTCCCACCCCACCGCAGGCTCTGTAAGAAACAGGGAGCCCCTCATGAAGGTGCTGCTGGGGATACAATAATGTATTAGAGGCCATTGGCATGGAAACTTCTGCACGGCAAGCCGAACAGTAAATCCACCTGGAAAGGAGAGGCTATTACAGACACTTCACTTTCCTTTAACGAGCAGGATGTCCAGCCCAAACCTCGCTACCCCTCAAGAAGGAGAAATACATGTGCATATGGGAACACCTAGGCGAAAAGAAAAGTGATGTTGTTGTTGTTACATAACCAGCAGCATCCGGGCTCTCGCCCTTCTGCCAAATGCCATGTAATGGTACCTGCATATGTTTATCAGCTGTTTTTTAGTGCCATACAAAGTGTTCCTTGCATCTGGCCACGGAGGAAGAAACATTTTCCTAAAATCATTGCGCGTTGAGCACTCAAAGAGATAATGATCAACGGTTTCATATGGGTGTGTACACAGCTGACACTCAGGAGTATGTTATGGTTGGATTCTGTTCAGATGTTTGTTTAGTGAGATGTGTTGGGTTCTCAGTTGGAAAATGGTGCTCTGATCCTTCCTTGGGAGTTGATTTACACTGTCATTTGGACTGAGGCTAGCCGAATGTCTGTAGACCTCCCTTCCCGTGTTTCCCATGGCCCATCTGCTCAGCCAAGTTTAAAAGAAAATTGATAAAATTGATAACATTTATTAGACAAAAATTGTTACAGTATAAAGAGTGAGATATCAACCAGTATGACAAGAAATACACTTGATTTGAAGTCATGTATTACCTACGGACAGAGGGAGCCAATAAGATTAAAGCAAACTAATTATTTTGTCTCCAGAGGAATCTGTTACTTCTTTGTGGAAGTTGAGTGTGCCAAACAGGACCTGCATTCAGGGATATTTGGTGGTACTGTGTAAGTATACATTTTGCAAGAATAAATACTTAGCCAGCTGGCTTAGGAATTCTTTGTACACTTCAGGTGTTTAAGTTGGTTAGTATTCTCTCTAGCACCGACACTCTTTAACATGGTCTTTGCAGCAATAGTACAATGCTGTTGCCATCTTTGCTTGCACTGTGAAACTATTATTATTATTATTCTTTATGGTGAAGTTACATTGTTCTGAAAAATACTTGGTGAAATCAAAATGTGGAACACTGATTATCTATATCTTTACATTGCCCACTGTAGATTTTCACATTGATGTCTGCCACAAAAACAGTTATGTGCTATTTCATAATTGTTTCTGTGGCATTTTGTTTTGTGTGATGAGATTGGTAAGCCGATCCACAACCCATTTTTTATGGCATGCATATGGGGAGGAGATTGGTAAGCCCATCCAAAAGCCATTTTTTATGGCAAGCATATGGGGAGGAGATTGGTAAGCCCATCCAAAAGCCATTTTTAATGGCAAGCATATGGGGAGAAGATTGGTAAGCCCATCCAAAAGCCATTTTTTATGGCAAGCATATGGGGATGAAATTGGTAAGCCCATCCAAAAGCCATTTTTTACGGCAAGCATACGGGGAGCAGTAGGCCAATTCTTTTCTTGCCAATAAGTAGCGATATAATCTGCATGAGGTCTAGATAATCATTTAGAAATGTAAACCAAAAAAAATTACTTCAATGCACCTCTTTTCATTACTGAAAGTGCTGACGGCAGAGCATGTACTCTGTAGCTTCTGTGGTGGCCCAGACATTTAATAGTGACTTTTTCAGGTACCCATTTACATCTTAGTCGACTGGAAGAAGCGGTAAAACCAGGAAAATACTCATGATATGCCCAGTGTGTAGACTGAGCATGATGTGATTCAAACCTGGTATGTTGGGCTTGTAAACCAAACCCACAGCTCCTAGTCCACTGAATCTCCAAATAAAATATATAAATAAATCAAACCAGAGGTAAAATAATTACAAGTTAGAAATGAATAATAGATAAAATTTTACAATTAATGGATGCAAGAAGAAAGGTAAACATAGTAGTTCATAAAAGTGAAAACAAAGGCCTCAGTTTAAATAAAAAGAAATCAGAACTTGTAGCTGGAACTGAGAAAGAGAGTCTTTGGATGCTACATGGAACTAGTACTGACATATGGCAGTGAATCATAGACAATCAGCAAGCAAGCGCATACAATTGGGTTGACTAAAGCTGGATCACTGCGTGGAGGTGTAGAAGGGTCTTGGCAGCTCTGGTTCGCTGGCCCAGACGCTAGCAGTCAGCTATGGGTCGCTGACAGCTGCAGGTCATGCGCTGATCAGCATCTTGATCCCTATATTATTTTGATGAATTAGCTGCTGTTTTTATTTCGCTTCTCATTTATATTTATTTTGTGTATCCTCAGACATGAGAGCATGAGTGATTTGGTTGCTATCATGGCTTCATTGACAGATGCCAACCATAGAATCCTCATTCCTAATATTTATGATTCTGTCGTGGAGCTCACAGATGAGGAATTGAAGACTTACGATTCCATAGACTTTGATCATGTATGTGTATCTTGGTCACACCAATGTTCTGTGTGTCATATTAGCCACTTTTGATTTACTTTTTACTCCCAAGTGAAGAATAGGAGCGCCACTAGAGCAGCTATTTTACAGGAAGTTGGATTCTGAGCATTTGCAGTTATGGTTTCTTCTTCTTCTTCATCGTACGCTGTTTACAGCGATATTTACGTTGCACTGTTTTAATTTGTTAGCCAGTGGCTCAGTGCATCCGATTTCAACAGGCGTTTCTGTAGGGTTGCCCTCCTTAGCCTTTGGCTGTCCCCAGCCTAACTGCAAGGCAGCAGTTGTTTTTGGTCAGAGTTGTCTCTCTTAGGAAGTTGTCTTGCAGGACTATCGAGTCTTACCTACTCGTGTCTATAGCGTTTGGCAATGATATGATGGACTATGTACTAGTTTGTACTATCCCGGAAGAGAGGCAGTCCAGTGTGACTTTTTCCCAGGATCGTCACGTCCTGCCAGAAACGTAGCATATGCATATGAGTGAGGTATCTTTTTGCTCGCTTTATTTTCTCGGCTCATCTGCAGTGATGGTACGCCTAGCATTCCCAGCCACCCGGCAGCTTGTCACCATAGGGCAGGAGGTGCAATGTCCGCTGGACTGCATCTCTTCTGCGTCCATTGGAATGACTGATAGCAGACATATGCAAAGAGCGAGGAAGGAGTGCATTTTACCAGGTGCATTCCTGCGGCTCGATCGGGCCGGGACGCAAGCCCCAGCCACGTCGTAGCCTCCCATCTCAGCGGTGCTGGGATTTAGGGCGGGATTCTGGCTTAGAGGCGTTCGGCCGTAATCCCTCACATGGTAGCTTATCAGCCAAGCACGTGGACCAAATGTCAGCGACCTGTGATTCCTCTCGAAATAGTGCATTTGACCAGGTGACAAGCTTAGTCTTGCACGGAGATGTTGTTCGCCTGGGGAGCGGACATATCTCATGGTCAAGGGTTGAGTCTCAGCAGTTTGCAGTGAGGTAGCTGATCTACTGCTTAGGGCACCACGACCGAGAACTAAGTCTTCTACAAATGATTTCATACCTCATCGCCGTATGGGGTGAATATCGAGCAGCTTCCCGCCCGCTTTGATCAGCGGACGGCAGAGACCTCATTCTGCGGCTTGACCGGGCGGGGCTGGAGCGTGGGCTCCAGGTCCTCACCATGTCGAAGCCTCCCTTTGCATTCGTGCTGAGCTGCTTTTGGGCGGGATTTTGGCTTAGAGGCGTTCGGCCGTAATCCCTCACCTCGCACCGTTGGCTTATCAGCCTAGTACGTGAACCAAATGTCTGTGGCTCCTCTCGAGCTTAGCAGGATTTACGTAGCAACGCCCTGTCATTAGTAGGGTAAAACTGACCTGTCTTCCGAGGGTCAATTTCCAGCACCCGTTCAATATTAGCCAGAACGTATCAATAGAGGGCTTTTAGTTTGTCAATGGCCAAGTTTCTGGAGCCTGCGATTTCTGCAGGGTGAAGACCAGATTACCGTAGCAGGCGCTCTTTCATTTGGGGGTTAGGTGACTGACCAGTCTTCCGTGGGTCTAATACCAGCACATGTTCACTATTAGACCCCACGAAGGGGCTCTCATTTTGACAGTCATTCTACAGTATAGTTATGGTTTCAAAAGCATGGGTTTTACATAATGAAGTTAGAGAGCAAAGAGTAACAATGGGGTCCGATGGAACATACTGATCAAGATCCCACCTCACATCAAGATATCAGGGTCAGGTGAAAAATACTGATCAAGATCCCACTTCATGTCAGTAACAAGTGAAATATACTGTTGAAGATCCCACCTCATGTCAGTGTCAGGTGAAATATACTGTTCAAGATACTCACCTCAAATCAGTGCTAGGTGAAACATACTGATGACGATCCCACCTCATGTCAGTGTCAGGTGAAACATATGGATGAAGATCCCACCTCATGTCAGTGTCAGGTGAAACATACTGTTCAAGATACTCACCTCACATCAGTGCTAGGTGGAACATACTGATAAAGATCCCACCTCGTGTCAGGTGAAACATATGGATGAAAATATCCCACCTCATGTCAGTATCAGGTGAAACATACAGATGAAGATCCCACCTCATGTCAGTGCCAGGTGAAACATATGGATGAAGATATCCCACCTCATGTCAGTATCAGGTGAAACATACTGATGAAGCCCCTACCTCACATCAGGTCAGGTGAAACATACTGAGGAAGACCCTACCTCACATCAGGTAAGGTGAAACATACTGAGGAAGATATCCTACCTCATGTCAGTGACAGGTGAAACATACTGATGAAGCCCCTACCTCACATCAGGTCAGGTGAAACATACTGAGGAAGACCCTACCTCACATCAGGTCAGGTGAAACATACTGAGGAAGATATCCTACCTCATGTCAGTGACAGGTGAAACATACTGATGAAGACCCTACCTCACATCAGGTCAGGTGAAACATACTGAGGAAGATATCCTACCTCATGTCAGTGACAGGTGAAACATACTGATGAAGACCCTACCTCACATCAGGTCAGGTGAAACATACTGATGAAGCCCTTACCTCACATCAGTTCAGGTGAAACATACTGATGAAGTCCCTACCTCACATCAGGTCAGGTGAAACATACCGAGGAAGATATCCTACCTCATGTCAGTGACAGGTGAAACATACTGATGAAAACCCTACCTCACATCAGGTCAGGTGAAACATACTGATCAAGACTGCCTCTTGTCCATATTGTATTACTAAAAACAGGTTGTGTGACAGTAATCTTGACAATGAGTTGGGGATCAACACTGGGGATCAACACTGGGATCTCGATAGTAAGGAGCTTACCAAGGAGACTCACAATGCACTACAGCCATGAAAACCCCAGTCCTGTAAGAACAACCAATGTAACACACCGCCACAGAAGTGACATGAGTTAAATGAACTCAGTATGAGTGTCTTTCAACAACAACAACAACATGATGAGGCTGCTAGCCTCATGCACAACCCTCTTTAATCACCTGTTATAACATGCTTGGAGGGTTACAGTGGACTTGTTCTTTACAACTCAGGTACTAGTCTGATGATTAGGCACTCTTAAACCCCATGATATTGATGAAGTTTCTTAGGTCTGATCTATTTCATTTTGTTATTCTGAGACTTGCATGAAGTTACCTGTATTAAACTAACTAATCACTGTTTAGTAAATTTAATAATTTTCTAATAATAAAACTGCATTTTATTTTATTCAGATAAGTTATTTGAAGTGTGAATGAACAACATTCTGCTTACATCTGTCGATTATGGTAATGACATAGCTCAGAATTGGTCCAATAATTTACCTGAAAGTTTATTGTTTCTTATTCATAGAAACAGTTAAAAACTAGTGTTTATTACAGTACTTTATAGCTGAATTGTAATTTCTGCTGTACTTTTCTATGTTTCAGGAGGACTACAAAAAAGATATTGGGGCCAAGAGGCTACTGAAGAACAACAAAGCTGAAGTTTTGATGGCAAGATGGAGGAATCCATCCTTGTCGCTACATGGTAATGTAATAATGTCATGTCTTATATTATTATGTTATATACACTTATATCTTACTATACTAATTCAGTCATTTCCAGCTGTTACTTACTTACTTAGTCGCTCCTCTTCTACCGTGAGGTGTAGAGGTTTGCCAAAGAGAACGCCACACTGCTCTATCCGCCGTCTTTTTCCTGGCCTCTTTCCAATCCAGCCCTCTATCACTTAGGGAATGTCGTATGTTGTCTTCCCAACGTACTTTGGGACGTTCTCGGGGTCTGCGTCCTTGATTTTTGATCTCCCATGACCGCTTTGGTATCCGATCTTCTTCCATTCTACAGACATGGCCAAACCACTGTAGTTGGGACTGCTCCACTCGTGTCTGCAGGGGTTGAACTTCAAGATTGCTACGTATTGTCTGGTTACGGATCTTGTCCCTTTTCGTCACCTGAACCGCCTTTCTTAGGTACCTCATTTCTGAAGTTTGTAATTGCCTTTCTTGGGCTGTAGTCATTGCCCATGACTCACATCCATATGTCAAGACAGGCACATAGGTCGAGCGGTATACATCCATCTTTGTTTTCCTGCTTATTTCTCTTCTACTGAGGAAACCTCTGTTTATTGCATGGAACAGTCTACCTGCTGCTGCCCTTCGTGCAGTTAACTCCTCTTTGATTCCTCCCCTGCTGTCTATTACCACTCCAAGATATTTAAAGTTGCTCATTTCCAGCTGTATGACCTGATATTATCAGCAATGAAGTGTAATAATGGTGGAATTGTTGAAGGGTGTGTTTCTCATATTAAAACGTGAAGGTTCATGACTTTAATACAGAACAGTTCAAATCACCCAGCTTTAATGGATACTTGTGTCTGGTCTGAGTTGTGCAAGTAAGGCAGCGAGGAAGAGAACCACTGATCTTACCTTCTTCTTCTGCTTTTGTTCTCAATCTTCCGCTGCCAAGTCCTTAACAGGGCTATGCAACTAGCAGGATGAAGTCCGGAGAACAGAATTCGGTGTTTTGACATCCTTCAACTGTTAGAAACCGAATCACCGCTCGCTGATCAACTCTGGACGGATTCCGTATCACACCCGCCATGTTTTCAACGGTCTGCTGGGGAAATTATGAGTCGGAGGATAATTAAATTTAGGAAAACTTGACGGTTGGTATGTGCTGTTTACACCAGAAGTGACATCATCATGTGCATCGTACATATGTTCACTTGTTGCAGTTTGGTCCTGTTTCATTTGAACACGCCTCGTACATGCTTTAATGTTTTTATTGCCACATTTTCCAAACAAATGTCTTGGAGAAAAGCAATTTAAATTCGATTTTAAGATTTGTAACGCTATTACTAGCATTCTACAACATTACTTCAGAATTTCATGAACACAGTAAATACTTATTCTTCTCAGTTAATTCACTGCTGCAGAACTAGATCGATGCTTTAGAAGACTTATTCTTCTGCGTTCATTCTCAATCTCTGCTACCAAGCCCTGAACAAGGCCTTGCAAGTAGAAGGATGTAATCCAGAGAACGGAATGTGTTGTGTCGCTAGTTTACAGCTTGACTGCAAAAGTTGCACCTTTTGTTCTGACACATCCGTCTTCGGCAGCTTTAGAAGACTTGTGTTGGCAGTTGCAGTTGGTCTCATTGCAGGAAGTACATGCCCAGTTGTGGTCCCATTTGTTTGTTCCTATAGGGGCATGGGACCACCACTGCAGTTGGCATCTTTGGCAGAAAGTCAGCTTCAAATCATAAATGTGCACTTTAAGTGGTAACACAACACCACTATACAACCTGAGCGATCAGCCGGGGTCCTTGTGTATAACAAGGAAAGAATAGCACCACTGCCTCAAAAAGAGCATGTCGTAAGATGCAACTAACTGTGTGACATGGCATAACACCGGCCATGGTTAGGTGGTATGTTTAGAATAGCATAGATGGCGTCTAACAGGCTGTGGGTCTACTGTGGGTAGAATATGGAGAGGGTTGATGGCCCAAGGGTAGAATAGGGAGAAAGTTGATGGCCTAAGGGTAGAATGGGGCACAGCTGATGTTCCAAGGGTAGAATGGGGACAAGATTGATGGCCCAAGGGTAGAATGGGATACAGCTGATGTTCTAAGGGTAGAATGGGATACAGCTGATGTTCCAAGGATAGAATGGGGAGAAGATTGATGGCCCAAGGGTAGAATGGGACACGGCTGATGTTCCAAGGGTAGAAGGGGATACAGCTGATGTTCCAAGGGTAGAATGGGGAGAAGGTTGATGGCTTAAGGGTAGAATGGGGAGAAGGTTAAGGGTGCAGGGATAGAATAGGGAGAAGGTTGATGGCCCAAGGGTAGAATGGGGAGAAGGTTGATGGCCCAAGGGTAGAATGGGGAGAAGATTGATGGCCCAAGGATAGAATGGGGAGAAGGTTGATGGCCCAAGGATAGAATGGGGAGAAGGTTAATGGCCCAAGGGTAGAATGGGGAGAAAGTTGATGGCCCAAGGGTAGAATGGGAACAAGGTTAATGGCCCAAGGGTAGAATGGGGAGAAGGTTGATGGCCCAAGGATAGAATGGGGAGAAGGTTGATGGCCCAAGGATAGAATGGGGAGAAGGTTGATGGCCCAAGGGTAGAATGGGGAGAAGGTTGATGGCCCAAGGGTAGAATGGGAACAAGGTTAATGGCCCAAGGGTAGAATGGGGAGAAGGTTGATGGCCCAAGGGTAGAATGGGGAGAAGGTTGATGGCCCAAGGGTAGAATGGGGAGAAGGTTGATGGCCCAAGGGTAGAATGGGAACAAGGTTAATGGCCCAAGGGTAGAATGGGGAGAAGGTTGATGGCCCAAGGGTAGAATGGGGAGAAGGTTGATGGCCCAAGGGTAGAATGGGAACAAGGTTAATGGCCCAAGGGTAGAATGGGGAGAAGGTTGATGGCCCAAGGGTAGAATGGGAACAAGGTTAATGGCCCAAGGGTAGAATGGGTAGAAGGTTGATGGCCCAAGGGTAGAATGGGGAGAAGGTTGATGACCCAAGGATAGAATTTGGACAAGGCTGATGGTACATTTGAGACATCATGGTAATATCTACTTTAGCTGTTTTTTGAAATACCCCTTTTCTTTATTTAAAATTTTTCTTTTTTTCCTGTTTCTTATAACCATTGATTATTCTGTTCGGAAAAGTTTTTTGAAGTATATAAAACATTATCTACTTCCCTAATCATTATTATCTCTTATCCCAACTTGTGATGCCGATCATATTGTGGGCTGCAAGATATGGTTTGTCAGGCGGAAATAGCTTACAAGATTGTTCCCAAGACCACCTCAAGAGCTGTCTAATCTAAAAGAAGGTTAAAAAGAGAATTAAAAAAATCTTTAACTTCACAATATAAATTGTATGCTCTCTTTCCCAGGTATTGAAGGTGATTTCAGCACACCTGGAGCTAGAACTGTTATTGTATACTCTCTTTTCCTGATATTGAAGGTGGTTTCAGCACACCTGGAGCTAGAACTGTTATTGTATACTCTCTTTTCCAGGTATTGAAGGTGATTTCAGCACACCTGGAGCTAGAACTGTTATTGTATACTCTCTTTTCCAGGTATTGAAGGTGATTTCAGCCCACCTGGAGCTAGAACTGTTATTGTATACTCTCTTTCCAAGGTATTGAAGGTGATTTCAGCACACCTGGAGCTAAAATACTATTATTGTATACTCTCTTTCCAAGGTATTGAAGGTTATTTCAGCACACATGGAGCTAGAACTGTTATTGTATACTCTATGTCCAAGGTATTGAAGGTGATTTCAGCACACCTAGAGCTAGAACTGTTATTGTATGCTCTCTTTCCCAGGTATTGAAGGTGTTTTCAGCACACCTGGAGCTAGAACTGTTATTGTATGCTCTATTTTCCAGGTATTGAAGGTGATTTCAGCACAGCTGGAGCTAAAATACTATTATTGTATACTCTCTTTCCCAGGTATTGAAGGTGCTTTCAGTGGACCTGGAGCTAAAACTGTAATCCCATGTAAAGTGATTGGTAAGTTTTCCATTCGGATTGTACCAAACCAGATGCCTGAGAAGATTTGTGGATTCGTCAAAGACTACATTGTGAATTTCCACAGAGCGAGAGGAAGTCCAAACCACATCAAGTAAGTTTTAGTCAGTAATGTACTCTATTAATGTAGATGGGGGCAGGATGCAGTGCTGCAGCTTGATGTACATTCAGTTTGGACGTTTTATAGTTTATAAAAGTGTTTGGATCAAACTCGGTTTATACTACATAGTTGCCAGTTGAGCATGAAGAAAAGACAGATTAGGAGATACACTTTTTTAAGATGTTGAACTGTCTAAACTAGTCATTTTTTTTCTAATAACTTAACTTAATGTCTTTGTACTGGTTTAGAAGACTGCAGACTCTGTATACAACCAGTTTCATTTACATTTTCTTGCTCTAAAAGCTATGCACATCCAATCTACTCTTAAATGCATTAGCCTTAACCAGACCGCACAAAAAAATTATGTAATTTTCCTATAGCCACATTATTTTTCATCATGGTTGTCCACTTTGAGAACATCTAACCTGCTTTCTTTCTTCTAACTTAACTTAAACTTAACTTAATGTCTTTATACTGGTTTAGAAGACTCTGCAGTGTCTGTATACAACCAGTTTAATTTACATTACCTTGCTCTAAAAGCTATGCGCATACAATTTATTCTTAAATGCATTAATTGTCCCTGCCCCTACTACCTCCTGGAGTAATGCATTCCAAGCATTCACCACTCTCTAACTAAAAAAATTATTTCCTAATATCTAATTTGCACCTTTCTTTAGTTAATTTGTAGCTATGCCCTCTTTTTCTTGTAGGTGGTTGTATTTTTATAAAAATTGTTATAGTCGTTCGTTTTCTACTTGTGGGGATGTAGAGGTCCTTTTTTAGTATAGACATTAAATTTGCAGTCAAACAGATGATTGTCCATATTGTGTCTTTTTGCAGATCACGCTATTGAGTAAAAACTTCATTACCTTCATAATGTTTGCCCGTACTGCGGCTAACAATCTACTTATTAAGATTTTCGGCTGTCAAAGGTTCTTTTATGTGCACTGCTTGCACACTGGACCTCTTGAGTTTTTGTTCTCCATCTCTGATAGGACTATGTGAAGATTTTACTTCCCTTGCGATCAGAGGACACTTGAAACTTCACTGTTTCTAACTTTGATTTTTTTTTGTTTTGTTTGTTCGTTGAAAACAAGCACCTTAACTCTCAGTTATAGTGACTCCAATGTTGTGGATCTATTACAGTCAATATTTGATTTGGAATCTTTCACTTTATCAGGTTTGTTGGAGACATGATGAGAATGCTTATATAATCATTTAGAAAATGAGGAATATCGAAATACTGTCAAGAAACCTCTTGGACTACGTCATCAACAAAGAGTGTTTCATATTTACTTTTTTAAATGAGGTCCTTCCATCATTATTGATAGTAAACTGTCCATGGGAACTTCTACACTCATCACCACCAACACAGGCTAAAAGCTCATTGGATGGAATAGCTCTATAAGCAAATACCTAACTAAATTATGAGGAAAACATGCACTAGCTTATTCTACTAAATGACACTATGGAGAGAAGATTTAAGAACTCATTATCTGTTGGTTCATGGAGTTATCTGTTCAGTTCTTTTATTGATTGTCTCGTGCAATGCAATTAAGAAGTTAAATTTCACCTTTCTCTGTCACTTTCTATTGCCATAAATTCTTGCTTGTCAAGTTTTTTTTGACTTTCATTATCGTGAAATATGCATAGTTTAACCTTGTAACACCCACATAAAAAAATGGACACAATTTCCCTTGTAACTGCATTATTTTTCGGCACGTCACATTTTACTATGGGTGTTGACTTTAAGAGCCTGTAACCTTTTTTATTTGTTGGTCTATAAATATGATTTTGTTGTGTCAAGACATAAATTAATAAAGAATTTGTTGGTGTTATTGTTTTTGTTGTGTGTATGTGTATGTTATTTTCTGAGATAAACTAAGAAGGTGAAAATGTTGAAAAACAGCACAAACATTTAGACTCACCTATTTAAGGGTATGGTGGGTGTCAAGTCAATTTTTGAAATTGCCACAGACCACTAATAGTGCTCTTTTACAAGACCGGCATATCTGTTAGTTTCCATTACAAATGTATTTATTACATCTGCATAAACAAACGAAACAGATCTACCTAAGAAAAATACGTAGCAATAACTCAACTTTATCACCCCCAATAATGGGAAAGTTTTCACATCTGAGTGAATAAGAGAATTAATCATTTTAAAATACAGCCCTGCTGAAGACGGATGTGTCGGACTGAAAGGTGCAAATATCGCAGTCAAGCTGTAAACTAGCAACACAACGCATTTCATTCTCCGGACTACATCCTGCTACTTGGGAAACCCTGTTCAGGGTTTGGTAGCGGGAGATTGAGAATGAACACAGAAGAATAAGAAAATACAGCAAGCCACTTTTCTGCTTGAAATCTGAGCGGCAGAAATGATGTCTATTTTATATTCAAATTACCCGTATGTTCAGCCATTTCTATGTTGTTTGTCCATCGTTTCCGAAGAGGTCCACATTGCCATCTGTCAATCCTGGAGTGGGTTCATAGTTGGCTGATGATGAGATGACAATATGACTTGCGCATGAATTGGATTTAAGTGAGGGAGAGTTACGTACAGTGGCCCTGCTTACAGATGCACTGGCCGTAGTCACAGCACTGAAAAGCCAGAAAAATACTGAACTTAATGAATTAAGAACAGTACTCTGTCAACTATGCCAGCAGGCCGCACCAAAAAGAGTAGTGGTGCAGTGGGTTCCATCTCACTGCAACATCCAAGGCAACGAGGAAGCAGACAGACTGGCAAAAGAACCTACCACAACCAGATACTAGTATGACATACGAAGAGTCAAAACGGCTTATTAGAGCTAGATACATGACCAAATGGGAAACCGAACATACTGGCTACACCAAAAACGATGCCTATTACCAGTTGAACAGAAGAGAGCAGGTCGTTGTCTTCAGACTTCGCACTGGCCACAATAGACTCAGGTACCACCTATTCAACAATTTGAAGATAGGTGGCACCGACGAATGCCCGTGTGGTTACGGGAAAATGACCGCTGAGCATTTGCTGCAAAACTGCCCGACATACGAGGATCAGAGAGAGCAGATGTGGCCATTACCAGTGGCAACACTAGACATGCTCTATGGCAGTGTCGACAGCCTCAGGATGACGGCTGCTTTTTTCAAAAAAATAATGGTTACTGTCTGACTGCGTGCGATTAAGACATACCGTGGCAAGATATGATTAAGACGACTGCAGCAGTAATCCAGATGCAGTGGATGGCCAAGGGAATCTTCTGTGTCTAGTCTTGATCCAAACACTCCACAGCATGTTGCTGGTAGTTGCCTTGCTGCCCTTTGACCAGCCAGTGGTTCTTCCACACAGTCCGGTGATTCCAGTTTTCACATGATTAGGTAGACAAACCCTTTATCACTGTGCGTTTATTAGACTCATTGGCTACCCTCTCTTGGTTTAGCCGGTCATGTCGAGACGTGTGTCCGCTGCCGTATGCTGGCATCTACGTGGAGCCACAAGTGAGAGTTGAGTGCCAGGTGAGGATCAATAATGGACAAACTACCAAAGATAGGGCACGACATGTCCGCAGCTAGAGGTACTAACCCTCCCTGATACCCCCTACACCCCATTTCTATAGCATTAACCCAGATGTTTATACATGATTATGTATGCGGCCGTCGTGTTGATACGTCTTTGGCCATAGAACTGACATTTTTATCAGTCGCGTAGTGGCGACAGAGGTTTGCCATGGGTTAAGGCAAGTGTGTTTTCAATCTGATTACTTTGTTTCTGTATTTATCAACTTCTTCCAAGACACATTTGTTAAATTGTTTTGGTGCAGGGATAGTAGAAAAAAATATGTTAAAAAATTTAAGCGGGGGCTCGACTTCATTGCCTCTGGGTTTTCCCAATTTTAGCTCGGTCTCTCTCGGCAGATGGGTACCCCATCTGTCGAGAGCATCGTACAAAGCACGAACTCCGTAGCTCCAGCGATGAACCCGGGGATCTCCGGAAAAAATGTACATCATGGGCCGGCCGTCGTAGCTCGAAATCGAACCCCAACCGTCTGAACACGAGGCAAACGGCTTGACCACTTCGCCATAGAGACTCCTGAAGGATAGTAGAACATTGTTTTCAACAGAGGATATACATTTAGTGTGGAGGTTTTGTGTGAGCCTGAGCTTGAACCCTCACAGAAGATAAAACTGAGGAGACTAAGGAACCCTACAGGTTAATGGCATAAGAGGAAGTCAAAGCAGCTTGAGTTTGATAAAATTAAGTTTGTTGCAGCTCTAAATTCTTTTGATAAACAAAAGTGTTAATGGATAACATTTCTTGATCCCCAGCGTTATTATGGGTCATGGAGGTAAGCCTTGGCTCAGCGATATCAATGACCCAAATTACAATGCCGCACGGACAGCTACCAAAATAGGTAAGTGAGTTTATAGGTAAGAAAAAATAATAATGTGTAAGATAGAAAGGTGCATGCTAAGAAGAGAGTATGCCTCTCTTATGAGCAACTGTGGTGTACAAGGTGTCACATGGATCTATGCAGGTATCTGGCTCAGCGAAAGAGGTGATGCAGTGGCAGGACAGGCTATGGTGATGGCGAGAGACAAGTTTGAGTTCATAAGGGCAGTCATGGACACTACAGATTTATGAAGAGACAGAAGGTCACCAAAATGCATATGTGCAGAGGATGATAGATTTGGGAGTGACTAGGGGAGAGGAGAAAGTGTGTTCTGTCTGGAAAGATCCGAAGAACACGAAATCAACACCTGACTGGGACTCTGTGTATATACACACTTGGCTGGCTGCTTGAACGGAGAACGTAGCATTATTGGGAATACCCCCTGTGTGATGACGTTGGTTCCTAGAATCAAGAATCAAATAATAATGAAAAGACATAAATATGCGCAAGATTATTTTCTATTATTTAACTAGAAAGATTGTTTGACACTCCATGAGATTTGATGTCATTTCATTGCATCACAGATTTAACGAATTTTCTAATCTGTCTGCTGCTCAAACATCATCATCATCATCATCATCAAGGCCTTTTTTTGCTTCTAGCCTGCCAGTCGCTCAGACATAATCATCATCATCATCAATGTCTCATTTTGCTTCTAGCTTGTCATCTGCTCAGACATCATCATCATCATCATCAATGTCTATTTTTTTGCTCCTAGTTTATCATCTGCTCAGACATTATCATCATCAATGTCCATTTTTTTGCTTCTAGCTTGTCATCTGCTCAGATATCATCATCAATGTCTCTTATTTGCTCCTAGTTTATCATCTGCTCAGACATTATCATCATCATCAATGTCCATTTTTTTGCTTCTAGCTTGTCGTCTGCTCAGATATCATCATCAATGTCTCTTATTTGCTCCTAGTTTATCATCTGCTCAGACATCATCATCATCATCAATGTCCATTTTTTTGCTTCTATCTTATCATCTGCTCAGACATCATCATCATCAATGTCCATTTTTTTGCTTCTATCTTATCATCTGCTCAGACATCATCATCATCAACGTCCATTTTTTTGCTTCTAGCTTGTCATCTGCTCAGATATCATCATCAATGTCTCTTATTTGCTCCTAGTTTATCATCTGCTCAGACATCATCATCATCATCAATGTCTCTTATTTGCTCCTAGTTTATCATCTGCTCAGACATCATCATCATCATCAATGTCTCTTATTTGCTCCTAGTTTATCATCTGCTCAGACATCATCATCATCATCAATGTCCATTTTTTTGCTTCTATCTTATCATCTGCTCAGACATCATCATCATCAACGTCCATTTTTTTGCTTCTAGCTTGTCATCTGCTCAGATATCATCATCAATGTCTCTTATTTGCTCCTAGTTTATCATCTGCTCAGACATCATCATCATCATCAATGTCTCTTATTTGCTCCTAGTTTATCATCTGCTCAGACATCATCATCATCAACGTCCATTTTTTTGCTTCTAGCTTGTCATCTGCTCAGATATCATCATCAATGTCTCTTATTTGCTCCTAGTTTATCATCTGCTCAGACATCATCATCATCATCAATGTCTCTTATTTGCTCCTAGTTTATCATCTGCTCAGACATCATCATCATCATCAATGTCTCTTATTTGCTCCTAGTTTATCATCTGCTCAGACATCATCATCATCATCAATGTCCATTTTTTTGCTTCTATCTTATCATCTGCTCAGACATAGTCATGAAATGTGTGTATGTATGTGCGTGCGGGTGGACAGGCTGGTGGGTGTATGAGTGCACACACAATTTTAGTTGGTAGGATGCTATAATATGTCATCATTCCTGCAGACAATGGATTCACATGGGAATTTAAAAAAAAATTTAAAAATAATGAAATAATTTATTACATAAAAAAAAAGCTTCAAATTCTATTTAAAAAAAACCTGATAACCAAATATTAAAACAGAAATGGAGAACAGCACATCTTCAAGATAAAAATGCATGAAACACAAACAAATGCTGGGTTCAAATGTAAGCTAATAAAAATAAAAGACAGCTTAGTAAATGAGCAAAGTAGAAGAATCATGTAAATATTTCAACAAACTGTTCAGTTTAATCAGCAAACACAAAAACATATATATCCAACTGGAAAGACAATAAACAACATGTACCAATATTAGCCTTCAATTTAGCCAGAAGGAATTTATAGACTAACTCAAGCCATGCAGACTTGTGAAGTAATTGGTGCTAATTTGAGCATATTTTCAACCTATTATGGACAGAATGAAAAAAGCTCCAGAATGCAGATAGAAGCCACAGTAATGTTAATAGGAAAGAAATGGGGGTAATAAATGCTTTTAGGACATGTAGTGTGATCTGTTTATTGTGTGCTACGTTGACTAAACAGCAACAGCGGCCCAACACCTTTCACATACTGTGTCTACGGCGTATATTGAGGATTGGGTGGCAAGAGAGAGTGCCACACAATACGGTCTTACAGAGAGCATACACGCACAGCATGTACTCGCTGTTGAGCCAACGACATCTTTGATGGTTAGGGCATGTTTACTGCATGGAAGATGAGAGGCTGCCAAAAAATATCCTTTATGGACAGCTAGCGATTGGAGTTAGAAGAATAGGCCGGCCTACACTGTGATTCAAGGATGTATGCAAGAGGGACATGAAGTCATGCGACGTTCCATCCAAATGCTATGCTGGGAAAAAACAGCTTAGGATCGAACTGTTTAGAGACAGTCAGTTGGAGGGGGCATAGTGGCTGCTGACACTCGTAGAGGTCTTCTGGCTGCAGATAAAATAGAAGACTGAAGAGATCAAAGAACAGCCAGGCAAGCCAGCCTCCTCAGCGTGGTTGTACTATCTATGGCAGGGACTGTCACTCATGGATCAGCCTTTACGGCCATAGCAGACACTGTCGAAATACAGGAGACAGAGCTGGACAAAACTCAAAGGGCACCATGGGCATGCATGGTCTATCGAGACTGAGATACCTATGAAGACATTGACAAAGTAGGCAGAGATACAAGCACGCTGAGCAGCACATGAGCTGCAGTGGTCAGCGACCCATACCTGACTGCTAGCGTCAGGGCCAGCGAACCAGAGCTACCAAGACCCTTCTACACCTTCACGCAGTAATCTTGGATAATAGGCTACAACAGAGCAGACTGGCTAAGTAGAAGGGATCGAAGAGGGAAGGAAACCTGGTACTCAAAAATGCCTGCTGAAGTAGGATGTGTTGGATCAAAAGGTGCAAATATCGCAGTCAAGCTGTAAACTACGACAACATATTCCGTTCCCCGGACTTAGTCTTTTCAGGGCTTTGTTGTTCCCCGGACTAAGGAAAAGACAAAACAGATCCAAATGGATACAGGCCTATCAGTCTACTGCGCTGTATCGGCAAACTGATGGAACGTATGATAAACACCAGACTTATGTGGCATCCGGAAGAAAAACGCATACTAATTCCACAGCAAGCAGGCTTTAGACAGCACAGATCCACTGAGGATCAGGTCATCCTCATAGCCCAGGAAATAGAAGATGCCTACCACGAGCAAAAACACACAGTAGCTGTCTTGGTGGACCTGGAAAAGGTATTTGACAAAGTCTGGAAAGAGGGACTTAGAGTCAAGCTAAGAAGAAGTGAAGTTTTTGGAAAATGTACAAGTGGATCAACCACTACCTCAAAAAAAGAACGGCCAGAGTCCAAGTGCAAGGGCAGATGAGCAAAAAGATAACACTTGAGCAGGGAGTACCCCAAGGGGGAGTACTGTCACCCTCACTCTTCCTGGTGTATATAAATAATATAACAGAGAATATACCAAGAAGAGTCCATAGCTCAATGTTTGCAGATGATCTGGCTATGTGGACCTCTGAAAAGAATCTCACCATAACAAGAAATCGGATGCAGCAGGCCCTA